>OZ014442.1:12757323-13215890 GCA_963966035.1 Acleris laterana | reverse complement strand
ATTGAATCACAAATGGATTGTAAAAGGTTCCGGACTTCGGTGGGAATTGTCAATATTCAAGCGGCCCTTATTCGAAAAAAGTACATGTCTTATTTATCTGTTATTCCAAGTGTGTCCTTATTTACTAGGTGGAAAGGTTTAATTTGTATAAATTACTAAGTAAAAGATGTATTGTTTTTCTTGACGAAGATATACGACACATTTTCAATAATGGAGCCACCTCGCGAATAATTAAGTTGTCGTTCCAATGGATTTATCGACGTATTTAATAATGATAGTGTCGGTGTAATTTGCTTGACACTGGAAATGAGTGTTAATGCGACTTTAATGCACTTATGAATTTAAATTTAAGGTAAACAAAGACTGTAGTCTTTAAAGAAGCGTGGTGCAAAAAATGTGTCCTGTGGCGTTATTCTGGCGAATGCGTGCGGGAAGTTGCTCTGAAAATTCCAAAGGCATTTTCCCTATTTTATTTGCGATCTCCACCGGCTTTCAAGTTTTTCACGTGTTCTAGGGGGGTAATCCATCGATCATTCATTCGATTGGTAATTTTATTGATTTTCACTTCATTGGCTATGGAACTCTATTTTCTGCTGAAACCATGACGTTTTAAAGATACTTTAAATATTATTGACTATAAAAAAAATAACTCATACGGTGACAAATACTTTTCGATTAAATGAAAATTCTGCGTAACAAACATTCGTAGAGGTGTTTCGATAAAATAATAGGGACCGTTCTGAGGCCCAGACAAGATGATTATCACTAACTTAAACATTTTTAAAAACTGTCATATACATGTATGAAATTAAAATAAGCACCCGACGTGACCGCCTGGCATACGTTAATCCTATAGATACATTTTCGATAACGATAACGTTCGCCAAATGCATCTTTTCTAGGGCCACGGTTTTTTTTTTTACTTTCTTAGTGTAATAAATAGTGTTAAGAAACGAGTAGGTAGATAATGCTTTTTCAAATTTAACTTAGAAAGAGAAGACAATAAGAAAGAAAAGGATAAAAAAAGATAAAAGAGATGGTGCATTGTGTTGTATAAAATAAAAAGGCTAAGCGTTGCTTAGAACTTTATGAATGTTTATGTAGTTGTGAGATGCGGCTTTTTTATCCTACTCTAATTGTTCTGCTATTTTTAATGTAAGAAGACACGCCCCTTCACTTAACTTTAACGTTTCACATTTCGTGTAACGTGTAATTTCATAGTATTAAGGTGCGTTCTTGAGGACAAAATCACAACATATAAAGTCTAATTACAATTACTGTGTAGGTACCTAAGTAATTTGTTTTGCATTAAGGGAAAAATTTGAAAAACCTTTCAAGCACAAAAGTTAAAGTATGTTGTGGTAAAAAAGACTACCGTCAATAATGTTATGAAATATAAAAAATGCATGATTTTAAGTACGGATACCTTTTTTCAATGATTGAAGTAAAAAGAGATTTTAATACTTACACCAAAATGTCCTATCTACTGAAACATTCACGAAAACACATGAATGTAACTAATAAATACACTCTGTAATTTAACGCGTCAAGATTAAAATAAACGATTTTACTAAGTATACGGACACAGAAATATATCTCTTGTCTTAGGGACAAACGCTGTCCAACACCTTGTCTCTCTAAATAACGCTAGTTGTCACCAATAACTCCTCTAACTCCCAAGCACCCGTATCGTTTAATAACAATCACAAATAAAAACCGCCTCGGTAATGTATGTCGTAGAAATACAGCAAAATTCGTTTTAATTCCACAAGCGATACATCATGTACCAGTTGTACAGACAGTCGTTATCCCAACAAATTCACGCAGCATTTTTTTTCACACCCTATATAATAAATCAAGGTGCACTACCGATTACGGTTATAAAGCTCTTGAGTTTTATTGAATTATTTGAATTGCTGCTAGTTTTTTGTTTTAATTAAAGCTAGTTTGTTTGTAGATTTGCTGGTGCGGCGAATTGACCGTAGCGCGGGGTATTATTAGTGCGGCGGCGGTGTACAATTTCGCGTTTGCTGACACGAAGGCTCTCGCGCGTTTGCCATTCCGCGATATATCACAGGCGTACGCTACAGAGTGGAGTATAATTCGTGTAATTTATTGAGTACCGGCGACTAGTAGCGAGGCGCCCGCGCAGTTAATAGCGGGCTACCACGCGACACGCGCATAAGTACAATCGACTATATTTCTAGCTAACGGCTAGTTCATACTATAATTTTATGTAAATTGTAAAAGAATTGTTATTTCACTTGCGTGTTAAATATTAACTATTATGTTGCTGTGACAAATGAAACATGGTTTTGTAACGGTGGCGATTTAAGCTTACCGTGTTCACTGGCCCGTCGGCCATATTGTACAAGGTAAATTCGATGTTAAAACTAATTTTGTAAAGATATTTATTTAACAAGCACGCACAATAAAGGTTCGATTAATTTACAAGCCAAGAAGTGTACTGCATAGTACTCATAAATATCTAGAATCGTATAATTCAAGAAACAAAAAATAAAAGTATTTTTCTACTCGCGTACCTACTGTAAACCGCTAGTATTGATATCGGTAACGGTATCAGAATACCACCTATAGCGTAACCGAAGCAGGACAACGATTTAGGTAACAATGAGCGTTGTCATGGTAATAACAGTTCTATAATATTTATTATAGCATTGTTATTACCATGGTTACAGTCATTCTGGATGGGTATCAATGTTGGCGTCTAGTGATCACTTGATATCCTAATTTGTATAATAATAAATAGTTAAAAATGTTTCAATAACAATTCAAATGAAGTAGACTAAAACAAAGTAATTGTTGAGACAAATCGCACTGCTAGATCAAAACAGTATCAACTCAAAATCATGGCTAGTTTTGTTTCAAACTCAATTAAGATGAATGAAAGTTGATTTTAAAATACAGTTGCATTTTGAGTTACTACTGTTTTGATCTAGCAGTGCGAAATAATATGTCAAAGAACTCATTTTTGTTAAATCAGTAAAAAGATGATTAATAGTCGTCGACTTGTTATTTAGTTACCATGGTTACGGTCAATATGGATATCAACAATGGCGTTTCCTTTGGCATTCCATTTTTTTTATGATAAATTGTCAGAACTTAACTACTTGTTTTAGTTAAAGTTAAATTCACGATCTGTTAACGCTAATCGAAATAATGAAAATGACAAGTACAATTTGTTAGAAGAAAAATCAAGGAAAAGTTAGCCACTGTTTATTTTGGTAACTATCATTTTAAATTTGTAGAAAATCTTATGTAATCCAAGTTTCATAATTAGCTCTTAAAGTACTCGTGCCTGTCAATAGAGCGCTCGCACGCTTGCGCTTTTACCCCGGCATTCGTACCTTAAGAAGCTTCATTATGTAACCAGTTACATAAATAACAATTTTTACTACTCCGTGAGGTTGCCAGGTTAGAATTTTGTCACTCCTTGTACTCGCATGGAGGTCGTAAGAGACGACTAAGGAAAGAGGCTTGTAGTGGAGTTCGGCAACCTGTTACTAATATACTGGTAAAAATCTTAGCCTGATTGTGCAAAAGATTGTTACAGAATTATCAACAAATTTAAAAGTGGTTGATGATTCTGTAGCTTTGCCTACCCCGCTTTGTAAATTCAGCTGTGAGTTTGTGTATTTTTTTACACTATCTTACTCGTGCAGTCAAAGTCAAATTGAAATCGTCCAAACTCAACCCTAGTAATTTATAGTGGCTCCCTATATTTCCTATAAAAATAATCCTCTAACCAGTTTTGTTAGTTACGAGAATTTCTAATTAGATTAAGTGCTAAGCTCGTAAAACGTAGGACATTTTTATATATTTATTCTCACGTGATTTAATTCCAATAAGAACAGTTCTTGAAAATTGGAATCTAGTAGCATAGATTTATGTGTTAAGTGTACCTACTCCCGTCTCAACACTGCCTTAGGCGGTGGCTGTTGAATCACCCCCTATAAAGTCGTGCTATTGCATTTTCAAGATTATTTTAATGGTTGTGAGGTGTACACATGAAATAGGTTGAGTTGGCTGTGTAATAGGTACATGACATGATCTGCACCGAGTCGACGCGTGATTAGATACACTTGTCTTTGTTACGGTCTGTCTTGCTTGGACTAAGTCAAATGAATGTAATACCGAAATAAGTTTTTATTGCCTTCCATAAAAATTTATAAGAGAGGAGTTGTAGGCGCTGAAAGTGTTAAGTGTTGCATTTTAATTCAGATAAAATTATATTTCGAACTATGGCTTGCATTTTTCATGTTGTATTGTTTAAATAAATGTATTTCTATAAACCCCACATTGATAAAACTGACATGCTACAATAACTGAATAAAATTCACACCAATTTTTCCTGCACCCAGCTATTAACCTGTTTTGGCAATGGTACTGTATTGAAATGGCAATGGTTTTAAAAAAGTTTTAAACTATCAAATCTTAGGCATCGAATTCAAAAATATTGACAATTTATTTTAAGTGGCTTAATACAATGTAATTCCCTTGACTAAAAAAAAAGAATCGAATATGCAACCCGACTGTACTGTAGGTATTACACGAGGGCCTAGTGTTGTGGCTACAGGGTGTTATTTATCTCCGTGGTGAGTATAAAGTTCGCGCTCTCGCATTTTTATTCTTATTCGCCGATTATACACCGCCATTATTCATTTATCAAGCAAATGGCTGAGCTTCGTCAAATGTTAATCTTATAATCTCGCGCCGAATGTACTTGATAATTAATAAAACTATTAATTATTTAGAGAATTTAACGAAAAAATTATTACACACACTTTTATGTGAGAACAATTGTGACATAAGTCAAAAGGTCGCGCTTTTTTAATTAGAAACTAAATACATCGTAATTTGAAACAAACTTTGGCCTGCGTTGATCATCTCATGGGACCAGTTATTTTCTTTGGGGCATAGCATACCTTTGTGTTAATTTAGGGTTGAAGCTTTCTCTAATTTCATATAAATCGGTCCTGCCGTTTCAGCGCAAAATTAAAAAAAAAATACACAAATTCAAAATTGTGCATTTATAATAAAGTGTGATACCGTAATGAAACTATAACAGCATTTTTTGCCTAATTTGTGGTTACCATGGTCAATTTATGATTGCACGAATAGTTATGAACGTTTCGTATCTACATTGGCTATAGGCAATTAATGCAGTATTAATTGCGATATTTAAGATGCTGTGTCGGTCGTTAAAATTGTAATAATGTCGATTAATTGTTGCAATGATCAATTAATATTTTTTAACATTTATATACTTCCTACTTACTGCAGATACTTTGTTGAGTTAGATATTGTATTTAATAATTTAAGTGCGTGTAACTGGTAGAGAATGCCATTATGCGTTTAGTTCGTCTTTTGTATTCTAATTTGTATTTTTGTGCAATAGAGAATAAATAAATAAATAAATAACTTAATAATAGGTGAATTTCCTAATGATTTAAAAGTGTGACACTAAAAACAAACAAACATATTGAACTAAGATGCGTGTCAACATAGATAGCATTACTTTACAAACTCATCAGTAAGAAAACAAAAGCACTGTTAAAACGTCCTTGCTCAATGGATGTAACAAAATCTTCCTACACGCGCTAATAGGAAACCGTCTCACTACATCCTTAAAATCTAAAAAGAAACCGTCTCACTACATCCTTAATTTCTAAAAAGAAACCGTCTGACTACATCCTTAATTTCTAAAAAGAAACCGTCTCACTACGTCACTACATCCTTAATTTCTAAAAAGATCCCGTCTCACTCACTACATCCTTAATTTCTAAAAAGAAACATTCCCACTACAACCTTAATTTCTAATAAGAAACCGTTCCATTACAACCTTAATTTCTAATAAGAACAACCTGTATAACCTTAATTGGATACAATTTCTAACCAGGAAAATACCTACAAGACATTAAGTCGCAGATTCCAAGCACGAATTACAAGCACCGTTACAGGCGTAGCGAACCATGCCTATTGTTTTAACTCGCGCTCCTATTGGTCGGTTCTAGCCCACTCGTCTAGCGCTCCTCCAATCACGGCTTCGAGGCTCTAGCGGGAATAGATTTGCCGTTAGACTACTAGGCTTAGTACGCATGCGTTAGAATTAACTGACCAATGAGTATAAAGTATGAAGTATTCTAATACTCGTTCCCAATACACCGAGGTTAGATAGGGCACTATTTTGGATAAAACATTGACGTTTTCTATTATAAAATCTGTTAAATTTAACCTAAAGTAATAGAATCAATCCGCGGCCCATATAAAAAAATAATTGAGACGCGTAGGTATAATTTGAATTTTATAAGTGGAATATTCCAATTTTTTTGTTTTTCTTACAAGTCTTGTATTATGGATTTTAGCTTATTCGTTTTCTTGCATGCAGTAATCTTATAAGAAAATGCTTGCAAAATGATCAGGAGGAGAACTTTGAATTCGAATGAGATTTAAACTGGAGTAAAAAAACATGGTTGATTCCATTCCAACTGTCAAATTTAAAAGTTTCTTGAAATTATACAAAGCACAAAGAGCAAAATATTTGATCACGTTATGGTAAATTATAAAAAATATGACATGTAGGTATTTATAAAGGACACTACTTGCAATCGGAAGGTTCATTATAAAGCCCCGGGAAGTTCGTACGAACACTAATATAATTATTATTTATAAAGGACGTCAGTCACTAAATTACCTCGTAGTTAAGAAAATCTTGACGTGTTTTTTTTAATAGATTTCTGGTAAAACATTTACCCCCTTACTTATAAACGTGGAATAAACTTGGAATAGATTATGCCATGCTTTGTCCTTATCTGTAATTATCTACATTTCATTTTGGTGACACCTGCAAATTACTATACGAATCGAAAGGGTTTTACCTCCTGAACACGGCAAGATATTTATTTAGATTTATTTTTCTTTATTTACAAAATTACAAGTAAGTTGATAAAAATATCGAGTTTTACCAATACTATGCCTGAATAGATATAATACCATTGCCTTTTTCACGAGAAAAAAAGCTGTCATACTTCAAATTTGACATTGACACTATTTGCAGATGGATAGATACTTAGGGCCACTTGCACGAAAAGTTTAACCCTGGGTTAAGGCACTAACTCGAGTTAGTAGTTGTTAGATTCATACGAAAACTGTCATTTTAACTCGAGTGTGTCTTAACCCAGGGTTAAACTTTTGGTGCAAGTGGCCCTTAGGCCCACTTGCGTGGACCAGAGTTAGCCCTTAACCCAGAGTTAAGCGTCTACTTTTGTACGTGGTTTGCCGCCTAACCTCGGGTTAAGACGCTAACTCTGGTCCACGCAAGTGGGCCTTAGAGAATTATCGGTTGACATACTTTTTTATATACAGATTGGACTAACGTAATATGTCCATTGTGTCGTAGAAATGAAGTTACGCCCTTTTAGAATAAGTACATCTTAATAAATTAATAACAAAATAATTATTCATTCTAGAGAAAATTTTAATCTATTAGGGCCACTTGCACGCTGAATTTAACCCTGGGTTAAGGCACTAACTCGAGTTAGTAAACGTCAGATTCATACAAAAACTGTCATTTTAACTCGAGTTAGTGTCTTAACCCAGGGTTAAACTTTTCGTGCAAGTGGGCCTTAGTGTCTTCCTCCTTCCAAACAGTATCTATAAAACGAATAAAATTAAAGTCTTGAAAATATGAAATCTTGTCAATTGTGACATTTGCATCTGACAGAAAAAGTGACAAAGCATGGCATAAACTATTCCAACCTTATTCCACGTTTATAAGTAAGGAGGTTAGAGGAATGTTGCCCATATGTATGTATACATGTTCGAAAATGACCTTGAGTTTCATTGTTTTAAGAAAATTATACACGCTTGAGTCCAAATACACTTGAAGTGTAGATAAACGGAAAAAACATGTCTGCTCAGTCGCACCTGTGATCTAAGGAGCTTGAAAGAACTTGGTTTCCAGATAGATCTCACTTCTTATATAAGCAAAACTGTTTACCACCTTGGCATTTTTTGATGTGATACCATTAGTTTTTATGAAATACTAGCGACCCGCCCTCGCTTCGCTTCGGTTTATATGAGTTTTCTGTAACACCCGTTCATAAAAAAATCATTTATTATACATGTAAACCTTCCTTTTGAATCTCTCTATCTATTAAAAAAAACCGCATCAAAATCCGTTGCGTAGTTTTAAAGATCTAAGCATATATAGGGACAGACAGCGGAAAGCGACTTTGTTTTATACTATGTAGTGAAGATGGTAAGTTTTTTTTTTCGAGCGAAGTTGGTTGTGCACGACCAGGGGATAATCATTGAGAAAAAAAAAACATCATGTACGAATTTACTGTTTTCAGATTTTCTCTTTTATACACACAATTACCCAAGTGGACGCCAAATTTCAACTTTCATCAAGTCATCAGCCCCCTATTTCATCGTCTTGATAATGACACTTGACAGGTGACAATTTGGTATACATGGCAAAGTTAACACACTAATCACTGGGTTTTATAATATAAACTGCGCCATGTACACTGAAATGTCACCTGTCAACTGTCATTGTCAAGATGGTGAAATAGGCGGCTGGAAGTAGGTTAAGTTTTAGACGAGTGAGTGAGTAACTCAGTGATAAAATGCTGATTTTTAGACTTTAATAACTCAATAACCGTTTGAGGTGTATTTATGAAATTCAGGCTGAGTTTTATAAAGATCCGTTAGATCAAATTTCGGTCAGGAATGTCAAAACTGTATAAAGTTACTAAAATTTGATCTAACATTATTTACTAACGGACCTTTATAAAACCGGGCCTTAGAATTCATATACTCGTATAAACTAAATTCCAAGTGTTTATGTTAAATAGATTTTGAGTTATTAGGGGTCAAAAATGACCCAAAATGGGTCGTGTAATATGTAAACCACGGCCGGTGTGCCGTGGGTGTATATTAGGAAAGATTTACATGTGTAACTGAGTGGTAAATAGTACATTGCAAATTCTACATGTCAAAATCAAAAATATTTTTTAAAAAACGGACTAGACATGACTTTTACGTTTACAAAACGGAGATTATTCAAATTTATTATCTTCCTTTAACCCTTACCAACACTCAAAGTAACATTCAGGACGCGTCTCAAACACCAGCAGTAATATAGGACGCTTTTACTTTCGTCATAAAAACAAAAGACGCCCGTGACGGAACGTCACGTCGCGACAATTTTACGTCATTAGTGCGACGTGTCATAATCCGCGGCGAGATGGCGCCAGATTTCATTCTGTTAGTAGCCCTTTCCTTTCATATTCACTTCTAACTTTCTACACCCCATATGTAACTCGAATGTAGAGATGGTAGAAGAAGTTTTATTTCTTCGATTTAGGGTTCAAATACGATGTTAATGTATGGTGTTTTATAGCTTTTTAGAAATGAGTGCTTTATATATGATATGGTGTGAACGTGCTTTGATTTGTAATAACTAATAACATATGAATGGGTGTCCGTAATTTGTTTTCTTTTTGTATTTTTTGTATTACGTAGTAAAGTAGCATCTACGTGGTTTATAGAAATTATAAATGGTCGTTTTTGTTTCGGCTAATGTAGTGAATGACGGTAGCATGTGAATGAAAAATGTGTAAAAAATAAATAAAGTTTGAAACGAGATTCTTGTTAAGTGTTGGTCTATACAAAAGACATCAACGAAACGTCGGTTTCACGGTGAAAGAACTTACGAGACAAACAATTCAGATTATAATAATAGAAAAACTATACTTGTTGAATACTTCTGTTTATGTGGCTAAGTTAATGCTTTATTTTTGGTAGAAAAACGAGTTAGATCTTAATCTCCGAAGAAAGTTAAAAAAACTTTAAGATCCATAATAAATAGTTCCAACATTATAAATTTACGTTAAATAAAATATTGCAGCGGCTAATGTTGGTACATGTGCCAGTTGAACATGTTATTTTTTTCTGATCTGCTGTTTTTGTGTCCATCTCTCAGGACACAATTAATCAAATTTCACAACGTTTTAAATATATGAAGTTTCTATTACTCAAACATGTAGTTTGTAGCGATAGCAAAAAAAACGACTTAAAAGTGGTTTTACAGTTCCCTGCAGTTCACAGGAATAAACCAATCGCGATATAGCGTAATACACTTAAAAACACTTAAACCGACAAACTGCGAAAACTCAATAAGAAACGTAATAAACAAATTATTATTCTAACCTCATCGCAAACCGATTATAATAACAATCACTCGATTATCTTAACAATCACTTGGCTCAATTGATATGTCGTAATTGACTGTAATTGCCTCGAATCGCATCACTTTCGGCGCAGCCGAGTTTGCCGATGACAATGAGCGCGTTCATTCATTGTAGGTACTTAGGCTTAAAAAGGTTTTAGTCCACTGTGTCACAAACCCAATGTGGTAAACCAATAAAAACATTTGAAAAATGTAATAGACTTCGTTAAAATTGAACATGGTAAGTAATAAGCAAAAATCAAATCATACTATGAAACGCGAAAATTTATTTGATTAGCATAGTGATGGATTTTTTTCCAATTATTGTGTCTTTATTATAACTACGATTACTACGGAAACAAAGTTTATATAAAATCAGATTGCGGGAACTTCATTCAACGCGTTAAAGTTAATCTTATGAATTAACCAGTTGTTTATTTTACTTTATGTATCTTATAAATGTGACTGCTAAATACTTATACAATTTATTTTTATTAAACTAAATAAAGTTTTCATATCATAAATCTTTTATTTAAGGCTGGCAATTAAGTGCCACTTGAGTATAAGGACAGTCATTGTCAAATTAAATTACCATACAGTTTACGTTCTCATTAAAAAACATAATTTCACGTAAAGGACGTGTGAAATGGGATCAAGCCCAGGTTCTCGACCCGACTGCGATTATGTAGTTTGGAATGATTGCCGGCCATTTAATAAAGGCTTTTTAACTCCTGATTCAAAGACAATATTTTAAATAATAACACGTCCGGACATCCTCATCTGAATTCTAAATAATAACATGAATCAGGGAGTCTGCAAACATAAAATTTGGTGGTAAACAAAAATTGCGACAGATTATAAGTCAGTGTCGAGTGTTATTATGCCGTAGGAACAGATAAACAGAAACTATTAAAATTACAGAATCAGTAATATTAGTAATGGGTAACTCTAGCTAATTTGTATTCTACGAAAGCTAACGAATAGACGATCATGCGACAGCGGCGCTTACGTCCACCTACATTCTTTAATCGTTCACGTTGTAGGGACACTAGACAAGATGCATTCGGCGTTCGTTATCTTTATCCAAAATGTTATAGGATTGACCTAAGCTGTCAGAAGTCCGCGTCGAGCGCCTACGTCAATTCCATAAGTTTTCGAACATCGTTTACGTTAACGTTAAGCAACTTGTCTTCGATCAATTAACCGTAAACGTTGTATTATTTTTTTCAATTCGTTTTGTGCTTCATTAATATGTTGGCATTAAACTCTTAATTGAAAATAATATTGAATTTACATGGTACTTTTAATTTAATTTTAATATTAATGAATAAATACATAACATAACGCACACGATGTAAATATTTAAAACAATTCAATAGCCTGTGCACTGAAATCAATAAAACCAATTAAAAAACCGAACCTTTTACAACACAATAAATAAATAAAATAAGTCCAATCGTCGGGGCCTTTTTGTCTCAAGTCGCGTTGATGAAGAGATCACTAATTAAAACGCTAAACTGTTAAGATTTTGACCACATCAATATGTATGCGGGTGGATTTATACATTAAATCCAACCGACTCCTCATCGAGTCAATTTAGTATTGGACTTAGTGGGTACGGCACTGAATGTGTTTACGCCGCGGAAAGTAAGATGGAAACGTTTTTATGGTCGGGCGCGGCGCCAGAGATGCCCGGAGTCACAATAATGTGTGTGGGTTTATAACTTTCAAAATTAAGGAAGTAATAAGAACTCCTAATTGCATAACTGTTACGCAGTAACTCATTCAGTTTAGTATGAAAATCGTGCGATGAAGTTGAGTTACCGGGTGAAATTAAATATCGATAACGCCGGAAAAATCAATCATAAACACTCATAAGTCATAACTTATATATTATGTTTACTCCTGGCACGATTGAAGCCCCGCCCTTTAGTATTAGATATGGACATACCGAGTCCTCAAAAACTAGTCTAAAAATGTTAACAGTATTTTTTATTTTTATGACGAAACTATTACAATTAATTCAATTGAATAATAATGCAATTTACGCACAACATCAGCATTTCTGTTTGGAACATTTCGAAGTATTTCCATTGAACCAGTTTTTAATAATAATCGACTTTACCCATAAAAACTGGAACAGAGGAATCGATGAAATGTCGAACAATTAACTTCGTGACGCTGTGGGGAGCCCTCTCGAAGTGATGCATAAATAACTAATTTTAATTAATTACAATAAATTGTAAAACTATGCGGTAAAAAGGTATTTTGCCGCTTTTAATGCACTGCTTGATATCGCCGGGCGAGGAGCACGTTGAATTAAACTCATTAGAAAACAGTTCAGTTATTTTTACATCACTAGGCTATAAATGACACAATGCTGGGGTTCTGGACTGGTACAAAAGGAACAAGATCGTTTATCTCTATTTGAATCTAGCATTGCATTGCATTGTTGTATTTTTTTTAATAATAGGTACCTTCCGTACTCAATGACAATATTTTGGTAATTTTCTGATACTTTGGCTATGATAGCGACTATCCAGATGTAAGCTTAATTAAGTTCATTTCCAGAATTTATTAAAAAAAAAACGATATGCCTTTTTAATATCCGCAGATAAAATAATACTAAGGCGATTTCACATAAAAGACGTTTGCCTGACAACTTTACAACATATAATGTAAGTACTGGTGCATAAAGAGGCGCACTCATAATCTCCAAGACGAGTACATGTCTAACTGCTATTAAGGAGTTACGAGCAATCGCGTGCCTTCATACACAATATCATTTTTCTAAGCCCAAGGGCAATTGAGATGTTTGCCGCGTACCCGGCCTATTAAAAAAGTAATAGATTTTTTAATTAAAACCACTTTTACTTCATAAAGGACTTCTTCACTTCGCACGTAGGCGATTGACTCTAATTCCACAGACTATACGAATAAAGCGATAGAGTTATTAGCGGTTAGTGGGGAAGCCTACATTATCGGAGTATAAGGCCTCTTCGCTTAATAAACCAGTAGATTTTATACTCGAACCTGGGGGGTTATTATGACAGTTATGCAGTTCATTTTACGGTAAGCGTAAAGGACAGAGCTATAGCACTTACATAGCTCTGTCCTTTACGCTTACCGTAAATTGAACTGCATAGGTATGTCATAATAACCCCCCTGATATGTAACATCGAGTTCCAAAATAATCGCCAGTGGGAATTTAAATAAGGTGCCAATTAGAAGAGGCTGCGAGAGTGGCACGCCGAAGGGCGGATTGCGGAGGGCTGGGGTAATCGCGCCGATTAGGGGATCACACGCTAATAACTGAAATGTATGTGTATGTCCCAAATGTGTATGTCGTTTATAAATGGTCCTTTTTTACAAGAAGAATTTTCAAAGTCTAGGGGTATAAAATATTCTGATTTAGGTGATTGTCGGAAAATTTGTTTACTTACATTGTTCTGCGACATGTTTGAATGTAGACGTTGACGTAAAGTATTATGATCTATTTTATTGTGAACAGTTAACGCACGAATCAACTGTTTTTAATATAGATAGCAAAGTAGAATAAAACATTTTTTTTTCTAAATTCTAGTCACCTGTGATTTATATCTAACTATTCTATTAATTGTAGACATGTTTCTCTTAAAGTTAAATACCTATTGATTTATACCAGATTGCAGACGAAAAGGCGTTACAATCACGTCGGAGTTTAACTGCGTTTTAAAACATAATAAGAACGCCGTAATCTTTTAATAACATCATTTGAACGACATTAAATAAGTGACGTTAATAACTTTATAATAAAACGCTGCTCGATGCAATTCGTGCGCAATGCCATTAAACGTTATTATAAAAAACATCTCCGTATGCTCATTTGTACTCTTACATTTTTTTACAAAAATTCCTTATAGAGACCATTTTAAAATATATTTTATAGAGAAAAAATATAAACAGTCGTACATTATAAATTTGAGAGTATTATTCACAGTTTAAATGACAGTCTTTAAGTAATTGTTGTACAACTTTTTAAAACTTAGCATAGCCGCAACAGAAAATACTTTTTTACCAACACTGAACCTTAAAGCGCTCTTCATCATTATTATATTACAAGCCACTAAATCAATTGAGTAGACATCCAAGAATAATGTATACATGTATTGATTATTCCAGCAATTCGCTTGATTATTTTATTTACATAATTTGCATGTCTCGACCACCTCACAATGGCTGCGTGTGGCGCGACGCAAAAACCAACTTTTGAAACGTGAAACAATAAATCAAAGTACAAAAAATACGTGTTACCGCGCTCTGTTGTTTACACGTTCGCATGATATTGTCGTGAGGCCAAAAAACAAGTAAGTATTTTAAGGGGAAGAGTTCGCATCCTCACTTGAAAACCAAAATCCGGATCGAAAAGTCAAACGTTACATGTTCGAATGCTTATCAAGGATGCGGCGTTAATTACTTCTTAATAAATGAGGGATACTTTATAACATAATCGAAATGGCTTGCCCTTAAAAGGCTTGCGGTGCAATAAATACGCTCGCTCATTACCCTACCGCCCAAACCGACGACACGGAGCTACAAAAACGCCAAATGACATACGCAACGGATTCACTTAGCGAAATTGAGAGGTAAAGAGACTTTTTGTACAAAAAGCGGCCTAATTGATATTTCATTCAACGCTTTTGCTCTTTGGGTGGCAAGATATTTAAATCGAATAATATGCAGTTCGACTTTTTATTAATTTATATTAAACGTAGGTAGCTCAGAGTTTTGCCAGTATGTATGTAAATAAGTATGTATGTTGGTACATGTTTTGTGTTTATTAGTATTTTTTTGAATTACATGGATGCATAATATTAGTATACAGCATATTTCTTTGTTACAAATGAGTCGGATTCTAGTATACCGTATTAGGAGTAACGATGGGTGAAAATTTAAAGTAAATTTCTAAATTAACTCTTCTGCGTTATTTATGACCATTATGCATAAAATACCTCTCATTAAAGTTCAACGTCTATAAAAAGCGATTAATATAACAAAAATAAGAGGTAAATAATTATACATAATTATTTAAAATACCTGCTACCACAAAATCTTCAAGCAGATGTAACATGCTCAATTAAAAATAATAACTTGATTGAATCGTAGACAAACAGACCCGATTCGTCAAAACAATTGATTTGATATCTCACTTAAAGGATTAAATTAAGGGTTTTGTATTTTATAGATCCAGTAACAATATAGTCGTGTGTGGCATCGACGGAAAATTTAAAAGTTGTTATCCATTTTCATATAGAGTTTTTTTAATTTATAAATAAGGACTGAAGATAAAAAACGAGACCTCTTTTTCTACCATTAATACATTGATATACTCGTCCTGCAATATAAATTTTTAAGCCACTTCCGATTCTCGCCACCGTCTTCTATAAAATACAGTTTTTAAATGGATAATTTGAATTATTGAGCAGAACGTACTAAATCTATTTGTTCTTAATGAATATCAAATTAATGGTCCTATTCGTTTTTAAGTACTTTTAACTGCCTTGTTTTTTACATAATCATCATCAACACCATGTAAGCCAAAACATGTCCACTGCTAAAAATAAAATACTAAAAAATATTATCGGGAACAGAGGTGATAAAAATCAGACTTAGCGATGTTACATTGGTACTTATGTCTGGCCCTACGTTAAAATTCCGAATACTGAGGCCGACAAAAAATTCACTGCGATATAAATTAAAGAACATACCCGTAAAGCGCCGTATACCTTTGATACCGGAATCAGATTTGTTTAAATTTTTTGATCAGTTTTTTGTTACCTTCATGTAGACGCGATTGGATCAGTTTAACAGTGACAAAATACTTGAGGCACTGTTCCTTTGTCGAGACGATCGGTTTTGTCTGTTCCGAGATGTGTCTCACGATATTTAACCTCATGTCATTATTAAGACATCACTTACCCGGTGGCTGGGGAGATGTGTCTGAAGATAAAATTTCGGTCATTTGTACAAACTCTTTAGATAAAGAAGTGACATAGTTACAATGTGTTCATTGATAGGACAATAGTGAAATATATTAATTTGTGAACTCACTTTTTATATGCTTTACCTATTATGATATTTAATGCAACAAACTTTTTTTTGAGCGAAATATAATTATCTGGCAATACATTTCAGAGGATCTATATCAAAGATAGTTATTGTATTGGAAAGATCCCTGATAATTCATACATTTCAAAGCCAAAAGGTACGTTTCAATCATTTCCGCTAAATTTGTTGTTCAATAAATTGGCCATCGGCCCTTAAATGCGACACGAGCGAGACAAAACGTACCAACAAGGAGGCTCAGGCCTTAATTAAATTGTAACGACTCAGCGAGTTTTCCTCTCAGTCTCTCGCCCGGTGGTCTATCTGTCCGTTCCATTCTATATTAATTTATGATATCATTATATTGTTCAATGCAATGCATATTCGATAATTTACAGCAAAGGACTGAACATGCCGACATTATATTACTATAGAATACCGTAGCTTCAAATTTTACCCTAGAGTTATACTGTGGATTTTACCACTACAAATCAAATGTATTTATACAACTAACATAAAACGCTTACAAACGTTAATGAAGTGTAATTTATATTATTTGTACGACCAAGGTAAGTACTATTTTATTAAAATAATCTTTTTGTACAATATTTTCGTTGTATAGAGGGTATATATTTATAGGCTTATTTATTTGTCTTTGAGCTAGGCAAATATTTGCCGGGATCGAATTTGGACTTTTAGAGCTTTATTAGGCAGATCCACTATCGACCAAGCTAATTAAGTAGGTTATTAATATTTTTCTAATAAAATATCTCAATACCGCAATTGCATAAGTTGTTATTATTAATCTGCGGTAATTATTTTACAACTATTTTGAGATATTAATAGTACGCACATAAAATGTAACTTATGACTGCGATAGGCTTAGGTTTATAGCTTTTGCTAATATCTCGACTAACGACTGAAATGCATACGATGTTTTGTCGGTCTAATAAAACTTAGATAATCGCAAATACCTGGATATAATCACTAGCTTACTTAACTTTATGTGCATAGTAGACTATAATATTCAACGTCTCACAAAGTTTCTAAAGGCTGTGCCTCTATAAAGTAGTAATTTCATAAAAGAGATTATTAGATATCGAGAATAAGTTATTAAATTGATGAGCGGCAGCATTCTTTAACAAAAAAAGCGTTAACTTCGAAGAATAGATTCATATTTGTGTTTAATTAAAGGATTTTCATGCTATAAAAGGCACCAACTAATAATGAGGAGGAGAGAAAAAACTATGGGCAACAAAGGGCGTGGCGCTGACGAACAAAATAAAAGAATCCGGAAGCCTAACGAATAATAATAAAATTGGATATATTTTTGATTTAAGCTATAATTATTAAGGGCTATTTGGCGGTTTTGGAGTTTTTTAAACTTTCTAACCGTTTTGGTTTGCAAATTATTATTTACAAGGTGGGAATTCTCAACAACTATGAGGTTTTTGTTAACAAAACTATGGACATAAAAAAATCCTCAAAAATATTTTTTTTACTTGAGAAACATTCTTAACATTTACATTATGTATACAAAAGGAACAATAGATTTACTCAAGATTTCTAATTTTGAGCTTTGGGAATTTGGCCTTCATTCAACTTTGGCTAAGCCCATCTTTCTTATATTACATCGTGACCATACTATTGATGTTATGACAGCTCCTACTGTCAAGTAAATAAGAGATTTCATAACGTACAATGTAAAATAATGATGATTCAAGAGAGTGCGTCACTTTTAGAAAAAACTCTGTCTTTGCCAGACAAAACAACTCTATCCCTGTTATCTCCTTGAGGCCAATCCACGAATGCTGTGCATCTCTCCTGAAAAAAACCATAAAGAAAAACAGCAATTCGAAACGCTAAAACTCTTCATTTTGCCGTGATTCAAGACCAATACTAGTTAGATGGTACCGTTAGACATCATTCACAATCACAATGATACATTCGGGTCAACTTTTTTTCGGGTGCTACCCTGTGTCTAATTTTCCCAGCGAGTGGTCTATCCTGCTGTGCCTTTGTCAATACTAAAATCATTAATCAGGAGCAAATTATGGATTTAATACAAAAGATACGCCGCAGACTTATTAGCTGGTTCAATCATTCGATTCGCATTTACGATTTTCGTCACACCAATATCTTTCAAATTCGTTTGTTTAATGTTGTCGCGTTAACTCGTTCCACGTTAAAATATCCTGAGGCTGTATTATAAGGTAACAATATGGCGTAGACACGTTTATGTATGTAACTATATTTCGTGACCGCCAGCAAGCTGACACCGTGAAAGTGTTTTAATGTTTTTATTAATTTCATATGTACTCGTATGTGTTTTTTTTTCATATTTTTTGGCACACAATGCAATAAAATAATAATGCTATATAATGATGAATAAATACACTAAACTATGACAGTCTGTAAGGTATAAATACCCAACAAATTTACTGGCTGAAATAAAGTTATACCATTATATTCTACTGATAAAGTTTTGTTATATTCACTGCCTGAGACGTGGCAGGTTTTTACTGTACACTACACTATACCTACTACCAAAGAAGTTCAATAAAAACAGTACAAACCATTAGACCAGTAAAATATTGTGTAACCTAGTCTAATTTGAACTAAGTAATCGGTTAACTTAGGTGTCTAGTTAGAAAAAAAAATCTGCCAAATAGATATTTTATAAAATTCTGTTACAATATTTAGCCATTTTTTCTGACATGGTTTTTACTATCAGTAACATACGACATGATGTCAATTGAAAAATTTTGTCATTTTGTCAATTTTGCAAATCCTGTTTAAATGCGATGATGCAAGAAACCTAGTCTCAAGTATCGCTAAGTTCCTGGTCACCTGCCAGGTTATAGTATTAGTAGTGTAGTAGTAGAAGTAGTAGTAGTAGGTAACTATTCAAGTTAGATATATCTGCTACTTATCTAACTACAGTAGTATAATACCATTTAAGTAGCTACGAAAGTTAATAGGTATGTCACTCGACTACCGATCCTTGTACAGGTTTACGGCGACTAGGCCACTTACATGCATTCCTTACCTATTTCGATTTCTAAGGGATAAAAATAAACGATGTCACCAGACAATGCTAGGCGCCGAGTGATGGGACATACTTTTGAGGCAACATATCCCATTTAAAATCCTGCGCTACCTAGAACTTGATCCCGAACATGCTTGAGCGCCTTATACATGGTCATAGACTCGCGCGCAGAATACTAACGAACTAGAACTATTTTTGAACATGTCATTAAGAAACAGGTCACATAATATAAAAAGCAGCGGTTCCGATCTGGGTATCGGAATTAAAAGTACACACTGAGGGAAAGGGATGGTGGTTTGATTTCGTTTGGGTGGGAGAGAGGTTTCCGACCGTTAAGGCAGGTGTGGTGGTACATCTGCGCTTACGCTGGCCGGCACGTGCGCCCGCGCACTTCAGAGGTCTCACTTTGAAAATTGAAGTTCGAAGTCGCGTTAGCTTCATCTCTTTCTCTCGGTTTAGTCTCGAATGACGAGTGACAGAGATGGAGCTAACGTAAATTCGAACTTCGATTTTCAAAATATACTCAGTTTGAAAACGCCTCGTACGATGACGTAGGTATTGTAAAATTTTCTTAGGGCAGGAAAATAATTTAGTTGTTTTGTTAGAATCGTTTTACTCGTTTAATCGTTTCTACTAAGTTGCGGATTCGACCAAACGAGAATAAGGTCTAATACCTAGATTAAACGCCGAATTTGTCTAGACTAATCTCGGAGTAAGTCTTATTCCAGTTTGGTAAAATCGATTGTACTCGTAAGTCGAGCAAATTATTTACAAACAAAAATGCCGTATAGACTAGCTGTAAAAACCAAAATACAAACAAACAAATTGTAATTAGAAGCTATCTTACATAAGCCGTGCTAGTAACGTCGCAATTTTTTTATTGAAGTCATATTGAGTGTTATTCTGAAATATAGTAGGTATCTGTAGTATTTTAATGGGTGTACCGATGCAGATTGTGTCGTGATCTATATTTTTCTAATTTCAACATATATTTCAATAAACATTATGCCCCTACTCCATCGTGAGAAAATATTGCGTTACTTACAAAGTGGCGAACTTCACTTAATTTCACTTCAATAAAAACTGCAAAAACGTGACGATACTCAGCTAAAAAAATCCACACAATAAAAATAATGCCTGAGCATTGGTTTATGATTAAGAACTCCTGTAATTCACCATTCCAGGGGTGTAATTGAAAATTAAGTCATGTCCACTTTTTCGAAACCATAAACAACGTCGTCTGCGCAAGTGGTTACCAATTTGTAGCCAATTTCGTGAGCAGGAGCACTTGGACGCGTGCGCTGTTAATAATAAATCGAAGCGTTCAAAATTCACCCGAGGACAGAGTTCGTTTGATGCTAGCCTGGAATTATCGACATCGGAATAAAACGCCGGGGCGGGGACAACGGTTCATTTAAGAAGCAGCGATCTTGTAGCGGTAGCAAGAACCGTCGATCAAGAGCTATTAAGCTTTGGCACCTCGGTCCTTAACTCCGCATGATTGTACGATGTCAAACCTGTACGATCTTCTCGTCACGGATAAATCCCTTATTACGCTGCTCTTATTCCGGCTGCTCCTTGACTGCGTTAAAGTTGTTATGACTGCGCTGCCGTATTTATTTTTCATTTAATTTGACAGGAGATAATCTCGAGGTAAAGATGACAGACGCGGTAAATTCAATCAAAACGCTGCACGGGTTTGGTGCAGAATAAATTTATCGCATCAGGTCGCCAAAATCGCTTCCTTGTCAGGCGGACGCGCGACGATCCCTACATAATCATCGAGATTCTTATGCAGCGGTCACTTAATAGTGCATTGACGCCGGTGTTATTAAATTGGCTTTTAAGAAGCATGCTACTGAATGTATGGAAAGGTGTATTATAAGTAATTGACCCAATTTTATATTAAATAATTTGCATATTATTGAATTGCGCACCGCAATGGCCTAATTTAAATACCCTCTCTCTTCCGTCCTCCTTCATAAATTATGCATGTCTCGTTACCACCAAATAAAAATATTTAATTACACCTATAAATAGAATTTTGTTACATGTAACTGATCAAGGAATTAATTTTTAATTGAATTTCAGCTCGCGTTCGCATTAGAATTTTGTTAACGTTGGTTTTTTTGTGATCTTCGAGATTGGGATAGTTTAACACCTAAAATGAGGCGTCGGCTTGTTAAAATGCCATTAATAAAATTTTAGACGTATTCCAATAAACGTTTTAACACCTTTTCTCCAAAGGTATCATTAGGGGTGTTATTGCTTGGTCCCCTGACCGTTCACACCGAATCGATTTAAATTAAATCGTCGATAAATACCAGCAAGTCGGTTCGACATTTTGCGTGTCGATAATTATCCTGAATCGAGCAATTTCTGTTTTTATAATGCCAACATAATGTTCAAAATGCCAATTACAACAATAAACGGTATGAAAATATTTATTCTGGTTAGCACTTTATAACGGTCGCCGATATTAAAATGTGTCGGCTTTGTATTGACTGAATTTATTGACACAATCCACCTACCACCAATCGATGCGCATTGCATTTTTTTTTTACAAAATTATATCTTTACTTCTATCATAATTTACCACTTTTACTAATGGCCACTCACCTTGAAAATGTATGACTTTTACAAATGACAACTATATAATATCATAGTTGCCATTGCTTAAGTTTCTTTTTTGGTAACTGGTAACCTAGCAAGTCTGGAATTTCATGTCCAACTATTTGATTTAAAACATTTATTACTCATAAAGAACAATTGTTCACTTATTTATTTCGTTTGCCAAATTTTCATGACTTAAGTAGATTATTAATTAAAAAGTGAAAATTTTCAGGGTTATCATAAAATAAACCTAACCTAAGGATAAGTTTTATAGGTCACATTGTTAAAATCCTGGAAACTTAAGGGTCTTAGAAAAATATTACCTACCTACCTGATAAAAATTGAGAAACGAAATTTCGGACTTGCAATAGTTTACGAAAAGTTTGGACTAAAGATAGATAACCTTTTTTTGTAAGAATACAAATTTAAACGAATTAATCTTTGTAGGCATTTCACACAGACCATCTTGACAGTGGGATCAGATACAGACTTAAATAACTTAGAACTGGCAATACGACAAACTAAAGACCCGAATTTATTTATATCTAGAGTTAATAAAGCAATCTGGGAGTTCATTAAAGGGTTTAAATTTTATCTTCGCAGTTTATGTTAACCACCGAGCGCGAAGCGGCGAGTCGATACCCAATCGTACTAATTGGAACTCTGTAAGAACTAATTAGAATAAGTTGTGACTTCGAAAAGATATTTATTTTGGGATTCACCAGAAGTGAAAGTGCGTACTGCTAATTAACGACTCCTAAAGATTACTCTGTTCCTGCAGTCCGTTCGTTAAGACATAAAACAACTTTTTTATAAGATATGCAAGATATGCGATAAAATAGGTAATGTAGATCTATATCAAGGCGGCAGCGTTTGCAGAAAGGAAAAGTATTATTATTACTCGTAGCTAGCGCTAAAACCGTAGCACATCACGAGTGAGTCGGATCGAGGTGTGTTTTTCAAACGGCGGTCTGTACATTGCTGCATATTACTATAGATGCTATCATCAGCTCAAGTGCCAAAGCGGAAATGACAGGCAACGGATCGGCAGTGTCAAAAAAATATATAAACACGTAAACTGTAATTCTATGGAACTTGCTAACTATGTAAACAAACAATGTATTGAAATTGACATCTAATGTCAATTTTAGTATGGCGGCTTGTTTACATAGTTAGCAAGTTCCATAGAATTACAGTTTAGCATCTATGTTGCAACGGATGCTGGATATGGTCTTACACACGGAGAGTGATTTTGACCCTAACCCCATGACATGCTTTGTCACTTTCTGTCAGATGCAAATGTCACAATTACAGATAAGGCCAAAGCATGGCATAAACTATTCCAAGCTTATTCCACGTTTATAAGTAAGGGGGTAAGGGTCTGCCGCTGGGATATCGCGTGCATGAGCTTTTGACGATGGCGACGAGCAGTAACGTTGTCTGCACAATAAGACTCTTTGCTTAAGTATTCCACGGCCACTCTCTTCCTTAACCTGATATTTTGGCTTCGGGCTCGATTTTTTATGCCATTAAGAAAGCAAACGAGATAAGTGTGACCCATAGACATTTGCATTCTCAAGACTAAAATGTTAAGACTGCAATCCTAAGATCGGAAATGCGTTGCCAACCCTGAGGACATAGATGGAAAGCCTCTATACCAGTTATTTCATTGGTTGTCGTATTCCCACACCGGAACACAACAATGCAAACAGTGCTGCCTGGCGGGAAGGTGGCTCTCCGGGAAGCACTCTTCGCTCACACCAAGACTTGCCCGCTGTGTACTAGGGCCTTAAATGTAAACCGGCCGCACCACTGTCCAATTCACACATTTTCATCATTAAATTGTATCTTATCTGCCTACCCGAAGTGTTTTTCAATTGAATAGTAAAATTTATACGTCCTTTAAGCGATGTAAACAGCGAGTAACTCATTCAGCCGGGCTCCAATAAATAAACATAACGACAATGCGAGTGCTCTTTGCGTGCTAACTCGCCACTCTCACGTACGTATTTATACTATTAACTCCATGATCTGAATGAAAAAGTGTGATTTTAATATCAACTGGACTGCTCGGGCTATAAACGTAAATCAGTGGATTTACAATCTTATTGTTATTCCATTGGTACTATTTTGATATTCTTTTGCGGAAACGATGGTTTAATGTGTCAGTTTCTCACGCGGAGTAGCCGGGTATGGTGACAATAATGGTGTGAGCCCTAAATGTGGAGGTGAAAGGGCGCCAACGGACTTTAGTTCCTGCGATCATTAACCATTGACCACCCCGCTTGGTTGACGCCAACATCGATTAGGTGTATCACATGACAAACTATTATTTAATTTTTAAAATATATGGTGTTAAAATGGTTTTTCTATTGCTGGTAGCGATCACGGACGTGTAGGTATACGACTTTAGTTTGTTATTAGATTTTACAATGTAGAAGCTAGGAATTTGTTTGTAAACTTATACTGATTTTAAAGCATTCAGATAAGAAGGCTGAGATGGAACACAACAGTGCGAACACTGTTGCTTGGCGGTAGGTTTTAGGGTTTTGACGTATTTTAGCCAATATTTGTTTATTAACATAGCAAGTTAATCTGTTACCTTCAAGATTAGCAACAGATTTGCAATCTGGGGGGTGCTAATATCCGAGGGCCTCAATGAGGGCCTGTTCTACTCGGCAAAACTATATTACTTTAGACATGTTATCGAACTGTCAACGTTATGATAGCTCTTATTTATTAGACAGTACGAGTAATGACGGCCGAGTTAATAATAATACGACACCATATCAAAAGCAATAAGGTGCCGAGTAGAAAGCTCCTTGGGGCCTAGTCAAGATGCATAACTCTAAGTCAGCGGTGCGGCGTAAGATGCGGGCCTAGTATGTTTGCGTTTATCGAGTGACAAAATGTGGATAAAGCATACGTCACTCTCGTAATTAGTAAGTTTAATCCACATTTTGTCACGCGATAAAAGCAGCCGTATTCCCAGTGAGAAATCGTGTCTACCGCTATATCAACTACATATATTTGGAGTCGATAGAAAACAGAAACGTTAGCAGCCTTTGCATCTTGGCTACGCCTACTGGGCCGAGATTTTAGGTGTTAAAAATCATATCGTATTTAACCTGCGGGCCTAGAATGGTTGTGTTTATCGCGTGACTAAACGTGGATAAAGCATCGGTCACTCTCGTACGTATATACGTGTCAAAAAGTGACAGATGTTTTGTACACATTTTGTCACGTGATAAAGCAGTTATAATTAGGCCCTCTATCATGGAATTGTTTTTTACTCGGCCGCCATTACTGTCAAGTAAATAAGAGCTATCAAATCGTTGACAATATGATAATAGGTCAAAGATGATATGATTTTTACCACCTAAAATACCGGCCCCTGTGCTATATATAGGTAATAATTACTCTTAAAATGACTATTTGTATTTGTCATAAAGTTTTCCCACGAGCCGGGTCACGCCGCAGGACGCTGATTTGCCACACTGATAAAGCGTTTAGTCATTACCTGTACCACGGAAGTACGATTATGGCGCAGCGTGATTAGGGGTGTCCGCCAGGACAGATTTACAGGGAGCTTTAGAGGGCTCATAGTTGTTCGTGAGAATTCCCACGCATGCCGTGATTAGTATAGTATCGACATGGTAAGTAACTTTCCTAAATTTTATTTGACTCGAAATTTGTGAAGTTGGTAGTGACCCTGCCTACGGAGTTATTATAATAGCTTGGTAGTCTCGGTTTCGATTCCCGGTATGTGCAAATGTTCGTGTGATGCAAGTATGTTCCTGAGTACAGGTTGTGTCTAGCCGTGTGGTTGCCGGCTTAGAATAGTGCCACTCCATGTCTTCCCGTGGATGTCGTAAGTCGTAATAAGCGACTAAACCTATTACTAATATACACATGCTATTTACTGATTGTGCAAAATGTGGTTACTGAATAACACCAAGTTTTTAGAGTTGTTGGTAATTCTGTAGCTCTGCTACCCCACTCTGGGAATGAAGGCGTGAGTGCATGTATGTTGGTTTTGTATGTATGTATTTATGTATGTACCTAAACTCTTTATTGTACACACAGCAACACATCTAGCTATACACTTCAGAAATCTGAAATATTGCATGAAAGAGAGCCGCACTAGAATCGTATGTTGTTGACATAATACACATTATATACATCTCTTTCTTTTTCTCTCTGCTCTGTCTTTAATGGTTAGTTAGGTGTGATGTTGTGTGTACAAACAGAAAATAACAAATCAAAAATAAACAGTAACAAAAAAGGTATGTACAAAGGCGAACTTATCCCTATAAGGGATCTCTTCCAGTTAACCTATGTATGTGTTTGTCCTATGTATTTAAGTTGTATTATTTGTAGAAGCATGTCGTTGCCTGGTACCCAACAGTACATGCCTAGAGGTCAGTTTGGGAGTAGGCCAGTATGTGTGAGATTGTTCCGCTGTTTTGTTTCTCATTTTGACTATGTTGCCATGTTGACTAATTCACAGTATTAAATGATCCATAGACTAAAAGAAATACACGTTGGTCGTTTTCTTTTAAATGTAAGTGGCTGCTTTAACACGTGCGTATTATCAGACAGCAAGGGGATCTACCCTACTCGGATTGCTTTCGACGTCAACGTTATGTGAGCTCATTATTACTATATAGGCAATAATGGCAGCGGCGTCAAATAAAAACAATGTGATAACGTGTCAAAAGCAACCTTTATACAACAAAACGCTAAAACGCTAGTTAGTTTGTAGGGAAAAAGTGAAATTTGATGTCCATATTAAAGGAACAAAGAGTTTGTCGAACACTTGTCGACATACTAACATGCCATTCCAAGCACGGACCACCGCGCGGCGGTTTTGTTACCGATCGCAATTTGCCTTTGAAACTGCCGGCAATCAGACTCTTATCGGTTCATAGATACGATAAAATCTGCACCGGCGACGATTCCATCATTGTCCCGCCCATTAAGCCCCATCGACACGCACTTATTCATCTGTCGCAGAAACAACTGACGTCACTTGTCGGGCCGAGTGTCGTGCCTTGAGAAATTACCTGCTTAATTACATCAACAATGAGACTCATTTTGTCAATTGGTGCACCCGGAATTTTAAATTAAATTAATTGGTGGTCACGAGTGTGACAAACGTTTAATTAAAGCGATTGTGAGTATGTAGAACAGGGGCTTACTGCGGTGATTAAATCGATGGTTGTCGCTTTCTTCTATGCATATGAAGAAAATATTTTCTATGTAGAAAAGTCACTTTCAAAATGTCTTTTGTTTTCTCTAGTATATCCTGGAATGATTTAAATTTGGAAAAAAATCCAAGGGTACGACTATCCAGCCATATAAAATCATCCGTGTCCACATCATATAAATACAGCCTGACCATTTTGCTTCTCACCGTCTTCTAGCTACGGTGACCTAATAAAACGCCCCGTTGTTGTTTTGTTTTGTCTGTGACTAATTTTGTTAGTTTTATCGCCCACTGGCGCCGGTTATAGTAAAAAAAAAACAAATATCCGTAGAACTAATTAGTGTGTAATTCTGTTAGGGAGGCTCTTTGTAGGCGGTCCACGATGATCGAGGATACTTATTAAAAAAAAATGAATTTAAATTAGGTAAGGATCGTATTTGTAACATTACAAATTGCTCAGACGAAACCATCCTAACCTTATGCTTATGATTTAATTCTATTCTACAAGTAAAAACGTTGATGTGGCTACAGGCGTTTTATCTAAACTACTATTTACCTATTGGTTTAGGCAGAGTTATTCACTATCCATGACGATATAACTTACATTTTGAAAAGGCCAAACTTTCTGGCATGTCAATAGACTATTAAAACACCTTTTACCTTTATACGAAGCAGGCCGAAGCACCGCAAACCACGCCAGCTAATAGAACTCATTTTCCTATAACAGCCCATCTAGATAGTCAATTCTATTTAGTGGTGGTTAACATAATTATTGACAAAGCGTTTCGTAATTTAACGACGGCCTTTTATTGCAATACAGATGTCCGTATCTTTACTTAATTTAGTGCCTATAATGAATTTGAAGACGGACTATAAAAATTGGCGATTAAGTGGGGCCGTAAAATGCCTGCATTAACCTTTCACCGCTTAGGTGGTGCACCGTAATTGATTTTCCCGGAGTGCTGTAGTAATTCGGTAACTTTAACTTAATATGATTAAACGCTATTTTAGTGTTCGTTTTTTTTTCGATTATCGTAGAGGAAAAGTTTTAAACACGTTTCCATTTCACAGAGTCTGAGCTGATCTCAAAAGTCTTTAATAACTAGCTTCTGCCCGCCACTTCGTTCGCGTAGATTTCGATAATCGTTATTCCATCGGTATTTTTTATTTTTTCTGGGATGAAAAGTAGACTATGTGTTATTCCAAGGTATCTATAAGCAGTCTCCATTTCAAAGTATATTCAAATGCGTCCAGCGGTTGCACTGTGAAGAAGCTTTGAAACAGAAAACCTTTCGCATTTATAATATCAGCTGTAGGATTAGTACAATAGTATTTATTTCCTACTACAATACAATCGTATCTACAATTCAAAGTTAAAAACTAAACTTATTTTAATTAAAATAAAACTAAGCTACTGAAAACTTAAAGATTAAAATAAAAATCACCACTACAAAAAGAATACCCCCTCTAGCAGGTCCGCGCGCGGCATAGTCCCTATAACACTGGCTGCATTACCTCTCTGGATAGCTAGCCCAATCCTTTGAGAGATAGTTAGTGCGTCTCCTTTGGAATTTTTATTTAAACGAAAATATGAATGTCCAACGCGATCCATTCAAAGCAGCACCGCAGTGAGTCTGCAAGTATTTCAACCGTTCTCATAGAACCATTTGCAGTCATAACACGACACGTCCCGACCAATTAAACACCAAACATAAGTTAAACACACCCTCCCAAATTAACGAGCGCATTAATATAAAGCACTGAACACCACAAAATTTCCTCTCGAACATTGCCACATTAATTAAAGCAAGTACGAAAACGTACGAAACAAAAGCGAAACAGGCAATGAAATGTTTATTGGTTGCTGATGCGATGGCGACGAGGCTTTGCGGCTCGGGCGTGGATAACGACCGGTAAATGACGTTTACAGACATTCAATCAAACCGGTGATTGGATCCTGAACCTCCGCGGACCTGAATCATTCGTGGTACTTTGAGTAATTACAAGAGCTACTTTTAAACAGGCTCCTTTGAACAGCAGTTGTGTTGTGAGACGGCAGGGGTGTTATTCTCTTTAAAATGGCTCCATGTCGAAAGAAAGATCGAGTAAAGCGTGAAGCCGAGAATGCACTCCCTTAAATTCTCTGATGGGACAGTTTCTACTCGCCGGTTAATAATTGTTGTATTGAGTTCAAGTACGAGTACTTCAAGTTACAGAGAATCGCCTTCATGGAAGAACAACGAATAAAGAACAGAAAGTAAACAAGATATAAGTACACAAATTCTAGTTGAAAATGCAGATTATTCTTCAGTTCGAGTGATTTGGCGTTGGTAGTTTTTGTGCAACAACACCTTACAAAGCAATGTATGGCTAGAGAATTATAGATTATTTTGATAACGATTTCACTTACGCTTTTTTTCTTTAAACTTTAGAAGAGGTAATAGCGAGTAAAATAATACTTCGATACTGTTTTAATTTTGGACCCCTAGGTATTTTATCCCCGTATAATTTGACTGTCATTCCTTGGCTGCTCCTCGACTCTTAAAAGACGCATGTGTCAAAATACCACGGGTAAACATGTCAGTGACTTAAAAGACACAAAAAATCTACCTGTGCATTTACGCACATTACAGAAACGTTGCTGAAAAACGATAAAACAGTGTTTTGAGTTAAATCATACAAAAAAACATTGTTCTCGCGTTTTATCCCATGTAATGCGTAAGACAATGGCAGCAATTTGCGAGTACCTTCCTTGTTTGTAGCAACTGGCGAGGCACGCGAGACACAAGTGACACGCGTGACACGCGTGACACGCGTTACACACGTTACAAGTGTCATTCAGGCAATGCGTTAACGAGCGCATGCAAATACTGGCGCAGTAGGTAGGAGACCGCTAACAATATTCTGGTGGGAGCGCAGGGGGAGCGGGTTTGTTGCGACGAATCTGAAACTTGAACATTTTATAGAAAAGAGTAACCTTTCAGAAAGCAAATGAATGTTATATATAACTTATGAACAACCTATTTCGTGAAAGAGTATGCATTTATACTATGTAATATTTAATGTCGTGACGGTCACCAACTTTTATGTAACTGGAAATTTTTGGGGAATAACTTTTTAATGTACTAGTATGAAGAGAAGAATGTAGAAGTGGATGGTTTTGGACACGAATGTTTTCAAGCAGTACTCTTGTTGTTTTTGTAATCTTTGCGCAATTGTCTAACTGTTCAGAGTGAAATGTTGACAATAACACTAAACAATAATGAATACTAGAAAAACCTTATCAAACTTGAGATTTAAGCTTTGTCATCGTTGTTGCTTTTTAGATTTTCGTACTAAAAAAACTTGTTGTCCACAAGATGTGAACTACAAAAAAATCTACAATGCTCTCTTTATAATCGACACAATAAAACAGGTACCCACAACTTTGCAGTCCCAAGGCCCGCTCGGAAATTTAAATTTGATCGTAGAATACGCAAATCTTTGCAAATTGTTCTCGCGTAGATCGGTGAGCGACGGCCGTCACTTGGTAACAAGGGGCTGACAGTCCACTCCGTAACGACCAGACTGGCTTTGGATTGACCTTTCGCAAGTGTTCCGTTGATCTATTTATGTCCTATGTCAAGAATTGGATCGACTTGGTATTTATTAGTGCGAAAACCGTCACCCTGTTTTGCTAATGAAGAGGTAGACGCAAGAACATGTCGTCAGTTAGTAAAATCACCAACGCTTAAATACTGAATGACTACCTTTTTCTTGCGCTTCTGTCCTACTTCAGATCGGCTGTCATCTGCCTAAAGTATGTCTTGTCCCGGGTAAGCCTGAACTAGGCCCCTTTGTGACATTATCTAAACAATATAACTTCTGATCAATTTCTGTACTGTTATTACTGTCTTATAATAATGTTTGACCAAAAAAGACATGTAAAGTAAATGCTGATGTGAAGTGAATAATGAAAATGTTCTGTAAATTCACAACCAAAAAAAACGAATGCTGAGTTGGGACCGTTTCGCAACTGTTTCTCTGTGCCTTTTTTTTTTGTATCTATGTACCTAATGTTGTTTTGTATTGTTGCAAATAAATGTCTCTTTATCTTTACTTAAAAACAATTGGAAATAATATGATTTGGATCAAAGTGAAATAAAGGCCGAGGCATAAATTCATAACTACAAATACATTCTTAATACCTGTTCACTCCCTAATATATGAATATATGAAATAAATTTATTTAGCATATAAAAGGAACACTTTTTTTACAGTTATGAGGGAAATATGGTTTTTTTCATCGTCAATTACTTCGATATAATTTTACATGCATCATAATATATTTCCAAATACATTAACGCGTTGAAAGGAATACACTAATTTTATGGAAATGATTTCTCCACAGCGCGGTCGCATCAAAGACACGAAAAACAAATATGGTGTTCTAACACGACTGATTTACTATGCTCTACAATCTATTAAACCAATTTATTTATAGCAGCTAAACAATTGTTTATTGTTGAATATTGAGTCTTATGCTGTGGACTTAAAATCATGTAGCTGAAACGAGATGGTTGAGTTATTTTTGTTGTGTTATAATTCGATTTAGTTGGAGATGTGCACACCTCTGGGTGGCTCCGACCGCCCGCCAACTCCAGATATGCTACTAACTATCGCAGCCGCGTCGTTATCTTCTAACTTTAGACCTCTAGGAGCTATCGTGATTGTTTTAAATTGGAGCTCAAAATAAACTGGACATTTTTCTACTTGAACCAGCTCAGTAGGTCTTAAATTTGTGATGGTTGCGTTAAGTTCCGAGGTCAATATATAATGGGAATTTGGTGAAGTCGACAGAAAGCAGAATTATCATCATAAGGAATAGCCCCATTGATTATAACTCCAAATGCATTGCGTGGGCAACATACATTTATTAATCGCCGTTAGATATTTGTTTAACACCATTTTTTAGGCAGATTACGATACGTTACTGTGTAGTTCGAGTAAAGCTTAACATTGGATTAGGTGTAAGACAAATCGTTTTGTCCGTGTTTTAGTCAAGTTCCCACGAAACGGTAATGTGGTCATTTAACAAGCATTAAATATGACAAAGTGATAATTTGTTTTTTATTTTAACTTTTATTAAAATGCGATCGAAGGTTTGTTTGTTTGTAAAATAGTTTGGTTATTTCCCTATTTCACGGAATTTGGAATAATTGCTAATTGGTGGATAAAGCCTTATTAGGATTCCGTATCAAAAAAAATTAGATCCCCTGGGTGCGACCGTGCGACTGGATTATTTCGTCTATCTGCTGGTCACAGCGGCCCATTTCAGCAACAACTAATGATAATAAAGGACTATTAGTTACCCAGTATAAATGGAACTAAATATTTTCCTGTATAAGAGAAGGGTTGTTTACAGGGTTTTAAAGTGGAATTATTTGCATATTATTCCAGAACCGTTTATCTATAATTAAATTTGATAAAATGTCCACTCTTTTTTTTGTTGATAAGTTTAACAAAATTAGTAACTTTATGAATAGGGTTAATTTAACTTTGTACCTTCGGACCCTAGGTGCGCTAGTTCCTTTCGAACTAGACCGTTTTTTTTTAAATACACCTTACAATTACGTGTTTGCATGCAGTACAAATTAACAAGAAACAACAAAATGCCAATTAAAGCGGCGTACTGACACCTCGCCAGCGCCACGAGCTCGGCTGTCAAGTGTTAATATAATAATTTATAGCGAAAAAAATGATTTATCGTAACAACCATGACACGTATCCATTCATTCTCATAAAATTTATAGCCCATATATTGCAAGGAACTGTGTATCGTAACCATGAGGTTTTTACCATAAAAAGACTAGAGCAATCGCTTTTACAACGGTAGCGGAGCTATTGTAGTGCGATAACGTAAAAACTTTCGCGATCAGCTGTATAATTTCGCGCGAGTGATATAGGTAACGATAAATATTTATAGGGCCCGTTTTCCATCCCGGGTAAATTGCGGTGTAATCGAGTCAATGTTTATCACAACAATGTTTTTACATGAATCGGCTCCGTGTGCGACGCGCACGCACCGACATCTACAAAGTATAAGTACTATAGTAAACAACTTAAGTAAACGATCAATTTCGTACTTTGTCGTTGTCGCTTCTCACCATTTTCGTATTGCAATGCATATATATTGTTAAAACGACAGGGTACTTTGTTGACCACGCACTTATGACGATGTGTTTCCGAGACAATGTCCGTAGTTTGTAAAGGGCGAATTAAGTTACAATAAATTGTTTTATTGCAGAGCTGCTGTAAAAATTTAAAGAGCTACAGAAGCTATATTGCAGGCAATCTGATCATCTTTTTCTTTACATGGTAACTTGCGGTTTAAGTGCGATTGAAGAGGCTATTGATTGTTAAAGGTGAAACAAACAAATTTGAATGGTACATAAACGTAAATAGTGAATATTTTTAGAGTGCAGGAGTTAATTTTGATTCTCTTAATGAATTTGCATGCCATCGTTAACATAAAACGCGCAAGCGATAGAAATCTTTGTCATAAATAAGTCCAGTTCACACATAGCGAATTTGCGGCTACAACTCCACAAGCGCAAACGAGAGATAAATTAAAAGTTATGATCATTAATGAACCAGTTTTAAAATACGATCAAAATGTAGATAAATAATCAAGTTCGGTTCAATGTATGAAAAAATTAATCGGATAAAGTTGCATGCGACATTCTTGCAGATCCAGTTCAAGTGGCATTACCGACTATATTGGATCTACATCTTTTTGTATTGTTGCTTATATATCGAGTGAGAAAGGTTAAATGGTAGTAATTGCGTTATGAATATGAAGCGTTATGTAACAATTGAGTCGTCTTTTTGTAGTTGCTACTAATGAGGTATGATGTAGTTATATATTTTTGTTTTTTAGCGACGGGGGCTAGTGTATCTAGGCATATGTTTTAGAGCATATACAGTCAGTCTAAGCCTACGGTACTGTTTAGCCTCCAGCTGCTCGACTAGTTTCAGTCGTATTAGATTAAAAGTCTCTAATTTCAAATTGACGTTGAACGTTTCACAACGTAACCAAATCAATATTAGCAGCTGTATATCGGTGATCGACAGGTCCTTAAAACACTCGGCATCTATAAACGAAGATGATAACGATGTCACGAGCGGCTTAATAAGCAGAAGGCTTTATATTCGTGTTAATAAACTCATTGACGAGCCAGAGAATGTCCTTTTCTCGATAATTGTTTAATCAGATCTCAGTGAATACAAATATGGTTTCGTAATTACGCATTAAAAGTTATATTTAACGCAAGATTTTCGATTTTTATCAAAGAACAGGATGTATTAAGTATTTAATTAACTACGAATCTTAAACGTATTTACTAGATTTTAACCCTTTTCTTGGCAAAAATAAAAAGTCATGGATTGCAGCCTCGTCGGATTTTACTGCAGCAAAAGAATAAAATAACAGAAAAGATATAAAAAGTGAAAGTTATGAATCTTATAACCGTCAAATAAACGGTTAAGTAAGAAAAAGTAAATTAAGAAATATTGCAAAATGTTGGGGTTTTAATGATGGTCTATCCCTTTCACCACTTTTTTCTTGTATTTTTTTTTTTAATTTTTTCAAGACTACAGTTACCAAAACGGCCTCTAGACTTAGAAATGCAATTTCCAAAATATCAAACAAAGTAAAGGTAAACATGTTACGATCGCCAAACTATAAGAAGTTATACATACTCTGGTATCCGATCCATCCCTCAAATATTCATAGATGTAAATCGACAATGATTTGTCAAATGGGACATTATCGGGCTCGAACACACAAAACTCCGCGGCCTATTCATCAAAGCGGCCGCTATCGGAGTCGTGTCAACACTCTGTCATTTAAGATGTAAGGTTTGACAGCGACGGACGATATGATCGCTGTCACTGGGGACCCACCCAACAGCGGGATGCAACGTGCATTAGGTTAATTTCATTGCATAATTTTATTATGCTTTATGTCAAAGATCATTTATCAAAGTTATAATCTGGTTTTTTTTTCTTGCGGGAAAACTGCTTATCAATGAGTATGAATCTACTGAATTGGTTTCCTGTCTTTCAAGAAATAAGCTTAGATTTAAACACAAAAATAAGAAAAGACAATTCGGCCAAAATTTTAAGTTAGCCGTAATCACTAAAATTCGAATGTCGCTTGAACTACGAGTATTTAGTTAGAAATGTCAAGAATTGTTTTAAATAGAGGGACCCCCTAGTATCCCCGTGCAAAACCTTACGTTAATATATTGCCAATCTCGGTACCAAATTCCTCATCGTAAATTTGAGAAGTTAAACTGTTAAAACTGAAAAATGACAACACTTTTGCAAGTTGTTTATCGCTATTTTCTTGGGAGCATTCTAATTTTCCGGGATAGAAAGAAGCTTGTGTGCTATTCCAAACTATAGTCTACCTCGAGACCAATATATAAATAAATCTTAATCTAAGATATAAATAGAAACTGAACTAAATCAGTTAATCTAAGACTCCGCAGCATAGGTCCAAAGATGCTGGCAGCATTTCTCGTGGAATGGCTTAACTAATTCGTTGAGCGAGGAAACTGCCAGCTCTTCGATCTCCTGTGGCGTCAATGAGTTTCTTTGTCATAGTGCTTAGCTTAGGACTGGGTGAGGCTCTCTCTATATATTTATTAATTATTTATAATCACAGTTCCCAACTGTGCGAAAACATGCAGTTTCCCACGCCGCTTAATGATCCGGCCGGCGATACATCAGAGCCCCCGTGTCGCCGTATCTCATACAGTCGATGGGCCGTGAGCCGCGATGCGACAACGATTGTTAATTTAAACGGACGCCATCAATAAGAAGGCCTGATAACTTCATCGGAGACGTTACATAGTCCCAACTAGTGCTTAAGTTGAGGAGCGTATACAGCCACATCTGATAGGGTTTGTAACGCGCTACAATTTATGACAGTGACGGTTTGAGCTTCTATAAGAAATCCTGGTTCTCTCTGCTATTTTATGTTACATTGCGACATAAATTAAAACAGCTTTGTCTCAAATTTAATGCTCAAAACATAGCTTTTAAAAGGTAAACGAGCACACGTGGCTTCTGATTGTAGGTAAGGCGCTTCGAGGCCCAAACGTTTGTAATCTCAGATTGCAATATCAAGACAGTGTTTTTAAAATATAAGGTTTTCTTTTGTAATTTATCGGGTTATCTAACTCCCACACCGGAATTTAACAATGCAATCTGTTCTGCTTGAGGGCAGGTTAAAGGGTAATTTGGTGGCGGTGATCCGAAGACGGTCCCTGCACAATGTGCAATCCAAAGCCACGAAACCCAAACGAAATAAATGACAAGCAATTCGCAACAAAATTGCCCTACAGGCATCTTACATTTAGATCCACCTTTACATTCATTATTTACGTCAAATATAAGTATAAAATTGATGCCGAAAACTCAATTGAACTTGGCTTCTCGTTTTGTCAATATTATCTTACCACTCACTAACGAGCCCCCAAATCAAACGTGGAATTAAAACATTCATCAACATCAAACTGAGGTATTTTGTGATCAAAGGAGCGCATTCAAATCTACACGACAAAAACTCCAGTTGCTAACAACGTCGCAACAAGCGTGAATAATGCACCTTAAGACGCCTTAAGCCGCCGTATTGGGTTGGAAGCATACGAAATTAATAATTACGCCCGAAAAGGATTGGAGTAAGCACGCCAAATTCTCGGATAATTCTCACACCTGCAATGTCTTCTTTGGCGCCGGATTATTCCAACCGTTTTAGCGATGTCTTGTTCGTAATGAAGGAAATGTTAAACTTGGCATAACGTAGGTATTAACGATAGTTAAAATTATTAACACAATAATTAAAGTTTCGTCCGTTACGTTACTGCTCTTCTTTACGGGTACAGAAAAGTTAATCATTCATTATACCTATTGCAGTCTTTGACTGCTTACATTATAAAATAAAATAAAATAATGATTAAATATGGTAACCTGCACGATTATGGGATTTCGAGCTTACCTAATAGCACACCGCGATTTTATGCTCCTTCAAATTTAAACTCAATGAAAGCTATTGAGCGACTCAACTGCAATGTTTTAAAGTAAATATTAACGCTTGTAAACAAGACAGGGGGCAGAATTAAACCAACATTTTATCGATTGTCTCATTTCATCGAATTTAATTTCATGTTCACGCTGTTTTCTGCACAACTCATTATGATTTCACGATTTCTGAAACATTAATTACGTAGGTTAGGTAACGTTAGACTTGTGACTATAAAAAAACCATAATGTTAGATAAAGTAATGGTTACTTACCTACCCGCGATTTTTGACTTGTTATCGTTCGTAATTCAAAAATACGTTTTCACCGTTTTTTCTCAGTTTAGAGTGAGACTTAAGAGCACTCGAAAGTCAAAAATCGGGCCCGTTTATGGTCTCACGTATCATAAACACGCAGTTTTAACGACAACTTAAACTTCTATATTTTGCTTGCAAAATCACGGTGTAATTGCTTAATAGCGACAGGGCAGTATTTTTAATCTACGATCGGTTTCCTCGTGTGTAATTTACAGCCGGAGAAGGCTGTTACGTAGCATTTATTTCTTAATACGAGTACTTCGGACAACAGCCATTAAGCTAAAATACAGCTTTTAGTCTACTTCAATCTCGCTCGCATCTCATCAGATGTACAATTAAATGTTCCGAAAATCGAATTGGATTACACATTAAGCTTTCTTATGAGCGGTATAAAATTGTTCGACTTCGTTACGCCGACTGCCGGGATGAGTAAAGACGTAATTAAAAATAACGCCCTGGCCTGTGTCCTGTGGAGTTATTCTTTACGGGGCACAAGCGCGATCGTAGGTGAGATCTTAGCCATGCCCTCTTATATTCGTACCTTCTGAGGTTAAGTTCCAATAGAGGTGAGATATCAACTGCATATTTTATTTTGAGATATTCTATGTCATTGGGGCGGGGGCCTGGTGATCTGTCATACCGGTCCCAAAGCCACCCATTGTGAAACTGCGGAAGCTATCCTTTACTTCATATTTTTTGCAAGATAGGAATTAAAGGACAGATCTAACGTCACTTTAAACTTCGGTAGTAGTTACGCTGGTTCTAAGATTAGTTGCGCTTGCGCCTCGACATAGGCTTCGCTTATAAAGTCGTTTCTGCTGAGTAAAGGAATAACACCGCTGCTTATCTAAGTACATAAATGATCGGAGCATCAATAAAGGAAACAATTATGGCGGTGTAACGCGCTCTATTAAAATATAAATATAGTTTATGGAACGTAATTTTCAATTTAATATAAGATGACTATCTGGAAGTGTCTGATGAAACTGATTTCTAATAATTATTCGTCGCTGTCATAGATTCAATCTTATTGGAAACGGTTAGTGTGATTATGACTTGATGTAATTGGAAAAAATAAAAAGAACTTAGTAAGAGGAAGCCTTAGCCCTAGTTTTTTCTAACCTATGCAAAGTAATTCAAAAAAATGTGCTAGAAGTTGAAAAGACTACTCATCGTTATCTTTGCGCGCTAAAAGCATCAGTCTCTCTCACGCTGGACTGGTTGAAAAGGGAAGGATGCAACGCGCAGGCGCCGACGCAACACGATCAAAGCGCCGCACGCGCACTCAAAACCGACGTTCTCACTTAATTGATGTCGGTTTTTGAGTGTACCAAGCCGCCTGGCCGCGTCGGTCCCGCACCTCTGTCCATCCTGAACGTATGGAATTTGTATTCAATAACTTAAATCGGGAACATGAAGGGAACAGTGTTTTAAAATATTTTTCAACTTGTATACTTACACACACAGTGTGGTATATCTCGTGATATTTCGCGTTGATTCATTCTAAAATACGAGTGGCAAACCGTTTTACTAATCAAAGTTAATCGAAAAATTTGGTGATTCCGTCTCCCGGTTTCTATTGTATTTAATGGGTAAAATCACGTTGCTTTTGACATGTTACCATTTTATCAACGTTTACGGGAATTAAAATTTATGGCATCGATATGATTTTACCCATTAGAATAGAGGTCCTGAATACATAACCAATTTCCAAACACCACTGCAGAGGGACTTGATTTCAGTGTCCATGCTCTCTCGGTACTCCACGGTATTGATTCGTATCATTGGATCGTTGACGCGGTTGCCTAAACGCTTACGAAACTAACGGTCCCGGGTTCAATTACCGGTCTGGGTAAATCATTTCCAGTATGGGAATATGCAAATATTTGTGTGACGAGCGCTAGTATTTGTTCCTTAGTTTTGGAGGTTTTCTATGTATTTGAAGTATGTATTTCTTTATATGATTATCGTTCCTTAATACCTTTAGTACAAGCCTACATCTTAGTTCGGGATTTAGTCAGTAAATATAGTATCTTATTTTAACCTAAGTACGAAAAACTCGAATCAAGACCTCTTTGCGTAAAAATTATGCGCTCAAACATCTACGCGGCCGTTTTAATTGTTAAAGCTTTCAACCTAACCAAAAAACAGTATTGTATCTTATTAGATCGCTATTTCTGATGGATGATCGAGCGAGATCGACCCCAATCGATATTTTTTCCACTTCCTTTCCAAAGGGTGGATTGTCTCTGTTTTACTGGGGCACTGTATAAATCAGTCAGGAGTCGTCAACGGACGCAGGTGGCTAGTGGGACCCGAGTGGTGACTCCACGTCAAATCGGGAGTAATTTCGGAAGCTAAGTATGATATGAATTAATTATTTGCACAGTGATTTATGGGTTCGTTGACCTTATTGCTGTCAATGCGTTTACTAAAATCTGGACGTTTCGCTAAAAAAAATGGTTTTAAGTACATTTTTGTTACTGTCGTGACTTCTGCTCTTGCTTTGTCGTGAGATAAAATTGATACTAGAAAACGATTAAATACTTATATAGAGAATTAAAATCTTCAGTTGATAGAAAACATCAACACCCAGGAATAAATAGGTCTGATGGAAGTGTTATTGTTTTAAATTTACTTTACGCTGGCATAAAAAATAATTATATACCCCGCGTATTTTTCATATATTTCAATACATTATTCGTAAATCATAAAAGCGGACGCAGGTGTATCCCATTCGGACGTAACAGCCCTGCCCACTTCCAAACCACCACAAAAATAAACACTGAAAACTATATCAATGGACGGTTGCTTTTTACTGAAATTTAGGGAAGTTTCACTGTGCGTGTGGCAACTTTCATTTTGCAAAAAAGTGCTTCCCGCATATGCATTTTATATTTATTTTTTATTGACTAGTCTAACCTAACCTTTGTTATAAGTTTAATAATAATATAGAACGGTTAAAGCACAAATAGGTTTTTGCGAAACGAAAGTTTGTGAGTGTTTGCTAAGCATACTTTTGCTCAAATGAACGAACCCTAGATTTTACCCTGCAGACCCGGCAGTAGACTGCGCATAGTAATATAACAGTACCAGTACAGAAGGTGCTATTCTTAACAAAATAGTGATTAGGTAGGTCATACGCGCCTACGCTGTGCTTCTCTTTCTATAGCATAAAGATTTGCAGGTTTATCTTTATATTAATTCGCACACAGGCTCATACAAAAGTTACACCCAGAGGATGCTAGTCGATGAGTACTAATAAGTAGGTACAAGTGCGGTTTAAGTGAATTACTGTTTTCTTTTCTTTTATTTGTCAAACATTTTATTGAATATTTCAACAATTTGTGCAAAACCTTGGGTATTTATTATTAAAAATGCGAGTGGACCAATAAAGCATTGATTTTTACATAGGTAAAGTTTTTTAACATTCATTTCTTGACCACGTACGCTACCCTTATATAAAAAAAATAGGACGAGTCGGATTATTTGACCTTCAGTAAAGGGTAGAATAATAGTGTGGCGCAGTCATTATGGCTAGGTAATCAGATTACGAAATATCAAAGTGAATTTATTAAAAAGAAATCTGAACCGCCGCCTTTTTCACAAAAAATGTGTCTCACGAGCAAAAAACTTAATTGTAAAATAATCCGGACCTAATCGCTTCAATTTCTTTGGGTCAGAATTAATTTTGAGTGCCTTAGGAAATTATAGTTATTTATATGATACATGCTTTAGGAGTTTACAGCAAATACGGCTTAATGCGGTGATTTAGCACAAACTATAGTTCGTATTTTCACATCACAATAATATTGGCTAGAGTCGCACACGTTTTAATTAATAACTTTAAAAAAAATAAGATTCATAATAAGGAGTAGGTATAGGTACTTTACACGTCGATAACAAACGAAGCATATCTACAACTTTCGTTACTTATCAGATCAGTGATCGTTTTTTGTTAATTCGTTTTGAAAACTTCAACAAAAACAATGGACTAATGCCTTATAGTCGAGTACCGTATTAGCAAACGCGAACTTGAGCCTTTTTGCGAGAAAACTCGTCTCTCAACATCCCGTTACTAAGAGTTATTGTCGCGTAGATCCGATACGAAGGCGTAAATTAAAACATAAAATTAGCGATCCCGCGATAGGACTCCTTGTTTCATTAAAAAGTAATGAAACTTCCTGAGAATATTAATTGACCGGCCGGTAAAATAAAACTGGACAAAGTACTTAGTTAATGTAAGTTACGAACTGATGTAATTACAATTACTAATGCAGTTTGTTAGCAGTTACTAATTATTGATTTGGTTTGGATTGAGATTATTTATCGGTGGTACCTATATTTCTGAACTGCTTCAGATAATTTACTTAATATAACACGAAGCTATTTGTATACATATACAACTTAGTGTTTCTGTTTTTTTAGGTCCTTATCATACGGTTCAAAACCCTTTCACAAGTTGTATAAAATATAAGTTGATTATGATTAATTATTAAGGAGTTATAAATATTACTTTTAGCTGCATAAGAATTTGGAGATATATTAAATTTTGTAAAAACTTATTCGCCCTTTGTAGAACAAAGGAAATAATTATCAAACTTTTATTTCAATAACTAACGGATAAATAAAAAACTAGTTAATGTAAATGATTTGACATTAACTTGGAAAAGTTGTACGATAACCAGGTACGCCCGATACCTACTATAAGGCATCTTTCCAACAAACGACTATAAGGAGAAGATAAAATAAAATGGAACACTCTCACAAAATAGTGTTTTCAATTCATGAAAGCACGTCCCGTTCAATTGCTGTTTCAAAATCACACCAATGTAGGTACGACAAATTCGTTTCCCTTTGTCTTATATTTTCTATTTCTAGTTCACAAAGCCACAAGTGTCACAACTATGTACCTACGTAAAATTGTTTCTCTTCTTCCGTTTTCTATTTTTAGCGTCACGTTAATTAACCCTATTTATGTTTACGTGAATTGACACTTTGATTTCGTGATCTTACCTATGAATTAATTAACATAGAACAGGTTGATGTTTTAAATCCAGTTATTTATCTTAAAATATCACAAAAAGCACTTGCATTTACAAAATCCTCCGCAGCCATTCGTCACAACGTCTCAGCAGGCAGTAATATTTCCCCCAAGTATTATTTACATTTCTTTAAGCGTATAACATATTTTTACGTTGCGGTAAAGCGACTATTTCTTGTATTGTAGTATAATTTAATAGCAAACATTAACTCAGCGACACAAATCATTTGCACGAGGCTCTGACAACGAATCCCGCACAACCAGTTACTTGATGCTCTTATGTTTTTTAAGTTAGGACATTCTGTGCCAAAAACTCGAAAGAGGGTCTTCATTCTATGGAAATAAGGGAGCGGGGCATTGAAATTGTTAATAAGGCTAGTGCGAGTAACTATTGAAATATGTAATTGTCTACTCAACGGCTACAAGATGAAGAACTGATAGCAGACATCCACGGCTTGTAACGTAAGTAAACAAAGCTATCCAATTCCAGCGGCAAGACTAAAATTATATAATTGCCTGACGACTTGTGTTATTTAGTAAATATGCATTATTAACAAACGAAAATTATCGGCCATGGCGTGTGTCAGGGGAAATGACAACGATTTGCAAATAATAATATACGTACTCACAAAGTTATTAAGTACGTTAACCTGTTTTAATAGGGGACTTAACGTAAACTAAAGATTTAAAAATCACGTGGGATAGATGTATTTTAAGTTTCAGGTTCCGCAAATATTTGTAAGAACAATTAATGTAAGTAGCTTGTTTTGTCAATCAATATAATTTTTTTTTGGATGCAAACTGTTACAACAATAAAATTGTACATTTAGACGTATTAAACTGACATCAAAGTAATAACACAAATCAAGCTTATGAATAAAAATAGAAATATTGAAGTTGCTTTTAGAAATAAATATAAGTGTTTGTTGGCGTAAAGTTTAGACAACTTTGTAACAAAAGTTACTAGATTCCAACCATGCAACTAAGCGGTCGCGCCTCGCGCCTGACCGTCCATGTTTTTTACCACAAAAATGATTTATGTGGCCTCCCGCTATTCTTGTTTACGAAGTGATCGCGAACACAAAGAGAGATCCGTATCACTCCGCCTAAATGCATCGGCATGATGCGAGAATTTTGACACCAAACACTCGCGATAACATCACAAACATCTAATGTTTTAAACAAACTCTTTTATATGGGCTAACTTAATTTTGTGAGAATAAAAGATTTCCACAAAAGCCTGATGTATTGATAGGGAATGATTTTTTTTTTGATGTCGGATGCGGGAGCTATAAACGGTTGCATCCCGTTGTGTTTTGCTATAAAATAACAACCGCGTTTGATAGAGAATTCATAACTTAAACTGTAGTGTATGTCATTTATCACATCTATCTAATTAATTAGGTTTATTAACAGTCTGTATATTATTATCAGTAGGTAATATTTATAAATTTTACTAACTCGCAAGATGTGTTATATTATAAAGCTGGGTAAATAAACAATTCACAGAAGACCGTGGTAAAAATAAAATTGCTAATACATCATTAAATGTTTTGCCACGTCTTGATTTATTTAATCATGACTATAGCTTGCATTAAAGCTGAATTGCTCAAAGGTTCGCAATAAATATCATTTATAGCCCCTTAGAAAGCTAGGTACATGAAGCAAGGTAGGTATAAGTAATAAGTGCATTTATCTGTAATGTCTATGCAAATACTGCTGATAAACTGACTGACGAACCACGCGAGCGTACAGGTGCCCGATACATGTAATACAGGACGGGTGAGTTTAAAGGCAGCGGCTCATTTGTGCGTCAATCGCACATAAGCAGGGTTTCCACTGCGAGCGGCATGGGCCGAAAAAGGTTTGCTCGCGTTGGAAACACTTGAAGTCACCGATGTATGCTAAACCGAGGCCGTACGTGGCCTGCTCTTGCAGTGGAGATCCGGACTTAGGGTTACCAAACGTGAGGAATTTTTCTAACATTCCTAAAATGACAATGAATACGAAAATTACAGAATTTACTATTGGTTTATTTTTTCATTTACATACATAGACACAAAACAAATCAAAACGCTGTTCTATATTTCTTTTCGACACTGGTTTTAACAAAGTTTGTAGGTCTCTTATGTAAAAAAATATATTCGTAAACCAGGAATTTTGTCAGGTATTTCAAAATTTGTAAATAATATCCCTAACAACGCAGCGTTTTGAAGTGACGTTTCATCTGTGTGTCAACGCATAAAATAATTTTCACACCACCTGCTCGACAATGCCAAATTACATATCATGCAAACCTTACGCAAACCAAATCATTAAAGCCCTTGGCTTTAGCCGGGGTGTAATGTTGTACTGAATCTCATTATAACCCGCTGGGTTGTAATATGGTCACTTTTCATAGTTCTTATTACAATGGCCTTAAAGTCTTATTCCGTAATAAAAGATCAACTAATACTCGAAGGCCGGGCGCGGCGCCGCCGCCACCGCCGCGTCGAACCTAAGCGAGTATTGTAAGACGCTGCAATAAAATACATTGGTGATAACTGCAAAGTTTTAAATAAATATATCAAAATTGAAGAAAACATCAAATATCAATTTTCACTTTTAATTTTAATTTACTATAATAAAACGCTGTTTTTAGTAGACTCGCTTTTTTATTGTCTCGCAAAAGGTGAGAAAAGTAGAGTACACTCCTCGGGGATAAAGCTGTTTTCGTCTTGGGCGCGCTTGAACCCCTCACTGCGCTCAGGACTCTTCTTAATTCCCTCGCTTCGCTCGGGAATTAACTCGTAACACCCTCGCTGCGCTCGGGAGTTAAATCTGGAGTCCTTCGTTACGTTCAGGATTAAATATCGCGCCCGTGACATAAAACTGTGCTTTATCCCCTCGGTGTATAATCTACTATTAATGACATGCGTACTAGTTATGTACAAAGAGAGTATGTGAGTTCGGGTGGGATCGGTTAGTTTTGACTTTTGACTTAGGTACTTCGCCGTAAACTTGATATCCCGTTCATACAGTCCACACTACTCCAATCAACCTGCAGCTATCCTCTGTTGGTGCCATGTAATGGCAGCCATGATTGTAATGCTTATGTACCTATTACTAATGACATAATAGCCAAAATAACAATATAACGACATAATAATTTCTTTGTATATGTTTTTTTTTGACAACTGTGTTTACCTACTTTTTGTTTTGCAACTTTGCCAATGTCTTCTCTAATTTCGCGTAGGTACAGGGTATCTTAACAGTATTATTTACTTACAGGCTAAGATAGTAAATGTCAATCGCGTCAGGTGCAGATGGCAACGTCATTTTAACATCGCAATGTATCTAATAAGATCTTGAGCTCGTTGTCACTTTACAACGTATAATATCAGTTCTGAGCGTACCATCTTCAATATAAAAATAAAATATATCGATATGACGTTTTATTGATAAAATTATTTCTTGGTGTACGTATTTTTTGCTTTGACAGCAATGTATAGCGCACTTTTCGTTTTGACAGCTATGTTAATGTCCACCTTGGCACTGCGCACACAACGACGTCTTGTAAATAACAAGTATATGTAGGCTTAGATAGCTCATGATAATCGCGTCAGGTGCAGATGGCAACGTCATTTTCACAAAATCGCAATCGCAAGTTCTTAAGCGCGTTCTGGAACCGGTAGTGGTAAACCTGCATTACCAAGTTAAAGCACTTATTAGTTTTGCCAATTTACAAGGTGTAATAACTTGTGGGCATCTGTTGGGAGCGTGCCATCCCCAACCTGTTTGCTAGGGACGAAACTGAAAGTGTTACATGATACAAGTTGAGGGGCGATACTTTGTTCGTGCGATTGATGATAAGTCTGATGGTTATTTGCATATCTATTACGACGGTCTCTTGTTGTACATAATAATGTTTGCGTTATTATGTTCTTGTTTGCCTTGAGGTAAAATGGATTGAGGCTTTCTGTCAACAAGAAGATAATTGTGCAGTTTTGTAGTTATCCCTTACGTTTAACGTTATTATTTTCATTTAAAGTTAACTTATTAATTTTAAATATACGTTTGACTATTATTTTCAAAATTAACGACTACTTATTTTCTAGGAACTTACATACATACATGCCCTTACGCCTTTAGTGCCAGACTAGGGTAGGCAGAGCTACTCAATTACCTACTTACATCTTTAAAAAGTGGTTGATAATTCAGTAATTTTACACAAATAGGCTCCAGGAGCGCATTAGTGACAGGTTGCAACCACTCTTGCCTAGGAACTTGACGTTCGTATAATTTGTAACTTGTACTTGAAAGAGTACATAGAATAACATTGTGTAACTTATATAATTTACGATGCCGATAAAAATGCAAAAGACTTTTGGCATTTAATACTAAAGGCCAATACGATTTTATTCTTATGTTAAAAGTTGCAAAAACTCAACCTCGCAACTAGGACTTGCAACGTGAAACCGCAGTTTCGGAATTCCAACTTTCTTTCCAGTCAAACGCATTAAAAAGCGGCAACATGATGCCTCTAATTTTAAAATCATTATATTAACAACACCATAACACTGTAATCTACGGTACGTGCTCCAAGAATGCGGGTCCTAGGGCCGGCTCCTACCTGCATACATTAGGACTCCGCACGCCACTTATTAGCATAGCTCACCTACAGACCCGTTGCCCGTATTCGCACTTGGAACATAAAAAATAGAAGCTGGATAATCCTGGGATCTAGTCCTGGTTAGAAAAATCTATGGAGCTGTGTTAGAAAACATTTTGTAAAAAAAACAGGAACAAGAAACGCAATTATTGTGACTGTAACAACGTAAAACACTGAAGATACTCGAAAACAGAAGGGATTAAACTTAAAGAATTACAATCTAACAAAAACTGTAGAAGAACGCAAAGAGTCGAAGTTTGAAGGCAATTGACGTACTAAACTAAACATAGTTAAATCTAGTCTTGTAAGGTACAATAATTGAGTGCACTGTCCCTTAATAATGGTCAATTTACATCACTTAACTGACTGCTCTGACTAATATAATAACGCATAGAGAGGTCTAATAGGAAACGATTCATATTAGGTATATTTAGTCACATGTGCTCTAATCAGCACAAAGTATATTATGGGCGATTTCACTAAAACGTGACACGTTTTAGTGAAATCGCCCGAAAATCGAAATGAATACATTGCGGCCGTCAATGTATAGCTAATTTTCGTCACAAAACTGACAAAGTTAAAGTTCCTTAATTGGGGTACACGTTTTAGTGAAAACGCCCATATGTAAAATGTATTATTAAAAGAAGCCTGACTGTAAAAGAAAATATAAATATTGACTCTACACGTTTTTTGTCATAGTTTGTCAGTGCACGCATATTAGTGGTAAGTGTGGTTGGACGTATGCAAAACCGACCAGTCGACGCAGCTGACGCTTAGACGTCTATTAACCAAGACGCCATCTCTATGCAAATTATTTATCTTTCCCCCACACTGTTTATTAAGGCATTAGGATTAAAACGTTATACATACATGCCGATCAGAAACAAACAAACAAAACACAAACGCGAAAGAAATCACTTCTGTCTTGCGCTCGCGTAAGTGGGTGTATAATAAAAGACAATCACAACTGACATTCTATCTTACACACGGATCGTTGTGTGCGCGTCAATTTTGATTCAAAGCATCGAGGCATTGGTTTTATTAATATGCAAAACCGTATGCCTTAAGTGCTTCCTAGGGTATTTTACACAGGTTTCCACATTTAATGTTGTATGCAATCTCAGAGCTAGTTGCTAGTACCAGCCTTTAATTTTATGATTGTGTGTGTGCATTCACGTAGATATGAGACGCTACGACTACATTTACATAAATGGCAGTGTTTGCCTGAATTCCCTGAAGCATCCGATTACCAAGTATAAACGCTAGCGTATTTGGGTTTTCCAATTAAAATGTTCTTAGACTTCTTGCGCTTGCATTTGAAACAAGTTCAACTAGCATTATCTCCATATAACAAGATGTTTTTCTGAAGCTGGGTTTAATGTGCAGGTATGACGTCGCCCTGGACGCGACTACAATTAGCTCTTCCTCTAAAGGAGCGCACCTGCTAAAACTTGGTAATTGTTGGTTTATTGAGATAATTCTTGTTGAATGTAGTCAAATAGGTTTTTATTATATTAGAATAGACGTTAACACAGTTTAAGAGACATACAGTAAATTAAAAGCCATCTCTGTTCGTAATCTTTTTCATTCTTACTTCGTTATGTATGTACATATTAGTCGGGCCGTTCTTAAAGGCCCGATTTCAACCAACCCGAACTCTGTGTAAAATATGTGTTTGAGAATGTTAGAGGTTATATTTTGTACTGCGTTGGCAGCTGTCAAATTAAGCCTCTAAGAACGCCCGATTGCAGTTAAAAAAAAACTTGTGTATTCTAACCATTTAAACACATAGAATATCACGAATTAATATCCAACTCTGCAACAAACGTTCTCAAGGTCCAAATAATATCATACAATTTTCAGCGACCATCGTAACATAACCAATAACTTAGTTCACTATTTAAATTAGGAATGGAACAAGCGTCCTTCGCGAAGGCCGCGCGTGTGAGTGACCCGCAGCCGGTGCGCCGCGTGCCACGCTTGCGCACCATGTTAATTACTACGACCAATAAGGCGTCCCGTCAACATATTTGTTTTTTTAATTTATGAATTGTTCGCAAACCCAATTCATTAAAGCCAGCTATCGATTTTTTTAACAACCTTGAACGAAATGCCAGGATTAATTTCCAACCACCTCTATACAGCGCAGAATGTGACTCCGTATCGAAAGCCTTTTTCGGCTTCCAACTGGCATTCGATAAGTAACGTTGAAATAAAAATCCTAGAAAGCACGCCGAATTCCAGATCCTTATTATTGTAATGACGACTTTTAATAGTTGTAAAAAATATCGACACATTGAACATCAATAAAGTGGTGTAGGTTTTCCTTATTGGGATAGGTCCTTTGTGTAGCGGGGTTACGATAAATACCTAAGTAGTTTTTGTAATATCTCTCTCGAGTCTCGATTGGTCGCGTAGGAATTAAAACAAAACTAGTAAAGGTCACACATTAAGCACGCGTTATCTTCAGTGATTGATAAAGACGATTGAATCTCTTGTTTCTTATATTATAATTATGAAATTTTCTGCCGGTCAGGAAAATGATTTTAGCTAATAATTAGAAGTACTTACTTAAATCTGCTTACTGGTAGGTTTTCATACATTTCATGATCACCTCATTTAATGTTCGTACTGTCTAAGCTTATGCAGAAAACCAGCTCAACAGTGTTTAGATTCCCCGCGGTATTGTGATTGGTCGTCGAACTCGTCATCGAGATCAAAGCGCGCGCGCCGCCTCGTCCCGCGCCTATCGACGCCGGATCTTTGTCATTCGCGCTCGCGACATCGTCCAAACAGGCGCCGCCGCTGTTGGCAATTAATGTAACCAAAGATCATCAATAAACAAGTTTATCACTTCATCGCCTCTGACACCGGAGGTATTTAAACAGCCACGGACCAGTATATTATAAGTTTTGAATATTCAGTCACGCACGGCTTTCAACATTCGAGTTCGCTGATATTTTTTGTCACGCCACGCTACTTGATATCTCGACGTGGAGATAAAGTAATGCTGAAAATAAAAAGACTGTTCAAAGCCGCATTGCTTAGTTGAGGAAGGCTCGGTAAAAGCTCGCCATAGCAATGTTCTAATGACCGAGTGCTGTATTTTAAAGGCTGCTGAACCAATTATGACCATTTAAACGGATGGCCGGGGCGTATGACGAGCCGGCCGGTCTAGCTGTCAGGCCTTCTACGGCAATCCGATGTCCGATCGATGCCGGCCCTTTGATATACTTTCATGGAAATTTAGACGCAATTCGAAGGTTCCGAACGCTTTAATGCTACACGCACTGAGTAAAAGTGTTTGAATATGATAATGATCGACATGTTATAATAGCTACTGTGGATGTTTTACTAAATATTTATAGGTAAGCCCCTAATGATGTACAATTTCAATACAACATGCGCGGTATGAAGTCGTTCTTGTTACTTTGTGTGCGTGATTCCTTTATTTAGAAACTAGGAATTAATCATAGCTCGTTTATCGTTCTCAAACAAGATCTCGGGGAGCGAGGCGATCGCGGGGCGAGATTTGCTGGGCTGCGCAGGAGCTTGCGTGAGCGACTCGCGAAGATACAAAGAGATACGCTCCGGAGATCATGCGCATTGATACCAAATCACATACATATCAGTTACTAGCCGCATATCGTGGGAGATTGCTGCCCTGAGAGTTATGTTTCTCCTTGCGTACTTACAGTGAATGAACCAGGAAATTTTATTTCGACCTTAATTTTAATAATAACCGAAATTGATCGTGATTAACTTTCAACATAGATTAAATTGCAAGTATCCGTAAGAGAACATGTTTATTAATAATCTAGCCTTGTTCTTTGAAATACACTAATAAGTATAAATGACCTCTTGTCTCAGATACATTTCACAAAAAATAACCACTCTGAGGAAGATCCATTGAAACCTTGAATTTTAACAGCTTCAAAATGACCTAAACAATTCCCGAAAATCCCAACTTCCAAAGTTAAATTCCTGAAACCCCGATCTCCATAAGCGACTTTGCACTACACACTAATAAGTTCCCTAGCATTTACAACTCTGACTCGCTTATCTTAAGGCCTACGCTTTGTTAATGTGGTGTTATGTATAGTGTGGTGTCACGTGGTGCGTTTGCCACGCGGCCGAGGGCTGCCCCTCCTCCCATTGTGAGGGCATCGTAACTCCTCACTAACAAGACCTAGGCGTCGGCGCAAGTTATTCGCGGATTACACATTCTAAGAATAAGCGCAAGCGGAAGCGGGTTTGACAGAGTAAAACATATTTTTTGACAATAGTAACTTTAATTGTCTTGTGATCATTCTCAACGCTCTGTGATTATAACTATTTCTTGCGTACCTCGATTTCTTAAATATTATATTTAAACAACAATATCGACTTAGTCATACTAATATTGGTGTTTTCTTTTAAAAATGACCAAACTCTCAGAGAATAGAACAGGCTGGTCATAGGAAATACTTACTCTAGTCATGTTTTTTCTTCATTACAGAAGCAATCCAGTATTTTTAAGAGCAGAAGTAAAATTAAAATAGTCAAGTTCAACTTCAATATTTGAAGTAAATTGACTAGTTAGCAATTAACAACACAAACAACAACAAAGCAACCAACCTGAAAAGCAAGCAACCTAACATTTTTTATTCTATGAAATTATAAATAATTAATTAATTATGAGCGAAAGTGAGTGAGAGCCCCTAGGCGTACTTTTTCGAATCAAATCGGAGAAATACTGGAAAAGGCCCGAATCTTAAGTACCTACTACCCGAAACCGACGCGACGTGCATGCATGCCTTGATGTAAGAATGTGGAAGAAGCGAAAGAGATTTGTCAGGATCGTAACAGGTGGAAAGAAGTGATCTATGCCTACCCCTGTGGGAAACAAGCGTGATTTAATGTATGTCTACAATGTAAATAATTATATTTAAACTTGAATTATTTTACCAACCAGCTCGTAACTTGTACCACGCTAAAAGCCCGCAGCGCACTCACATTTGTAAAAACCATAATAAGCGCCCTGTTTTGGCATATTGTATTGACACGCAATAAATATTTGGGAGCACCAAAATGGCGACCGAGATCACCGTGACTTATTACTCGTCTAGATTAGCCATTGTTACCAAGAGCACTCCCGAACGTAAGGGCATTCCCTGAAGCACAAACTATAGAGCAAACCGAGAAGTGATGTTTGACCTCGCGTTGTATATCTATCTACGTGGACGATACTCTCACACCTTAAATTAAAAAAAGTTAAAGCCATTTACACGTGTGTGGGTTTAATCTATGAGTCTTTAAATTAAAACTTTTTGCTCATCTTTTAGGGTACAGTATGAAACGATTCGACGGAAATGTGACTTTGTATAAAAACTGTTTATACATTCTAATGATGAATACATAAATAAATATCAGGGGATAATGTCATACTCTCAGCTTTTACTGTGGGTGCCGGCCACAGTAAAAATAATTACGAGTACATAGAAATATCTATGTGCTCGTTCACCTTCCCCATGCCATACAACAATATATTTAAAGATGTTGACGAAAAACAGTTTTAGTAAATACTTGTAGTACTCATTATTTACATATTTAAAATATTTCTAACTATAGCTCTGCCCACTCTGGGAATAAAGGCGTGAGTTTATGTATCTATCTATACAATGTGCTCAATACTAGATCACGGAACCCATTGCTCTATTGAAAATTCGTGCTGCAATATATATTTGTTAATACAAAGCAATACTAAGGAATGCATCGCGAGCGCCACTGTTAAAAAAGCCTAATTTAATTTAACAGGTAGGCACAGTTTCTTTAATCATAGCCTTACCTTTAAATTACATAGTCGGTAATAGCTCCCGAGCAATCAGCAATTCTTCATTTTTGCTACTGTTTTTTGTATCCATAAAAAATAAACTCGACCCTAGGATGAGCTTCGATGGAACTACTGTTAAATTCAGACTCATCAACATTAATTTGATGATTTGTATATAAAAACTACATAGATAGATGATTTATATATCATAGGCGAAGTACTCGTATCTTGTAGCTAGCAGTATTGGACAGTCCAAAAAACACTTACCGTAGCCACTAACGATGGATTCCGCAATAAGGTTAAAAATAAAATGAAATCTGAAACATGATTTATTTCAATTAAACTATTTCAAAATAACTAAAATTTAATATTTGGTCATCAAGTGGACTTCGAGAAAGCAAACTTATTCATTAAATAAGGGTATTAACAAATTGCCAGAGCCATAACTTTTGTGGAGGGATAATGTGCGGTGAGATACACCCTACCGGTGGGTCGGTATGTCAGCACACGTCGGTGAAATTACAACGGGCAGGATAAAACTTAGCACTCTTAGGTGTCAAAATTGCCATAATTTCCAAGGGCGATGTGCACCACGCCTCTTCTTAAAACAAGCCGACGTTTTTGCTCCCTCGGAAATCTCAAACTCAATTTTTTTAATGATTTGTGGCCGCCACCGAACCGATATTCCGAAATTGGATGATCGGAAACGAAACCCCTATCGTGTGAAAATAATATCGATATCGGGCTTCCTTGCTTCGAAATGATTAGTGGATTGAGCCTTGTTCTTATTTGACTCCCGATCGAAATTGGAGATACATTTGAACATGAAATATCAATAACCAACATAAAGAATGCTATCACATCCGCCGATACGTCCACTCTTGCTATCTAAATACTTGATGGCTGTTCTAATCGTGACTATTGCTTTTTCGGCTTGTTAAAAACAATAACTAATGCTACTTAAACAAATAAAACACAGAAACAAAGAGATACGCTCACCGAGATAGACTGGGCCGTGACGGTGCTATTTATGATTTATCAGCTCAAAGGTAAATTTGAACCAATGTATAATTGAATCTTTGAATCTTTATGCATTACCCTAGATATTCTACTGATGTAAAAATTTACTAGCGAAGATTTTTTCATAAGACTCTCAACCATTAACTATTTCACGCTTATTTATTTCTTCTACGTGCAATATTTTATATTTTGATGTGTATTGATAACAAAATTAGTTACATGCATTCAGCGGTCAACCAGTCGTGAAATTGGTAACGTTAGGAGTGCACCGGGGAGTCAAGTGTGGCGACAACAAACTGTGTTTAGCATTGTTGCCCGTTACGCCGAATTGCGCAAAAGGGGTTCTTACCTGCGACCATACAGCCAAGAAAAAGGTTTTGCCCTAGAAAACTACCCTAACGACTCCACGAGGCCAAACTTGTGTTGCCACGTCTCGCAACATTACACAATATTCACAATAGAACCCTTCGTTCGATCTACTTAAAGAACATTTTTTTCTCGTGTTTAATTTCGATGGCGTCGGAGTCAACAAGGTGGACTCAAGGGTTCTCGACAAACTGCTAAACAATTGTTGCGTCATGGTCAATATAGCACGGTGAGTTTTTGCACACACTTTTTCATGGTGTTCTATAGAGTCTCGCCGACACCGTTATTGGTTAGCTGGTTCTAATTTACGCGGCGTCTTGAAGAGGACTTAAAAGGATTATTACAAGGGTTACTTAAGCTACGCAATTTTGTTGCAATCAGATTAGTAATTCTATAGAATTTGTTTGTAGAGCGAGTAAAACGTTTTTAAGAAACTCGGTTAGGCGATACAAAGAGGATTCGGTTAATCTGTGATTATTACTTCCTTAACATCAGCTAATCTATTTACAAAATCCAAGAGTTTTTTTCTCTAGTTCTATCCATCACGCACGCTATTTTTCTTATCTCTCAAATTAATGATCTTTGCAGTCAAAAAAATGAATTCGCTTAGGGACTTTTTGATAAAACTGATTTCCTATTTTAACGCCTTTTGTGTTAAATTGATTTTAACAAAAGATTATTAACACGGATGTTAGACACATTTAACAGTTTTTGCAACTTCTAATTTCACAGCAGTTCCGATTTTTTGTTAATTTTTATGGGCAGCATTATGGGTATTACACGAGTCTCTTATTATACTAGTAAAATTATTGTCCAAAAGTACCCGGAATTTTTAGGTTAGTATAAATAAATAACAATAAAAGCCAATGCTCGTAAAGTAGTCCGAATCACGCCTATAATTCAAATTTTAGAATTGGTGACACGCCACTTCTCACAATAAAGGAATTGATAAAGAGCTATTAGAAATCACTCACGCCACGCCACCAAACAACGCCATAGGTCGCACAACGGACGCTCGTGCCTTTTAGCAAGATTTATATCTTAACACAAAAGTCGTCGTAAATTTGTATCCGACCTTACAATTTGCACACAAAATTTGACAATTCCCAGAGAAGGAAATAAATGGCGTACCAATTATTCACAAAGCATCCAACCGGAAGTTTTCAAGTATTTTATCGGTTCCCTTTTGAACGCGCCCCTGAGTTTAAACTAATGCGAAACACACAAGTCTCGCCTAAGCCGAGGAGAATGGAGGATTACGCATAAATCCTGTTTTTGTTTGTTTTCTTAGCCTTAATTCTATTGTGCGTCTCGGGTTCGAGTTGGCGGAACTCACGAAAAATTCTGGAATTTGCAAAGGCCAGTAGTAATTTGACTAAACCTTTTTCTGAAACAATTGCAAAATAACCTGCTTTACTATTAAAACTTACATTTTTACATACTAGCCGGAAATAAGTTTGTCACAAATATTATAATGTAAAACATCATTCTATCTACAAGAATTAGTTGCTAGTAACACCTTTTCCCATTGGGATTATCATCACGATAGACGGTTCATTTGTCAATATTTCTTAGACAGGGATAAATATTATCGAAGGTTACGAGATACCGGCTAAAAGCATCGGCTTCTGTATCTTAGACTAGGCGTCATAGTTATCAAAATTAATACTGTGAGTGATTGCTATTGGTACAAGCCGATAGATAAGCAGCAAGTTCAACATACTTAGCGAGTTAATTGCTTCAACTTTTTTAATTTGTGTAAATAAAGTAGCATCGCTAATGGAATGCCATTTGTGAATATTTACTTATTTAAGTAGTTGAATATTAATAGGAACTTCACTTTTACAATTTTCTTTGGTTCTCAAATTAGTTGAAAGATCAGCGGCGTGTGTGTTGTTGGTGTTTGATTTACTGAGGAAATCATCTTTATCAACGACATGTTAAGTAACGTCTACACTTTAATCAAACAACTTCATTTTAATTGGTCCCTCCTCGAGGGAACTCTCAAGTTCGATTAATAAGACAAAATCAACTGGAGCAGTGGCCGAAGCGCTTCCGTACTGATCGATGTAATTATATTTTTTACCTCTGCCTACTAATTAGTTATCTGTGTTAATTTTTCTCCGACTACGACGTCAATTTAAAGCAGCCATTATCGATATGAATTATGTACGTCAGCATTAATGATTTTTGTTTAATTAAAGAGATTTATGTCCAAGCAACTTGCATCCCAGGCAGTTCAGAAAAGATGTTAAGTGTTCCGCACAATAAGGTTGTGGTCAGACAATCCTCGTTCAAGTGGCCGGATTTGCACCTGAGTAAGATTTTCCTTGCTAAATTATGGTTAAGCTATTGTCCAAAGTACGTCTTTTGCAGCCACATCAAAGAAAAGACCGACAATGTTCCCGGATCTCGCCGTCAGTGGAGCGAAGTCGCGTGCCTCTAATCTCTATTGATATAACGGCATAAGCGAAACGTTGTATGAACACCTTACGTGTTTTTTATAGTCGCCCCTTTCAAAAAGACGTCCTTATAAAACGATAGACCGCTACTGTTTGTATGGTTTTATATTATAGAAACGGGATTTAATATGCCGTTACGGCAAAAAAACTCTACACTTGAAGTGTTACTGTTTTTCGGGGTAGGTGCCTAACTGTATCACCAGCCCCGTTCTCTTCCGAAACTCGAGCGGTCTCTGCATCAAGGTGGAAGGAAGCAATACATTATTTTTTCTCGCACCATCTACATTATGTTATTGAATTACTTTTGAAATTGATTTGGTAGTGCGCTGTTTGCAGAAGGTTTGCATCTGCTACGGGCATACGTGTGTTTTTTTGTTCAGGAGATATTGCAGACGACTGTCTCGATGTGGGCGCTTAATTACGGGGCACATTCATAAAGATAACGTAATGTAATCCTGGTTGCAAACAATCGCGACACTGCAAGGTGTGGAGCCTTAGAATTAACTCCTAAATGTGTTCGAAACGTGATCTTCTATTCATTGAAAAGGTGATTCTAGGTGAATGCGTCTCGCTTTGGCACGTTCCTAATCAATTGCCAACTTTTTGTTATGGGTGCACCTTGGCCTATTTCTGAACCTTTTAGACATTTACATTGGTTTTATAAAGTAAGTAGCTGCTGCTTATTATCAATTAATATAATCCAAAGGATAATGGCTGGTAAGCAGGAGATTCATGATTCTTTTGTTTTTGCAGGTACCTATTTTACTTTGGGTAGGCCGTTATAATCGGTTTGAAGTCTTCGAAGCTCTTAATCCAGATTACTGCGTATTTAATCTGTAATTAAGTAGTACAGCTACGAGTAATAAAAGTATTGGTAGCGACATTTACACGGCAATCATAAAAGAAAAATACTGCTTTCAGTCAATAATTACGCATTGCATTTTAATTTACAAATAATAATCCCGTTATTGGCTGTGTGTGGCCACGGGTTACTGCTCGTCTGAAATACTCTCAGGAATCACGTAATTGGTGGTTCTAATTAAGATTGTAATTTTATTGATAATAAACCCATAAAACGTTGCAATTAAATAGAAGGCAAAATATCAGAATTGTTTGTCAATGGAATATTCATATGATTTTCATGATTGTCGTGTCCTTGCACTCTACGAAACCCAGAAAGTGCAAAATAAATGCAAATTTCGTTAAAAACTTAGTGATAAGTGGTACTCACAAAGCTGTAAAGTGTTTTGTTGTCATAGCCAGACACGTGATGGTATACGTCAATTGTCGGTAAACTCAAAGGGCGATTAGACGCCGGGAGCAGATGACATTTCATTGCACAATGCAGCCCGATGAAAGGGTAGATGCATTGCAATTTATAGGGGCACTGTACGGTCAGATTGTGTAATCCAACACTCGGCGAAACCCTTCTCCATGTCAGCACGTGTATAAAAGCCATTGAGCGTCGAGACAACAAATGATTGATCTAACGAAACGGTTTTAGCAATGATTAATTAAATCTATTCAAAATTTGCTCACGCTTAAATAATGCTTTTTGCCTTCAATATTTGCGATGCCAAACTTAACCTTACTACAGGCATATTGACTTTACTATTTTTATGTGTAAATCTCTCAGACAATGACCTAAACAAATATTGCAGTTTGCCCACTGGCGCCTGCAACATGATATGGCAGCCAGCAAAATTAAATTGCTCAGAATGTCAACATTCGTAACATTAACTGTAGGTACTTAGCTGTTTTTGTTCATGCCGCTATCTTTACCTAGGAAACTAAATACGTAGGAAACAATAGTCCAGATGATCGAAAGTATGATATTGAAATTAGTGTGAACGTTGAGGCTATGCCGGGATGTAAGTATACGGCTATCAAAAGGATTCCGATCCGACCACTAGAAATTTAGAGCCAGGTACAAATTGCTGGGGCGAACCATCACTCTCGAGATGTTGGCCCACGATAGCGACGATATAGAGACATAATTTAGATCGGAACAAAAACGCATAACAGGCAGAATGAACGATGCAGAGTACGCGGTTTAATTAAGAATGGATTGAAGCATCCTGCAGAAATATTTAGTGAAGTGGACAGTTGTAAATCTTAGTGGTACGAATTTTGAGGTTATTGATTAAGGTGAAATCACTTAATAGCAAAGCCTTTAGACTCTCAGAAAAAAATAATGAAGAAGCAAAATTTGTATGTACATGTTTCTTTAGTGATCTTACAGCCTGGTTCACAATCGACGAGTAAAACATATTATTAGGCAGATTAATTTAGTTTATATTTCTTACACTTGAATTTAGACAAGGAAAGAGATAACTTTAAATGGCAGATAAATTCACTCGTCGATTGTGAAACAGACCTTTAATCCGGTGTACCTAATACTATCAATAAAATTATTTTCAATCATTTCTAAATATCTATCATTAATTGACTTGCTGTTTTAAAGATAGTTCTAGCTATTTCAATCTAGTTGTGACTTTATACATAGACCCAAAAGTCTTGTCGCTTAACCAAGTTATACGGAATACGCTGTCGGTAAAAGTAAAAGCACTTACACGGATTATATTTGCTTTAATCATAACTAATGAAGCGTCGGTACTTCCTGTGCCGACCGATTGAGTCGTATTCGCAACCCGGATACGTCTTTGTACGATCCGACACAAAACGAAAGGGTGAATGTTACTGTAGGTGCTTCATAAGGATGTGTAATTTCACGATCTTGAGGCTATTGTCTGCTTCATAAAAATGACAACTGAATGCATAGATGGTGGCATTTGAAGAGGAATAATTCCATCGGCAGATTTTATTTGTATCTGCTTAATTATGACGGGCCGTAAAATTACTTAGCAATTCGGTTCTATTCATTGATAATGCTAAAAAATTTAAAAGTTTCTCATTGTTAGCAAATTTTATTTCCTGGCAATGTTTGCTGCAAAAAGTAAAATAATTAAAACAAAGTAGCAAAGAACAAAAAGGCAATCAGCTCTTTGCAGCGGCGGCTTTGAATCGCGTTCCCAGCCCCATCTAGATGCTATTTACATTTCCGTTCAGTTCCACCTCGTAAATATCGTTCGATAATACTTATGACAGCTATTTAACTGTGGAGCTAGTTTTTGATCGCATGCTAGCGGGAGATCGCCCACCCAAAGGCGTGGACAGCTAGGCTAAATCGAGTTAGCCCACCAGTCACCACTAAATCAAATAAACGTGTTATTTGTTTAGTGTCTGATGGTGCCGCTATAACACAAATTTATCTGTTTAAAATGTTATTAGTAAATGATTAGAACAAAAATATAATTATGTCCATAAATTTGTCAGTTTCAGATTGACTTTTGACATTTCCCTAATACGTAGCTGGAGCTGGAATTAATGTCAATAATAAAATATCCAATAAAATTGACGATCCAATTTAATTTCACATAAATTAAACGAAACTAATAATGTCGTCGAATAATTCAAGTGTCGGTCGCAAAACTTTCAAGCTTCAATTTACAATACATTTGGAATGATTCCTCGATGACACTAAAGCGGCAAGTAAAATCAGCCTTAATGTTATTGAGATAAATAAATAATTCGTTCGTATCAAGTGGAAAGAACATTCTCCCATCGAGGACAGCTCTTGTAAATCTATCTTCGATAGAGATCTTGATGTACGGACGGATGCAAAACGGGAACTGGGGACTACAGTTTGATTTAAGGATACGCCGCTGTCTGGCGAAACCGCGGGTACCGGGCCTCGAACAATCTCCAACGTTTCGCTTATCCATAAGCAATCGCAATTGTTTAGTTCAATCACTTGACGGAGCAATAATAACAGTATGTAGATTGACTGATACGAGTATTCATCGAATTTCTTTGACAAATTCAAAGATGTGCTTTCTGGGTTCTGGCCCAGGAAAGACTTAGTATGCAAAATGTTTTTGCGGCAGGATACGTAAACGCAAATTTAAGACGGATTATATCACTTTAAGTATTTATTTTCTTAAATATTAATGTACGCATGCTTGAATTTTTGAAAAAGATTGTCTATCGGAACTCTTAACATTTATCAACGCTACTTTTTCTCCTTTGATATCGTAGCTACATTTTATTTACTGTTGAAAATTTTCCAATAGTATCAATAGAACAATAAAAATTACCATATCGTAGTTAATCTAATTTGGATTTAGCCACGCTCAGTGGGTGTTTGTTTATCCTCATAATAGAAAGTATTCTCGCCTCATAAATCCAAGGACTGCATGCGGTTTGGAATGTTCTCGATAAATTTATGGCGGTCTAAGACAAACAAGGGCACCGGCCTGCTGGGACATCATCTGATAATGCAAATTTTGAACCCCTTTGTGTTATTTATGCAATAAACTTAACACAATAATGGGGCGCACGGCTACTTTTTCAAACTCTTGCCGCATTCAATTGTTGGGTTGTGGGTGTTCAGAAGTCTTAACACTCCATCTTATCTCCATAGAAAGAGTAGATTAGGTGTAACACTATGACATGTTCCTACGAGTTTGCAATTTGATTAATGGTGCTCTTGTGTTTTGAACGATTTCCTACTTATAGTACGAGTAAGTATTGTTTGATTATTAGCGTGTGCCTATAATTTCGTCCGCGTAGAACTCATTGGTCATCCTTGGAAAACTAAAAAAAACAGTATTTACTTAAAGTGTACTCAGTAATTTCATCTGAATCCGTTCAGCTTGCATGATTGAAAATCTTTCTTATTAACCTTCCAGCTAACAATAACACTTGGTAATCAAGTCACACTAAAATTATAATTGGGTAAGATTGCGATTAAAACGGAGATAGATAAGGAATTATTAATTATTATTGATTAATTATTCAGTTTATCAGCTTATCTATCCTGAAAATACTATTCCCGTTAGTTAACGAATTACTAAATATACTCGGGCAAAGTCGCGGGCAGAAGTTAGTGGTCAATTAAATGTTTTGTCGTACAGCCTGTACGTCACATATCAACGCGGTCGTGTATTGATCGACATTCCCTTAAATACCACGCTCGCATTCTTTTTTCAAACCCGCCAGAACATTAGGAATGGCGTTATGGTTCGTGCCTCTATGTGTAAACAAATTGATTTCAGCGATTTTTTACCAGCACATTACTTAACGACCGGTTCTGTTTCGGCAGATGCTATTTTTGGTCATTAGTGATAAAAAATCAATTATTTACCTCTCTGTTTGTATAAAATTGATTACTGTAGCTTCTGAAGCCAGCCGCCTGACCGCACCCGAGGCAACCGTGTGAACTCTAAAAATCATAATTGTACGACGTCTAATCAAGGATTCCACGTCCCCGTCTGACCTACATAACATAGCATACAAAGGAACGAGACGGAATAGGAAGTAAATTGTTTTCGTGAATACATTTTGATTGATGAACAGAGAAAACGCCTCGGCTGAGTTAATCTTGTCTAAATTTAATTTAGAAGAAATTTGGAGCAAAAAGGTTAAAGTTATGTTCCGTTTTGTTTGTTTTGCGGTAATTTTTAATTGTAAAACGAAAATTTCTAACTTATATAATAAGATATACTTGAAAATATTATCTCGCTCTTAACGGTGCTAAATACCAAACACAAAAAAGTATTAAAATAGTAAACATAGAAAACGGTCATTCTATAGACGTCCATGACAATTACGATCGCGTCAAACGTTTTGTGGAAGACTGGAATTAAGATAAACGTCTCCTATTAGATCCATTTAATGCTATTCCGGACTATAAACATAATGTTTTTCGGTTATAGGACTTTAACTATTTATAATATGGGGAACAATGAAATGAATTGACCTGTCCAACATGGAGGCAAAACATTATAATTAAAAACATAATATATTTTAAATATTCAAGTAAGTGTGTAGGTACTAGGTATTAGTGGTTCGATATTAGAAGGTACTTTGTCTAACTTAATACTATTGCATTGCATAGAAAATGACATAATAAGCAGAAAGGCCAAACCAAGAAGACGTTACACTAGTAAAATTAAGTATTTTCCAGTACTTACGAATACTACATATAGATGTTAATTTGTAACTTTTTAAAGTAATTACACACTATAAGAAATCGGTCCCTAGGGAGCATTTAGGCCTTGCATTATTTTCCTCTTAACCCTTAATTTGGAAATGTATGTCACAGTCAATAATGTCAATTTTTTTTGTCTGGATTTTGTTTTAATTTTTTTGCTGCTTTTCAAAATCATAAAGGGTTTGAATTCCTGACCTTATTAATTTTTACCAAATTATGGGTTAAAACATATCTTCTACAGGCACTGCAAGAATATTGGTTATCCGACACTCCACTTCTTTCCGTAGCTCATTTCGCTTAACAATCATCGTCCATCATTTCAGATGATTACCAACGCATAAATAAACAGATAATAAAGCAAATTGAAAACCCTTCCCAAATAGTCAACGTTAGCGAGTCAAACAAACCTAATGACACCGGAATCCTTTGATTTGACCCTTCCGTAGTTATCTTAAATGTTTCTTTATTATCGTGCTTAGCATTCCTTTATATTGCTTCTTTATAAATAGATTACGTTTTATGTGTTTGATATCGTTCAGCTACGGTACCTACTTAATGGGCATACACCTAGAAAAATACCCACTTTTTATTGAAAAATATAGTTTTTATTTTTCCATATTTTACGACGGTGATGCCAAAAACCTTAAAAAAATGTCAAAGTCAAAATCACGAATAAGTTAAAAAAAAACTGCCAGTTGAATTTTGGGTCAGTAAGAGCCAATCGTTTGGTCAGTAGTCAACTGAGCTAATGGTTCAAATTCGAAAAGCAGGTCGAAAATGTGACACATTTGGTACAGATTTAACAATGGGTTATGATTTTTAACTATTTGTATGTTTAACTACTGATCAAACAACGTGCTCCAAGTCCTCGAAACAGTTTTTGAACAACTAAACATTTTAAAATTATGTTTCTAAGTTAATTCCAGAATTTAATAATGATTACAACCTATAGGTACACACTTACATTCCTCAGTGGAGATAAATATCTCGACATCACATTTTCAAACTACGATAATTACGGTGCAAACTGGATTACGATCTGGATAAACTGTGAAGTTACTACCTTAAAGACGTAACATCAAACAGTTTATAAATAACATCGCAACAGTAGATACACAACATAAAGTGCCAAGCAAAAAAGGCCTTCTAAAACATGTTTGAATTTCATGCAAATCTTTGCACTCCGTGTCAGGCTTGGCTACTTAGATGTTATCAAATAGGCAGATGTGTACAACTTGTTATCGGCGTGGGTGGACCGAGGTGTTGCCAATGAACTCATCTCAATGGGTCGCATTGTTGGCGACCCCTGCATTGCGATTAGAGATCCCAATTTTTGCCACTTCCGTGTTTACATTTGGTCGTTGGGTGAAGGGTGAGCGTTCATTTGTTTTTTATTTGTGTTTTTTAGGGTTGGCAAATTTTATGCGTTATTTTTAATTCTGGAACTTAGAAGATAGCTGCTCGACCTTGCCAGAGTTCAGCCAGATAGTTGAAGGGTTTTTAATAACGAATTGAGAGCAAGAAAAAGAGAGGTCTCTGCCCTAGCCGTTGAGACGGCCTAGCTGAAGTGCGGCTGGTACTGGCCACATCTGCCATATTCTGAACAAATTGTAGGTCAAGGTTACTATAAAGTTGTAATACTTGTAATTAAATGGCACAGGGCATAGTATGGGCCCTGGCCTGAAATAAATGATTTTTAATTTAATTTATATTGCATTCTTAGTCCTCTTGTCTCTTGTCACTTGTCAATTGCTGTTCGTGTGAGATGTTATGTAGTGGTTCATAACATAATTGCCCCATAACGTCTATGATACATACATAGCTTAGTGAATTTATAGAAGATACGCGTATTTCATATTTTTAATTTGTTTTCTTAGAAATACTGAAGATCCGCATTAAGCGTAGGACTTTTTCAAATCAAATCGGAGAAATAGTGGAAAAGCGGAAAGGAATTAAGAATAATTACCCGAAACCGACCTCGATGTATGAATGACAAAAAGAAGCGAAAGAGATTTATCAGGATCGTAGTAGGTCGAAAGAAGTCGTCTCTGCCTAACCCTCTGGGAAACAGGCGTGGTTTAATGTATATTATCTATGTAGAAATACTTATTTACCGATTTAATTCCTCCTGCGGATGTTATTCTCAAAAACGCTAGTTCACACGCCAAATCACCAACTGAATATGCTAAAGGTAGGTATTTTGACATAGAAAAACAGCAGTTAAAATCTAAAAAGTAGTGTTATGGAAAATTGCAGCAACAGCCTCCTGAGGGTGTTGGCGGAACGCCTCGACTGCCAGGGCACCAAATACTGGGTCACGGTGGCAACTCTTGAGAGTTCCCTAAATAATAAGTATGGATGACATGGACGGTTTCGCTGCGCGCTATGTAAAATATTTTGCAACATCATATTGTGAAGCCAGAAAATCTGTGACAAAAGTAACAATGTTTTTAAACTAGCGAATGTTAAAATGTTAACCCTACAATGCATGAGTTTTTTTATTTGTGTGAAAAAAATATATGTGGTTTTATTTAGGGCTTAGTTAAGAGAAAAAATAATGAAAAAAATATATAAGTAATATTTCAGGAGAAATTAACTTTTTTTAATCCGTTCCATATGTGGTACACCATGCAATTAGGTGTCGGTTACACTGATATTTAATTATGAATTCGATTTTTAATTTAAACTTCTGTAGACTCTTAACTTAGAGAAATAGTATTAGTTTCCATTATTTAAACCATTTTTATTAGTATTTCTCGCAGGATATGTAAATAAACCGTTTTATGGCACACCATGATATAAGGTTTGGGTTACATTATCGTATTATTATGGAACAATTTCTTAATTTATACTTCATTACACTCTAAACTTTTAGAAATAATTGTTGTATTTGTATGAACAAATTTCTCTTAGTATTTTCACATTTTTCACATTATGTGACAGTAAAATATTTCATGTACTATGAAAAATCCATAAAATTACTGCATGCAGTGACATATATGGAACGTTTGGACACGCCGTCGATGCATGGTGTGACAGATCTGGAACGTTTGGAAAAAACTGTGTATAGGCGTATAGATTATCATTGACAGTACATAATATTTACAGCATACTTACGCAAAGATTTTCACACATAAAAATATTTTTTTCTTTGATTTTTGATTATATATTTTTTTTTTATTGCAATATGTAAATGAAATAAATCCATTGTTCACGGAGAACAGCAACATTTGTATAAATCCCTTGGTAATTTCAAGTACAATGCCATCTAGTGGATTGTTACTGTGTTACACTTATATAGTGCCCTCTAGGTTTGCTTTTATACAAAAAAGATGTCGCTGCCTTTACATTATTTTTAACTACTAACGATTAAACTGGTTGTGACATATCTGTCACTGTATGCATTGTAGGGTTAAGTATATTAACAGTGTGTTCTATAGATAAATATCTTCATTGGATCTTTAGGGGGAAATTATTGATGAATCACAGACGTACGTTTACGCTCCCCTTGCTATTAAATGTAATTGTTGATAGCATGTGGAGGTTATAAATCAGAAGTAAACATTACCCACACGAACAAAATATGGTGATTATATTATGGTGATTATGGTGATATTAAAAGCGAAAAAAATAGTTAAATAGCATAACGAGCACGTAAGTTCTTGGTGGCACATTGATAATGCGCTTGCATCGGCCCAGATAGCACGAGAATGGAGGTTCAAAAACTAGCTTATACCGACCTTTTTTGCTTTTGTTTATAATCTATTATGATACAAAAGGTAAATTTTATACCTAGTGACATTCTCTTCCATTTGGTTGATGTATGAAAGATAAGTCCTTTCACATTATGATAGCGTGACATAGTATTTCTAACCACTAAACTTTTTATTTTATACTCATTGATTAAAATAAAGTCAGAGCCTATTAGTAAATTGCATTACTTACTTAATTTGAGTACGCAACCCGTCAATGGTACGAAAAAGGAGCTTTAGATTGATTGAACAATGTATTTTGATTACCCTGCGAGAAGACATGGGAAAAGCTAGAAATTTATAAGGGTCAGTAATTAAATGAGCCAACATTAATGATTATAGAGATTTTGATTAATACCACAGTAGTTCAGTGAGGGCTAATGACGCGCCCTTCCAGGTAGGGGTTGCGACCGCCGGCCACGAACCACCCTCCGCGCCTAACGAAATTACACACTCATTAGTTCTAACAAGTTTTATTTGTTTTTTCCCAACATCACAAGCTCTGGCGTCTCGCACGTCGCGTGTTTCGCGTCCAAAAAATAAAATCAGTCGCACGTCTGCATTATCGACTAACTCACCATTAGCTTCAACATTGATATTCCAATATCAATCATAAGTCTAACACCTTAAGAGTTGGTTGGATTTTGTTGGAGCGCGGTTTAAATTTGTCAAAGTTACACTTTTCAAGCTAATTTGGAGCCGAAAAGTCATGTTCTAAGCGTGGTAAATTTGTTTCCTGTCCGAATGAATTGGTAGTGAAGACGTGTGAATGAAGCGCCATATTAAAATAATCCGGATGGATAGGTAAACAAAATGTTACACGTAATAAACGTACAAGAAAAGGTTTGACGGTGGTCTTTAAGATAAAATTGATGATTGAGAACAATAAACAGAAATTTGTAGAAAAGGTGTCAAGAAAAGCAAAACATTAAAAAACCAATGGTATCTTGAAGATAAAGCTGTTTGAAATATCGCAAATAAAGAAAAGGTTGCCCTTTGCAATCTTGATCTACTTATCTCGCTGCGAGTCGAGTCAGAAATCACTTATGCCATAAATCGATTGCATCCGAGCCTTGAGCAAGTGTGTCCTGTATTTAATTTTGGCGGTCTGTGGCGAGACCTTTTGCCCTGTCCATATGAGAGATTTTATTCATAGTCTTGATGTGCGAAAATTAATTTTACAAATTTGGATTCCGAAATTGACTGCTTTTAAAATTGTATTATGTCTCTTTTAACTTTGGTTATTGTGTTTATCAGTTTAATTCACTATTTAATTGACTACATTTAAACTATTGAGAAAGTTATCTGATCAGTTAATGATTTTACGAAAAATGTGTTAACTTTTTTTTCAACTCGTGTTATAATTTAGTAGTTCTTGTATTGGCGATTACCTCATTGATTGAATTACCAATTGTGCATTTCACGATTAAGCGATTTTTTTACCAAATAGATAAATACAATTTCCAGAATAACATCCATGTTACTTTTGACCAGACTATGACTTTTTCATCCCACATCCTTACCACAAGCACAAGTAATCCTTTCCGATAACAATTAATAAGCGGTCGAGCTCGTGACCACCGAAGGGTGTCGTGACCGCGGCGTCTCTGACCCGGCCAGATTGAGATATCAAAATTCGCAATTCAATCCCACGCTGATACACACGTTTGTTTTAAAACTGCTCCAGGCGTCTGATTGCTTTGCCGTCTGCTAATTAGTCTATTGTTTCAATTAATAAAGCTCCTCAGGCCTCCTTGTAAGATAGCTGCAATTTCCTGCGTTTTTTCTATCACTTGCATCACCAGAAAAAACAAGTTGGTCAGAATCTGAAGATGTTGGTGTAGCTGAACGCTGCATATGGTCCTTCGAACCGGATAAAAGCTTGCTACTTTTAAGTCTATAATTTGAAACAATACCATAAGTCTTTAATGCAAATGTTGTTGAAACAATTGTTATTGCTTATCTAGTATCTACGTAACAATCGGCTAATTGGTGGAGGAGCTAATTGTTGTATCGGTGCGTAAAGCGCACGAGGGGCAGGCGCCGGCGCACTGATTTATAATGCGAACTGTGAACAGATGTATCGCCACCTGAAGCGTTAGTGCGTTCGGATTATAGGCCAGTTGCGAGGTTTGCGTTACTATTTGGAATACATTGTTTTATAATAGTTTTTTCGATACGAGTGATACGAGGTTTCTAATCACAGACACAAGTAACACAATAGGTTCACCCCCACTAGTCCGAATATCATTCAATCCAATTTCATTAGGCATTCCAACGTTTGACATATTTTTCGTTACTGTATGTCCTAATTGATTATTAGACCTAAACTTATATGCCCTAATATTTACTTGTACAGTCAACAGCAAAAGAAACTGATGAAATAGGGTCCCAAAATTATCTATACAATACATTAAGTCAAATGCTACGGACTATTGTAGTTGATCAAAAGTAAATGAGCTCAATAACGTGTCATAATAAGTGATCACCATTATTTCGATTTTTGAAAACTCAATGACAGTTTAAGTCATCGTTGAACATTTCGAATTAAAGTTTTAACTATAAAATCTTGGTTTTGGGACAACCTCGGAGTACTTCGGTTAATATCGGTTATGTTCGTCGAAAAACATGCGAAGTGACCAAATAGCAATCTCCCTTACGCCAAGATTTAAAATAAGTTTTTATTACATCTTGGAATTATTTGCCATAAATCCTTCTTTTGCCGATATTGTTGGAATGTCGTTATTTTGGTATTCAATTCACGTTTGACGCTTTTGATAGAAATGTCATGTCAGGCTTCTGTTTTGCACAGCTGTTATGATCACTTTCTTTTGACTAATTAAAACATCAATTAATTTAGCACTTTAATATAACATGTTATATTTGGGATGCCATGACAATAGATATTTTGAAATGTTGATTTTGATCACTTACTTTTGACGTTGACTGTACCTACTAAACATTAAATGCTAGAGCATACTAAAATTAATAATGATTATGCCTAATGATTAAAGTAACTATTAGTCATAAGGTCATAACTTCTAATGACTGTTTAAACTAATCATTGTTTGAACGAATTATAAATGAATAAAGAATACTCAATTAGATCAATTTTACTTACATAGGCTAGGTTGTCGTGACTCTAGTCACGACAAGGCGCGAATTATGTTTACGTTCTTATGGAACATATATAAGGAATATTAATATTCGGTGTTCAGTGGAACCGAATAAGTCAAAATTGGGTTAGTAAGAATCGGACACAAAAAATAGGTATAACGTAAATTCGGGACACTAAAATTAGTTTTTGTACTCGTCGATTAAAATATGTGTATTACGATTTCATAGAGAATACTGTAACGTCACTCTTTTCATCGTTGAATAGTCTAGATGTTACTTCCGAAACAACCGAAATAACTATTTCGATACGCTCTAGACAACCGAAATAACTATTTCGATACGCTCTAGACAACCGAAATAACTATTTCGATACGCTCTAGACAACCGAAAAAATTTGAAAATAGAACTTCGGATTTCCATATAATTATGTGTCCTTGTTTAAGGAGCCTCGATCCGATACAAAATTGCCAATCTGTGTCGTTTCGGAACGTAGCAGCGTCGCATCATCTGTCAAAAATCTACTTTTAGTTTTCTTATATACTCGTATTAATGACTTACATTATTAATTTTAATGAACTCGTACAAAAAGTATTGTTCACAATAGTGTCATAATTAAGCTTTTTAATCTCGTACCTTACTTAGGCCACTCAGCAAGCTTCGTGGCCTAAACACGGTACTCGACTAAAAAGCTCTCTATTATAACACGAATACGAAAAATACTATTTTGATTTCAGGATTAATGAAGTTAGTTGTAGTGACAATTGGGCTACAATAGGAGAACTATCACAATAACTATACCGTTAAAGACTTATTTTCCTACGAACTTTAGACATTACAAAAAACTTACTTTTCTTGTACGGTTCCTTGGACTTTTCCGTTTCAGATCTCGAACGCCGTTTGTTTACTTTGTCAAGCGTATTTTGCATAATTTTACACAATCAAATTCTATTCTAACAGTTTAGTTTATTTTTCACCAGTCTAATAATATCACAACATAAATTGCGTTGCTCAAAAAATAACAAGCAATATTAATTATTTCTTTGTAATTGAATTCCCGGAAACAGCTCTACCGATTTTTACGAAAATTGCGGAATACGGTCAAGAAATCGATATCTCAAGTTGTCGTCCCAAATACCTACTTATTTTGAAAATAGTTCTTAAAATGTTATAAGTAGGTTGTGAACTTTCTCTACTTGCATTTTTAGACAGTATCCGAACGTCAGCTATCCTAAGCATGGAACAATCCGTGTTTGTTTTAGCCCCCGAGCCTGCATTGAGCCATTTAATTTTATAACGCCTAATCAAGATAAAGTCAACCGCCTCCCCAATCTGACTTATGACTCCTACATATAAGCGTACCTTGCAGGTACTCCAACACTTTCTATCCCTGCTTTCTTTTGAGGTGAATATACGTTGTAATCAAGTTATATAATCGACCATGTTTGTGACTCAATTGGGATTCATCTAAAACCATCAACACTTTTTTTTTAAGGCTTTAGTTATCATAAACCGTTTAAAATGAACCTTTTTACACCTGATTTCGTTTCTTAAAAGGTAATTTCACCACATCCTTGCTGAGGTATTTATTTTTTAAATAAATTAACAGAATTACTTGTCTATAAAAAAGTCATTTTCAAAATTTGACTCGTAGTAGAATGGGTTACTAACCCATATTCATTGCTTGAAGCCGTTTTGAATGAATATGCATCGTAATAATGTGGTGTATCCGAATTAGGTACTTAAAGTGGTAGAAAAAAATATGTCTTAAAAGTGGTGGTCTATAAAATTTAATATAATTAATTTCTAAAACAGCAAAAAAAGATTACTTAGTAGAAATAAAAAGGAAGGTTACTTAATAAAATATTTCAAACTGTACTTATTCACTTTACTTTCGAATAATTTGCATTGAATATAAAAGCAAAGAAAACAACGGGATAAAAATAAATACACAAATACACTTTAATATCTTTCACGGATTCTGAGGTCTTTAGCTAGTTAATATAATCAAGGCATTAAACCAATAAAGAATTCTTTAAAATATGCGTTTCCCCTTATTTGTCCGCGTAGAAGAACTAAGTATTACATTGTATGCCCATAAACTCGTCAAGTTTAAGACGCAAACGCTGGGCGCCTCTAGAAAAAAGTTTGTTTTTTCAAACGCGACAAGGAAAACGGTCGATTCATTGCAATTCTATACAAGTATGAAACGTTTTTATTTGTACAATTAAATACGTGACCCTTATCTATCAGAAATTGAGTAAGCAAAGGAGAAACCTTGAAAACACCTGCATTTTAGTCTTTGTTTAAAAAAGCTACATTTGCGGGATACTAAGTAATAGACATTTAAAATTCGAGAATTTATTAGCGCACTGCGAGCGAGGTATCGAATACGATCGATGTCACGCGACCGTATTGTTTAAACTCGCTTCAAACCTAAAAATACCCGGCTGATTTAAATAGCTACCGTTCCAATAAATCAATTATGGAAATGTGAGCCTTTATACACATTCCTCCTTCCCAGCAGGTCGGTAACCACCCCTAACAGGTTAGTTAACGCACATAAACAACATCAACTGGAGCAGCGTTCTGAATTACAAATCACACATACTACGCCGCAGGTGAAACCCACAATGTCCATTTTCGTCGTAGGCTTAAAAATATGTGACTCAAGTCCAGAATTAGCTTTTGTGCGTATTTTTGTCCCGGCTAGTTCAGCCGGACAGGACAGTGACGTGTGTAGCGCACGGCGGGCGCTGCATTTACACTTCAGCCTACATAAACAGCCGACACAATCGGCTCTCATTCACAATGGCCGTCCACCCCTGACACCTCGACGAAACCATTAATTAAAAGTAAAACGACCTTCGCAAAAGAAAAAGTGCATAATATAAGCAGTAGTTACAGGCATGTTCTTGTGTTCGAGTTTAGCTGCTTGCGTCTAGATTGTTATCCATCGAACTTCTTCACTTTCTACAACATCAACTTGCGACTAGGATACCTCCGATTGTGTCTTACATCTTATGAATAAAGTTCAAAATGTTGTGGTTTTATTTTTGGGAGACCTGGTATATGTTTGCTGTGAACACGTTTAAACTTTTGTCATGTTATCACGGCGGAATCTGCCGCTCAGTTTTACGGTAATCGTAGTTTGTACGTACTGACGTTCTGAAAGTATTTATGTTTATTAATTTTCCTGGTAGCACTTACATTAGTTGTTTTTGCTACGTTAAGTAAGTCGCACAGTTTAAGACTTAAAATATGCGGATAGCAAAACTAAAGCCTTGTCTTTCAATTGCAATTGATCAGCTTGGGTTTTCGTTAAATAGTTATACATAGTTATAAGATATCGATTCTGCTGCAAGTACTTGCCCTGCTTGTCTTAAATGACGACTTAATGTATTAATTTTTTCGGCCACAACTGGCAATGACTTATAAAAACGGGAAGTAAACATTGTTATTCAATTAAACAACAACGAGACCAACATTTCAGTGAATGGAGCAGTGCCTTGGTCAGACCCGGGCCCAATTACTTTTTGCACAAAAATATTTGTATGGGCATCGAACTCCGAACCAGTTCGATAGGCATTCTCGGGCACATCGTCACATGATTATTAAAAATCCGTATACAGATGAACTGGTGTACTAAAAATTCAAGAGAGCGAGCTGGGAACCGTTGCCCCCGCCCCGAGCAGCTGGGCCGGCCGGGACCCGCTAAGCCTCTATTAAGGAACCCTTTCGCATAAACACGGGGAACCATAAAAGCGGATGGCGACGAGCATCAATTTATTCTTGAAATTAACCTGTCGCAACATCTTAAGGCGCCTTCAAATGATTCGACGTATTTAAACGCGTATCGAACGTTTCTTTTCCCTTAAATTACGACGCTGTGACCCAGTTTCTGAACGCGCTGCAGCAAATTGCAAACGTCGATCGTCAATCAGAAATTTTAACAATCAACGTGCTTAAGTAAACTTCAAAACACGAGGCACGAACTGTGATTGCTGTAAATTGAAGCAGGTGCTTCCTAATCTGATCATTTAAGTAATTAAGAGAGGTCATTATAAATTTTCGAACAAGTTGTAATGGTCTAATATTATAGATATAGGTAGGTATAATGTTTTAAATATGTATGACGACATTTTATGCATCGTATATTTTCCTATATCCCGAATTTTGAACCCCAAAAGGTCTAGCAGGTACGAGTTATGTTTAACTGCGATGTAATTATTTTAAAACCACTAATTGTTGTAACTTTACTTAGTATCCAACTTGCGTATTCAATAATGATATCAGTAAGCAATTTACTTGTGTATGAAACTAAACCCTGCTCACAAAATTATAAAGACTTGTTTCTTTTGTCGCGTTTTTTCTTTTTTGATACAATTATTAAAATAAAAGGCATGAAGTCGCCATTGCTGGAATGTTTAAAAGGCAGCAAGGCAGAAGTATCCTTATTAACTTGGCTTAAAAGGAAAATGATACGCGCTTTAAGAGAACTGCCTTGAAAATATAATATTACTCTAAGTATATTACTCTCAAAATCGGTTACTGAGCTATTATAGCGATAAAAAGAGACAATTACACTCCCGTAAATCAATATTTTGTATTGAAAAAAAATGCACCTACATCTATGCTTAACATCTTTTGTCCTTTTATTAGACTTCATTTAAAAAAAATAACTTTGAATTTAATATCATTATTGCTTTTCGTAACACATTAATTTTCACCCAACTGTAATTTAGTGTTCACCTAACCTAAAAAAAAAAAAAAAAAAAAAAAAAAAGTAATGTTTGTCATTTTATTGCACCTACCTACGTTTTGATTTCTGTTTCACCTTAAGGTTGACTGGTAAAAAATGCTTGTAGCATAAATGAAATGTTTGTCATTTTATTGCATCTACCTACGTTTTGATTTCTGTTTCACCTTAAGGTTGACTGGTAGAAAATGCTTGTAGCATTAAGTTCGTTCGAAATGCCTGTAATTTTTGTGCAATAAATAAATAAATAACTTAAGCTAACAAACACGTACTACTTGTGACTCGTTATTAACAAGCACACTTTTTAGACCCATTATACCTTATCATCATTAAATTATCAAACTCGTAATTAAAACTAAAGGAACTCCAAAAGTAAAACGCTACTTATACCAACATCATCTCCACTGCTTCCCCTGTCGCATAGTTTTCAGTAAACCGACGACTCAGGCAGGTGCTCTTCGGGCGCACACTTCTTTCATTAAAATTAATACCTATGTCGCGTGTGCACATTCTTACTCGATAACGCCTTGCCGTAATTAAGGTATGGTTTAAACAGCAAACCCGTCCGCGCGCGCCGCGCCCGCGCCGGCCACGCGCCTCAACGGTACTTGCACATATTAAACGAGATTCGGCTTCCACCTTTAATTTCGCATATCATATCAGATTATGATACAATAAATGCAAATCAAACCTTATTGGCAATCACGACGTGTCATTTTTAATGATACCATTCATCAACCGTCGCGTTATTAAACGCGTGTTGATGTAATAAATCTACTTTTAAATCAGTGGGAAATTAAATAGGGAAACAATACTAATTAGTTACCTATTTAGGGCAGTCTGATCGTCGGTGCTAACGAGCCGCCATAAACCTATAAACCAATTGAATAGTCTCGTTTGTCGGCAAATGAGCCGAATTTCCTAAACTAGCCTTATTTATTGGTCTACGTAACCCATCCCTATAAGAGTCCTACGTGAAATATAACGTATCCACTTAAGGCAACACGTCACATCGTTATGAAGTCGTTCTGCACGCTCTCGAATGGTAATAGAAAACATTTTTATGTTTGATTGATTAACACGATAAAACGGTATAAATACGACAGCTACAGACATGGGAAACAACGTCTATTTTTACTTTCGTTTCGTTTTTTATCCGATCGAAACGGAGCAAAATCGATTCTCGCACAATAGTCACAATGCAAAGCAGAATCAGTGGCGATATCTCGGTTGCCATCGGTGTCGTTGTCCAGTCGGATACGTCACGTCGCGGCGACACAGACGTCGAGTGACGCCGGCCGTAGGTGGCGACGGACCCTGTCACAGATCCAATGTCCAGATTGCTCTGTTTTACAAGCTTACAAGACAGCCTATTTGCATTTCGGCCACTTTTTGAATAAGATAACAGTTCTAAGAAACATTTAAATTTGTTTGTTTGAGACAAATTCGTGGTTCCCACCTCGATTTTAGAGACGGCAATTTTTACATTGTGATACAGATTTCTCGATGTGTGATATGATATATCCCGCGCCCCACAATACCAACGTTCCCAGTATGAGGAATGCTTGCTTTATGATTCGGGTTTTTTATTGTACACAGCCGTCCACGCTTGAGGTGAAACGTGAAACATTCTCTTTATTAATACTTAATAGCATCACTCTTTGACGTCGCTATGAATAGGAGTCACTCAACAAGTCGTTAATCAAATGATATTGGATAGGAATCAGGTAGTTCCATTGTGTTATCTGAGTCGGCTAGCTTTGCATTTATGATTTATAGGGCGGTTTAATTTTTAAACGCGGAATTAATAGGTCTTGTTGGTGCAGTCTTCGGAACTACAATTAAATTGTGTGGGAGCTACCGAGCCTTAACACTTGGTTATTAATGGTTTTGAACAAGAAGAAACCGTGACATGACAATTTATAAAATGCTGTAAAGGTATATAGGTAAAACCAAACAAACAAAAAAAAAACCCGCGTGTTAAGAGAGTGGAGGTTACTTACACATACGAAAACAAATAGTACAGATGAAAGCATTATCATTAAACTTACTGCCGAACTCGACTTAATTCAGAATCAGCGCGAAACCGTATGGGGCGAATGAGCACGCCGTTTGTTTTTCTACTTGCCAGTCGCTAGTAAATTTACCAGAGATTAATTATTTTCCATGTACGAACTATTAATGTGTTTGTTTTATTTGGCATTCGATCAAAACACGAACATATCAAGCAATTACCCGCCGGGTCCCACATCGGTCAAGCGTGACGCGGCAGATGACACTGTTCCCATCACCATGCAATCCCACGCACCTCATCTCTCATTTGTTTAACCGGTAATTGTTTTATTTGCAGTAATTGTTTCAAATGTTTTTCGATTTCCGTTAGCGTTCGTTTCAGTTCAACTCACTACCCAAAAAGGAGTGTATTTTTCTTAGGTGTATGAATCCATGTTTCTTTGTGACTTTCAAATGCCTTAATGGATTTTAAAGTGCGGAGTATTGTTGTACTAGGATATAAAGGATTTGTCACCCAAAGAGTTTCATATGCTGTAATAGAAACTCGTCAGACCTGATCCTGCAGGGGAAGTTGAGTTTCCAGAGTTTGCTCTTTGTTAGACTTCTTATATAACCTGACTACTATGCTGCATCAGGTGATATAAGGATGAGGCAGGTTACTGACAATGAAGTCGAAGATAAACGATGCTAGTTTAGCATCAGCTACGTGTATACGTACGTTCTTCTAGCCTTGAAGAGACCCGAGTTATTATTCGGTACGATCAAGTGGATTTTTTTCAGCGGTGGACATCCTTCAGCTGATGAATGATAATGATGAGGATGAGGTGGAAATTTGAACTAACTGAATAATTCTGGTTTTGTTTTTGGTCCGTATTTTCATCATCAACTCTTTTTTGCTCATCGCTATTGTTTACCTAATTATGTGAATACAATATAACTTGATCTCTGGCTGATTCGGACATTTAAACAAATGATTGACAACCCTAAAACTTATCAGTAAAACACAATTTGTTTTCCTTAATTGCTCGGTGGGGGTTAAATAACTGTCACTTATCATGAGAGCAATAACACGCTAGGACGAATTACCACGTCCAATTTGAAAATAAGGGGTGACATGACAACCCTAAAAATGTATAAAAAACGTTAAAGTTAAATTATGGAATAAAACGGTAAGAATTTTTTGGCCTAAACACCCGCAGTTCACCATTTAAGTTTTTAAACTATTTTGAATGTCACAATATCGAGCTATGGATATTTTTATTCAGTTGTGAATGATCCTATCCAACTCAGTTTTCATCAATAGACAGAAATAAACAAGTGCGCGTCGCGTGGGTGGTATGATTTGTAACATGGCGTGTCTTCGACCCTCTCAATGCGATCATTTAGTGTTATTCTTTTTGGGTAATCCCTTAATAGTATAAATGGACGTTAACAAGTCACTTTATAATAATTTGAACTTATTGTTTGTTGATATATCATGATATATGAAGTTTTTATCGAGGGCTAATTTCATCTCTTTAACTTTTTTCTGTAGCAAATTTATTTGTAATCATATTTTTTTTCTTACAATAAATTTTGTGATCTTTAACAGGTGATAACGATTCCACAACTTAAGCAGCTTTCTTCTATCTGATTAAGCTGCCAAAAAGTCTTTATGCTCGTGGGGTGGGGTTTTAGTGCTGGTAAAACCTAGTGCAGGGTCCATCCGTATCACTACCACCATCCTTTAAATTACCGCCAAGCAGCAGTGTTTTCATTGATGTGTTCCTGTGTAGGGATAAGACAACCGGTGAATTTACTGGCATAGAGGCATCTTCTTTACATTAAGTGTGCAAAATGTGGTTACAGAATTATCAAAAAGTTTTTATAGTTGTTGGAAATTCTGTAGCTCTGCCTACCCCACTCTGGGAATAAAAGTGTGAGTTTATGTATGTATGTATGTATGTATGTATGTATGTATGTATGTAGAGGCATTCTATCTTTGTCTTCAGGGTTCGCAACGCATTTAAGAATTGAAATATATGATCCCACTTAACATTAGTTGGACTTAGTACTCGTTTCCCAAAAATGGACAGACAAACAGACACCGAAGTCTCACCATAAGGGTTCCTTTTTTTCTATTTTGGTACGGAACCCTAATAAGGTAGTATCAGATTAAAACGTTGTTTGTGGTTCGTCTGTTCCCTCAGATCTATTACCTATCTAAAGCTCGTTATGTTTGAGCATCATTTTCCGATCATTCTGTAAATGACTCGGTCATTTGTCTACTTCTTTTTTCTTCAGTGTATTGCTATTTGCTACCACTTCTACCTCGTCTAAAAGTCAATTCAATCAACGGAGTGATTGTTCTGTGCAAAAAACACCCCAAAGCTTAAACATCGCTTAGACCCAAACATACAAATGAGTACAGTTCACTATTAACATTCTACGCCCCTCGATTACTCATACAACCCTAACGGAACCCTGTCTAATGATTCATCATAATTGTGCAGTAAAAAAGTTTAATATTTACACCTCCCTGCAGGTCATATCCGGTGCAATCATGGGGTTGTAACCCCGACGGATGACTCGTGAAAATTACACTAGAGCTAATTTAAATCAAATACACGATAAGCACTTGCTTCATGCACAAGTTATCTAGTTAAAGTAAAAACAATCTCAAATATCTTGTTCGTTTTTAGGGTTCCGTACCTGAAGGGTGTCGAACGGGGCCCTATAAATAAGCCTACGCTGTCCGTCTGTTCGTAGGCTCGTCATCTCTCCTTAACTTAAAGCTGTATCTTTTGAACCGTGAGATATAGCGGGTTGTTTATTTTTCTGAATAAATATGTCATTACGGCATTTTCGAAAAAAATAAGTGGACACATGAAACGTACTTTCAACGTATTTTTCTATCGTTGTATCGTAAAACAACAATTTGGTATGATTATAGTACAGACCTGAATGTAATAATGTCCCTTATGGGTTATAAATATTTAAAACTTAAAATATTTATAATTTATTTTCGTAAAAAAAGTCCCCAGTAGTGTAAAACGGTAACCGCCTGCACGGTAGGAGGGATTGATATATGTAAACAATAAAGTTATGCGGTAGATAAATCAAGTATCTATAGTAGTTAGATCTTATCTCTGGGTGACATCTTATTTGAATTCAATATAAATTATTGAAAGATAAATAAACAGGGTTCATATCTATTTGACATTGTCTGTGCAATTTTTTTCTCGACCGGTTTCTTTATTTCTTCGTTCTAATCCTTTTCTCATTATCCCAATTGGTAGTTAGTAACCCTGCCTACGAAGCTGGTGGCTCCGGGTTGAAATCCCGGTTAGGGCGGATATTTGTGTAATGAGCGTGAGTATTTGTTCCTGAATCTTGGATGTTTAGTAGGTATTTCTCTGTATAAGGACGTTTATCGTTGTTTAGTACCTACCCAAAGTAAAGTCAGCGTCATATATAAGGCAACATTCCCTAGAGCTTAGTATAGGATTAGGTCAATTTGTCCCTTGATATATATTTATTTTTATTAAGAAGGAGGAGGTGAGAATGAGGGATGTATGTATGTATGCCTTTTAATTACTTTGACACACTCTGCAGCCTAAACGACTTGATGGATTTGAGTTGTTGTTAGATTCGTCGTTGCTGTGGAAGTGACATAGGTTATAATATTTTATTCAAGGTAATGACTGTTAATTTTTATCAAAAAATGCAGTCGGTATTTCAAAACTTGCTGTTTTATTTGTTAGACAACAAAACAGCAATATACCAACATCTTGATAGTCTACGCTTGCTTAAAGAATATCGAAGTTTAGACACAAGTGGAGTTAACTTCAACACACATTACAAACCCTAGGGCATTGTTTACTGCCAGTACACTACGAGTATGTCCAGTAATGAGGTTCTATCCCAACCGCTATAACTTCCAATAAAGGCATCCACTCCTCGACGCTAACATAATACCGCTTAAGTGTTAACTAATGAAAACAAATACCAAGACGAGCAGTTTCGATTCAATTAGTAAAGCTAAACGAATCGAATGAGAGTTATTCGATTCACGCAATCGGATTGACAGTAGCCGGTGGCTTTGATCAAAGGGCCGACGAATAAAACAAACTATCGGTAAGAAGTGTAATTCATAGCGTGCTTGCCCCGAGTCTAATTGATGATGGTTGGGCACTCTGTCACCGCGGCGGCTTCACTCGCACACCGCCACTGCTCAAAATATTTTAATGAATTAAAAATATCTATGCCTATTGACATTCATAAGCATTATTAATTTAGGATTTTAAGAAATGTGGATTTATGTGGTGTGTTGTGTTATCCGCCACTTGCAGCGCCGGGAAAGCGTAGCATGTGCTACGATATCAAAAGGTGTATCAGACATAATTCACTAGGAGGAATGTCATTAGGTTTAGTTTATAAGCAAAGTGAGTTAATAATTCAGACACAACGGAAAAGATAACAATTATTAGGTTGTGTTGAAATCCCAAGCACCTTTTTAAATTATTAAATTAGGTTTAACCCGGAAGTTGTACGCGAAGAAGTGGTTTATATCCTAAGTAAACTATTGATATTTCTCAGGGAAAGTAGTTTATACACAATATTACTGCCAATCAGTCAAACTAGTACTAGTAACTACTGGTTGATATTCCTAGTATAAATTAACAAACGGGTCACCTGATTCTTAGTGATCATCGCGATCCATGAAAACCCGTAACTGCAAAATTACAAAGGAAATGTTGACCCCGTTTCTAAACTTTTGATTCGGAAGCAACTTCATCGGAAGCTATTTTTACGAAGACAAGGTGCGTATCAGAACGAAGTAACTCAAATGAAAAAACATGGATGGTGTTCATGAGCACCTCGACATTTATTATTTTTCACTAGGTACCTGTAGCGCGTGCTAACCTTTACAAACATTTGTGTACCTACTCGTCGACGTACAACGTTTTACAAAAAAAATATTTTCAATAAACCTTATTCAGTGGTCAACGCAGAAAAAACCGAGCACGCGTTAGTCGCTCTGTCGGGCAGCGGCCCCTCACTACCCCAGGTACGGACCCGCACGTACTGAGGGAAGGGATGATCGAAAATAATAGGGGAAGAGAATTTTAAAATTTATATTTTTTGCAGCCGGCGCAGGTGATATAACGCGTGCGCGCGCGCCGGCGGCTCATTTAAACGCGAAGCTCCGTCCCCGCCACTCGCGCCAAAGCTCCCACGCAGCCTTTATCGCTCAGTGCTTTTCTGACCGCCGCGCGGACCGACCGCGCGCCCTCCTGACCGACCGCGCACTTACGATGCTCCAAGAAATACAACTCGTCCAGGGACAAACGAATTACGTAGTAGTTTCTTCAGGCTACCCCTCCGGTACTTTATCGAAGAACACGATGGAAAAACGGAACATTCCTATTGCACCGGCTCCTGAAAAAAATTACGTGACCCACGATACGCCACCGAATTTGCAGTATAGGAAGAAAGTGCACTTTAGAACGAATCCTTACACGGGGCCGCAGGCGGTCTCGATCGCCCGCCGCAACGCCCGCGAGCGCAACCGAGTGAAGCAAGTGAATGACGGATTCAATGCACTGCGCCGTCACCTGCCCGCTTCCGTGGTCGCGGCACTCTCGGGCGGCGCCAGGCGCGGCTCCGGCAAGAAACTTAGCAAAGTTGACACTTTGAGAATGGTAGTCGAGTACATTAGATATTTGCAACAGCTGTTAGATGAAAGTGATGCTGCGCTGGGAATTACAAGAGATCAAGAAAATAGAGAGAATATTCCAAATAGCAACGCGCAGCCGATGACTTCCTTAGATATGGACGATGGCTTTTTCTATGGTAGCAGCTCCCCTTGTTCTGAGAAGGCGAATTCCCCAGCGCCTTCTGAGTGCTCCTCCGGTGTGTCCTCGGCGTATTCAGCCGTAGACCGGTACGAGGTGACAACACAACAACAATTAGGACCCATGGATGAAGATGAACTACTCGACGTGATTTCATGGTGGCAGCAAAAATAGCATACAGGTAGGTTTTGATTATTTTCTGCATCATTGTTAAAATAGTGAAATTTATTTTACAGATTTTCTGATAATAATGAATTATTATTGTTTCCGCATTCTGTTTCATCTTCGTTACGTTATATTCCAAAATAATTATGAGTATCTTATTCACTTGTTCTTATCGTAAATGATGCCCGGTCCGCAAGTGTGTCATATAAGCTTTTATTTATTTTGTTTTCTCTTTGTCTGCAGGTCAATCGGTCGTGAGAACTAATACAAGGACGAATCCCTCCGGAATGCATGTGCATTAACAGTTTATGCATTTATGTGAACACGAAAAGACTTTTTGTATCTCTAGTCAAAGTGCCTTAATGAATTAAGCCTTATCAATTAGAAATAGTCTAGATGTAAGAAGTCGTACCTAATGATACAATCAAAATAAATGTAATGTCTACGATAGGCGAGGCTTTATAATAAATGCTCACCGAAACTGACTGTAAATATGACAATAAGGTTAGAAATAAATTATTTATTTAAAGTTGTTGGCTTTTTTATAAAACCTTAAGCAAAATACATAGTTATTTTCGAGACACTATTTCGATTTTGTAAATACACGGTGTTTGTTCATTTTTCTGTGCCCATAGTAGGTAGGGGAAGATGGGGTGGCTTCGTACACTTTTTACTCTTAGCCTTGTAAAAAAAAAACGAACCGCTTTTTCAATATGAGATGAATGCTACTTCATCATCCACTTATTTGGCTATAATCATTTTGTATTTCAGTTTTAATACAAAGCCACTTTGCCAAGATATAATGGTTTTCTCAAAAAATGGGAATTGTACGAATGTACCCCATACGTGGGGTGCCTTCATACACTATTCGTTTCTTCCCAGGATTCATTGGATTTTCAGCTATTTCACCTGTTTTAGTCATCTTTTGGGCATATCTTACTGACCTGGTTTTGTAATTATAATTATTCTTGATATACAATTTTTTAACTTACATGGGGTGCATTCGTACGGTATAAAATTGCATACATTTTGACTGTACGAAGGTACCCCAACCAAAACGATCAGAAACATAATCAAAATAGAAAATAACCGTTAAAGTAATCCCAAAACCATTGTTTACATATTAATCTCAAGGATCTAATTACCAACTGTATAAAAATGTTTTTTCTAATTCAAGTAAAACTTATTTGAGACAGACGCATTGAAAGGAGAACCAAAAATTACTTTCGGGTCGCGGAAACACATATTTATTAATTATTTATGGCGAAATTTGCTGCTGCACTGCCATCACTTTTTGAGGGTAGCCTATGCATATGAGCGGCAGTCACACATATAAATATGAACGCTTTTAGCATGATGGATAGTCGAGATATAACCACTGTACGAATGCTCCCTTTGTACGAAGCCACCCCAACTTCCCCTATAAATAAATCGTGACTTACGAGTATGAAGCTCTAACAAGTAAGAAAATAACCATTTGTTTGTAGAAATAAAATTAACTTTCAAATATCCAAGCATTCAAATGAACTTTTAAAAAACCTGAGTTTTATAAAGCTGAAAATTGTAGTGACTTGTCATAAAAACTTCAAACTGAAAATAAAACGACAAGAATGACGATCACAATGACAAGGACAGTTGACAAGGTTCTAAGTAGGTTACTCAACATTTTTGGGTACAGATACAGTATACTGTATCTAAACTCTGTATTGCACAAAACGAAAAAAAAGGTCTAATAATAAACTACCAACTTATTACGAGGATTGTTATTACTATAAAATTAAATACTGGTTAAATACCTTCCTCGAAAATTTTATGAAGATTAAGGATAATTTATTCCTAATTTAATTTAAAAAAAGAACTAAAACATAGTTTCTTTTTTCAAAAAAGAACTGCAAACTCGGAGGGCTAGGACAAGGAAAGAGACAAAGGCTGTCGCATTTTTTATGTTTTTTTTTAACTTCACAAGCCTCTTACGAGGTACAATTCGGCGAATATTACACACACTTAGTCAAAAACTTACCTCTAGGTTTTTACTACGAGCACTAGAATGTATGTATGTAAACTCTTCATTGCACAATTAAAAAAAACAATTACAAGTAAATTCGTACATAAACTTAAGATTAACATGTACAAAGGCGAACTTATCCCTATAAGGGATCTCTTCCAGTTAGATAACGATATAGATACTTAAATAAATAATACTACAAAAATAGTCGCATAAAAAAATCAAAGCTTCAGAGAAACACAAATATTAACCATAAATGTGAATAAAACCAAAATTGCGGCTCGTGACGTGTAGATAATTAAATTACATGACCTCCATAAAATTTTACAACTTAAAGTATGGTAGTTGTATAATTGCTAGCTTCTTAGGCAGCGTCACAACCAACTACGTTAACGGAATCGTCTTAACTTTTACTTGTGTACTTGTCAGAAGCGTGTGGAGCTAACCCCGTGTGCTTCTGTTTAGTTCTCAAGAGGAAATTATCTTTTACTGAACTATTTTGCTCCTATGTGATATCCATGGAAGTGTCTATAAATAATTTGACATTGGCAAAATATACCTTAACAGAAGTGAAAGACATTAATAAAAATTAGAATAGTTACTAAAGTGCCTACTATCTACCATGAGTTACAATTACCGTACTCGCTCTGTATATGGCGAGGTCTGCGAGGGACAGAGCTTCAACTCGCTAGTAAGTAGGTACGTTAATTGTAAGTCATGATAAGGGTACAGTTAGGTGTACGGCCTACTGTACAGTGTACAAGCTAAAGCTTAGTTTTAGACTACATAATTTTTCGTAAGAATATCCAGTGATATTTATTTACCTTACCTAGTTAATAACGTCATGGTAAGTCTTTTTAATTTATAAGCAAAGGCGGCCATTTCATAAAAATCTTGACAATTGCCAATAAAACTCACGCTCTAACTATAGGGTTACTTACAGTCAACATCTTAAATTGTTGAGCCACCATAGAACCCTACCATAATGACAGCGTCAAGACATGAGAAATAAGTTGCATCAAAATAAATCATTGGTTTTCTGCGACAGGGTTGCATAGTGGCTGAAAAACCAAGGTCGTTAATTATGTATCATCGTAAATATGCCCTTTCAAATAGAATTCAGGTCTGTAAAGCACGCTTTTTTCTTGAAAACATCATAATCCGTCATCTCAGTATTTACTTCATTGTTTTTCGTAATGCTCTTCACATATTACATCCATCTGTCTCTTTTAGATTTACAATCATATTTAAATGTCTTTTCGTCCCATGCCTTTCTTTCCTCCTCATTAAACCTATTATGTTTGTAAATAGTTTAAATCCGTCGCGGGGATTAAGACTTTACAAGATTTTTAAATGTCCTTGATATTCAAATATCTTTAACGAAAATTAAGTTGAATTGAAGGGAAAACTCAAAATTTTGCCTCAAATTTAGTTCAGCGAAATAGTTGCTAAAATCTTTACATTTCTTTAGATTTGTCTTTTATAAAATCTTAAACTATTTAAAAATAAAACCTTATTAACTAAAATGAAACAAAATTACCTATTTTTACCTTGAAGTAGACCAACATTTCATACTGATTTTCTACTTCTCACGATAACCATAATGTAAATAAATAAATTCAAATGTCATAATCATAACCCTCATAACATAACCATGTCAAATGTCAAACCAAACACGTCCATCGTCGTCCCAAAAACCATAAAGCGAGTTTACCACGAAATTTAATAATCATTTATAGTCAGACTGGCTTGCGAACCAACGGGGTGAGATGCGATCGCGAGGAAACGTTTCCTAAAAATAATAAAAAAATACCTCACACGAACGAAATCAACCATTATTATACGACACGACGATGAGGGTAGATTCTATTAATTTATAACCAATGTGGGTGGATATACTGACATTATTTTTTTATTAATCGCAACGTGGACACAACGAATAACTGTTATTTGTGAAGTTTTTATTAAGATATCCGAATATTTTAATGATTTGTAGCCATCAAGGGGATGGGAAGCCTGCCGTTAAAAAGTTCCTTATTATTTTAATATAATTAAGTTAGTACTTTAAAGGTTTCTTTACTTCACTGGTTTTTACCTTTGGTACCCGGTTTTAATAATCGAAATTAATTTAATATCTTGTGTACGTGCTAATGACGAAAATGTACAACATTTTATTTAAATTGTGAGACATAAGCAGCTCATTTTATGTGATGACTTAATTGCGTTTAAGGATTTTTTTATTTTTAGGAGATGAGTTCTGTTCAATTACTTCATCTTAATCAGTTTCCATCCGCTACGGGAACGATGTAATTTTCCGGTATATATAAATAAGTACTGACTACTCGTACCTGTTACTTTTAATTTTAGTTTATAGCGTTAAATTGCAACTTGTTAATGTTTACATAATTACATTTAAACTTGGTCCATCAGACCTTTCCCAGGGTAGGGTTTTACGAAGAATAGAACAGATTAATACGTCAACGTAAATTATGTTAGATTCGATTGTTGGAGCTTCTGACAAATTTCCCTATTATTTATGTTTTCGAGCGTGTTACCGACCATTTTTATAAAAAAGGTTATTGTTTTGGTAAAAAATGACGTGCCACTAGTATCTGATAATAAGCGGGGGCGGAGTTGTAACAAAGGAGAGTTGGTTAACACCACAAACACAATGCGTGTGTGTTTGATTCGGGTGTTAAATTAAGTTCTCTATCTTCGGTGTTCTTTTGTCTGTTTGTTTTTGAGTTTTTTGTCGCGCTTCCCATGAACATGTTTGGACAACCTACAATCATTTTAAGCGACTGTTTGCTTTACGGAATGATTTAAACGGCTTTTTCGCTTTTATTGTACAGTATCTTGATTATTAAGGAAGTGTTATCTATCCGTTGCAGTTTTAAACTGGAGCCATTTTTTATGAAAGAGAAAAATGCTAGTAAGTATGTTTAGCGATCCCTTATATAGCTCAGAAATATGATAAATTAAAAAAAAATGCAAAGGCGTTTGAAGAATTAAGTTGATAAATAAAGATAAAGGTTGGGACTTAGTCGTTATCTCGTAGAAAGCTAGTTTTTTTTCGATCATTTCATTAACCTAACGCAGTATTTTGATACTATTCAGTATAATGTAATGATACTATTCTACTGATTTTTTTAACAGTAATACGAGTACAAATTAGTAATAATGTATGTATGTAACATGCAATTTTCTAATTTGCCAAAGGTCAACTGGTAGAGGAAGTCATTATCTATACATACTGGTATTAAGTTCAACTTTTGTAGATTCTCAAATTTGTATTTTTGTGCAAAAAAGATTAAATAAATAAATAAATGACAACACCAAATAGTTTAGGAAGATACCAAGGTATTTACTCTGCCACAGAATACTAAAAGTATACCTTCGGATGACAATGTACGTTTAATAGGACAATACGAAATAGCAATAGTGTAACACTACCTGAAAAATTATTACGATTTTGTCTTTTATCGGTTAATATATTTGTAACTAAATAATCCCGCGGTGTTGTGTCGTAAACATAGCAATCGTTAAAAGGCCATTAATGCTAGTTTTTTGTATTTATCGATAGAATTAGCGGCATCTTTACAGACCTATTTAGAGCCATTCCCTACCGTTATCACGCAGATAACCCTTAACAAAAGAGTTAGAAGTTGCACAAAAAAACACCTATTACAGGCCGCTACCGCAATCCCACCAATTAATTAAGTCTCGATGAAGATATGAAACGCGGCAAAGAGACCGACGGAAAGACGATACCAAATATTACCAACAAACCTCTTTAAAAAGATAACATAACTAGTTATACACTACACAATAAGGTACACTTTGCTAAGGTACAGTTGATAGATGAATGGACGTAAGGACAGAAGCCAGACGCTTGCTACCGTAGGCGACAGTGAGAGATAACGCGAAGTAGAGATACGTCGTAAAACATCATTAGGGCGATAAACCTCAAAAAAGGTGCTTTTACGTAACTAAAAATTCAGGATATCCCTTAGATACGCACGCTATAGATTGAATATTTAACAAAATCGATGCGTTTCTTTAATACCAAGTTTGAACAAAATTATAATTCAAAGATACATAGATGATGGTGGCGGTGGCTGTGTATCTTACTCGTTTTTATCACAAGTTACTCTCTTGATAGCTGCTTTGTTTTAATTACCATTAAATTGATCTGATTTTACTGGTTAAACAACGTCTATCAGTTTAATGCTTCTCTGTATTCCCGAGATTAGATTATCGAATTATTCAAATAGTTAAATTCAAATTGTCGTACTTACACCCAAAATTGTTCCATGTTACTTGCATCTTACCCTACGGGTTTTTTAAGAAACAAAAATAAACGTCTAAACTGGCCTTATTAGCGCGTGCGGTACTACCACAAAACGAAACCCTGGCAACATCGATACCGGTTAATAGTGGCCAGTAATAATCCAATTGAATTTCGGGGCACAGAGAACAAAGGCCGGCAACACGGCTGTCCGTGCATTAACGCCCTTACAATAAATCCAGGAGGTCCGTCGCCATAGGGCTAATTACTCAGAATATCGGTTGATATACTGTCTACTTAGGAGCCGTGATGTATGGCCACCCTCAAAGGATCGGACGCCGTGGCCCCAGGCAAGGCTATTATAAATAAGCATGCTTAGGATAACCACTGCCGACAGACCTAGGTACTAATAGCTCGTTTCTAATTGATTTATATCGTAACACCTTTATCATAATAATTTTATATTAAAATATTAAGTGCTAGTAGCATTCGGCGGCGACAAATTAAATTCGAAACTAAGCATATGTGGTTCGAACCCTTTTGTTTAAATAATAGGTGGTGGTAAAAGACAGTAAAAAAATCATTTTGTATAATTTAGATTATGGTCAGTTGGATTCAATTTAATATAAACTCCTCTGTATAAAATAAAATTAATGGTTATCCCAATTCAAATCTTTCAAATTACAGTATGCTGCTGTTCCGCCGTTTTTTTCCCGAAAATCGTCCTCGAATGAGACATTCAAAACCGCGAGCAACAGAGAATAATGCATTGATCTAGATTAGTGACGCGCATTGTGTCTCCAAAGGGTTGTGCGCATTGTGCGCGTACGCATAATGCGGCACCACAAACAACTCGATTCTCAATTCGCAGATTCTATGAATTTCTAAAGAAAATAAATATCTTTTATGACAGCGGTCGTCGCGTGATTTGTACATTTCATTGTGATTCGAAATTTTAAATTTTGCATCGTTTTGGAATTTAATTTACGGCATGCGATTTAACCAATCTAATGTCGTGTGTCCTAGTTCTATTATAATGTATTTAACCACACTATGGTACTTTTATGGTACCAGAAAAAACAAAAGTTGTCTCTCCTGTGGTCAATAGTTAAAGGCTTGTGTGCATATAAGTCATGTTTTTATTTTGATAGGACTAAAGTAGTCCTGTCGCAATTTATGCGGATGTGTGTTAAGCCAGAAAATTAGGCCTTAAAAAACGGTACCTTCGGGTACCTATGTCCACTGAAAAGACAGTATCTGTGTATGACCCTCCAAGGTAAATAGTCGACGGATGCCTTAAAGTGTAAGTATATTGAACGTATTTTAATGGTTTATGTAAACGACATAATTAGCCACGATCTAAACTTCTAGATGATATGAATACCTACCGAATTTCATAGCGAGATTAAAATTAAAGCTTATTTTAAAGTGCACGCCATAATTACAATTAGCAAGAAACATGTATTATAATCCGGTCATAATACCTACTACCAAGACACCCCAAATGTTTTAAAAGAAAGTAGCACGTTTAAAAAGATATCAATCTATATTGTGGGCAACAAGATCGCCGATCTGCATCCAAACAACACAAAAGCCTGATAAGATCTTTGGCATGAACAGACAAATTGTTCGCATTCGCTTGCCGTTAAATCTATACTTGTTTACAAAACATGTCATTCACAGCATTAGCAAATAGTATACCGTGAAATTGATTCTTATATTTTACTGGGAACTAACACTTTTTGGGTGGTCGGCTACTGTCCACAGATAAGTTAGGATAAAGGTTTTACTTTCGCGAGGTGTTGGAGCTAGAAGATTTAAATAACTTACTATACTATGTTTAATCTGCCGTAAAAAGTCACTACGTTGAAATGATACTCAATCCTATAAGAAACCCTGTACAAAAGACCGCGATCTTTTGAATGTGTCAGTCGCATCCTAGTTACATTCCCTGATACCACAAGTAGGAAATTAGAAATACGTTCAAGGCATCTCAATTTTGAACAGTGAAATCTGCAACATGAAAATAAAACTTGTCATCTTAGCCCCAGGAAAATTAATATTAAATATGGAGGAGTAATTAAAATATATTTTCCTCAAAGGGCTGCATTACCGCCGTCGAGTAGCAGGAAACTAGACTGCTCTAACGTATATACGTACGTAACGTATAACAAAACATATGGGGAGTGTAAAAAACAAATCACAACGTGGTTAAAAAGCAAAAACTACGAGGAAACAGAACTACTCTTGCAATGACCGTAGCCACATTTGACATACCTATTTAAAACATACCTTAGTAGCAGATTTTTTACCCACAACTTTCGCTCACATACACGTTCATGCACATACATTAATACGTAATGAATTAAGATATAATTTTAAGGAAAAAAAAAGAGGTTAAACACTAAAATGTATGTACAACCTCATCCCAATAAGGGATTTACTTACTCCTGTTCTCACCAATTTTCTTTAGATTAAGTTACATTGTATTATTAACATTAGATATAGTCACCTTGAATGAAAGAGCGAATACCTCCTAACACAAGTGTAAAACTTAAAAGGAGGATTCGACAACTTTTGTAAAAACTTTGTTAATAATAAATGATTTTGATTTTGATTTTGATTTTGATACGTACTCAAGATGTAATGTTAGACATGCATTAGTAGTTTTTTACGGTTTTTTATTTGTTACGATTATAATTATTTTCAGCTAACTTATTGTTAGTCTTATATACCTACTCAAATAATATATCCTGAAATTTTACGCATTAAAAACTGAACTGAAGAGAATGACATTGTTTGAGCCTTGACTTTGGTTCTTCAAGTAAAGCCTTCGAAATCGCAATGGAATCATTATCAAGTGAATGCCCGCAAACAGGTAGTGATGTGTCGCGATCAGATCGCGGTAATGTCGTGGAGACCCCGGGCAGATGCGAGCAAGGTGTCCCGCGACTTCAGGTGCGCGGGGGCACAAGCCACACGATCTGTCAATCGGGGTATACTCGGTAGCAAATAGTCTCAAATGACGTTAATACTTTATACCATGTGACTTCAAATTGATAATCCGAAATCAATGTTTCCAAAGATGTTGCCTATACTATTTAAACTCCTCTCCTAACTCCGCGCTGCTAATTTTATGTATTATTTCATTTCTAAGTTTAATATTTTCCCATTATTTTTGCTTTTGCGGTTACCATACCACTATTTTTAAATTAGATGGATAACATCGAGTGACAGATACGACGAATAGGTATTAAATGTAGGGTTAACTAAGATTTAGGACATTAATTATTAGTTTTATTAGATGCTTAACGATACGTACTTAAAGAAGGCTAATTTAAACAACTGAGTTAATGTAATAGACTATTTGTCATTAACTACGCCACGATCAAGTGTTTTGTATTACCAATTTTAAGTCACTCTTTGCATCGTTAAGGAATTTTATATTTATTGTTACGTTGCAGTACCTATCATTAGATTTATTTTGTACGTCATGTCAAATTTACCTTTTTTAATAGGGCGTCAAGCATGTGGAAAGAAAAAGTATTACAGACGGATGCATACTTTAATCTAAGGTTTAATTATTGTGGTAGTAATAAGTATTATAAAATAGTGAGCGCTGAACCATTTTTATTCGAATTACATTAAAAAAATACGCGGAGAAAGAATTTCTGTTTTAAAGCTTCTCTTTATTTCATCAAAATTTTCATATCTCTCATCACTATAACACAAAAATAAACGTTTTTAACATTTAATTCCGTGATGTAATAATTATAAAATACATGGATTTACGTGGATGCGCTGGAGATGTATTGCGGCTGACAGTACTACGCGTATAATTTTTTCGACATCCGGTCTGGAATCGCGAATGATTGTTGAAAGTAGCACGAGACAATTAAAAGTTCATATTTTACTTTGAAATGTTATTTTCGCGAAAGTTTGTTCGTAAAAATTAACGAGTACATTTGTAAGTCAATCAATCTGTGTCATATTGTGTATTTAATTTAAACAGATGCATTGTCATATACTCCCTACATGTGTTTAAACTAATCAATGGTAGTTAAAAGGCAGGTAGTTGATTTGAAAATTACTTCGGTCATTTTAACGAAAATAACGAAAAGAAAAGGCGATTCCATATTCCATTCCACCATAGTGCTCTTGGCTAGGGATAGCTAAAATTAGAAAAGCTTAGGTGTTGCGTTCGTTAGAAAAGAAAACGCTTGGTAGCGATGGACTCTTGGCTAATCCCACAGGTCAATCGGCACCTTATGACAATTTAGCTACCTATTAGCATTTTCTTATACCTAGCTAGAGGTGTTTCGTCAATTGTGCTAGTAACTTTTGCAGAACCATCATCAAATTTCATATATATTAGCACGAGAACATTCAAGTCATAATTATTTTAATAGTTTTTTTTTAATACTTACTCGTAAAAGCTAACGAGTAGGTAGGTTCAACTTCAATTAATTTTGAAAAGCAATCAATCGGTTTGATTGTCAATTGCTAACTAAAATCATAGAACAACAATTTACTCGTAGGTAATAAAAAAATGTTTTTGTAAAAAAGTATTAGATTTCTAACTAATTAATGTTTCGTTACATTTCCACGTAGCAAGAAATGTATACAGAATCACGGTCAAATTTTACCTTATTTTAATCAGCACCTTTCGTCTTTTCCATAAACTACAATAATTGTTCCGATTTTGCACCTAACCTAAAAACTTACGCACCTTTACAAACGCATCATCCATATAAAATATGACAAATGATTCGACAGATGCCCATCCTCGTGCTATCTCCACATGTCGTGGAAAGCTGTGCATCAAAGGGTGATCACCAAACACGTGGTTCACGGTCAAATAGACAGAGGCGCCGCCAATATTGTGCAAAAACTTCACCCTTTCCTTTTGTGCAATCCGAAACTTTCGTCCCCATTCACTGATATTTGCACAATTGAGATTTGAGGACACGTGACGAGAAGCCAGGTGATTAAACTTTGAGTGGATTTTGTACGGTTTTATAATGACCATTTAGGGAACCCAAATAAAACAGATGAAAGTACCAAACAATTAAAACACATATCTAAATAATTTAGTTTAATGTTTATTTACTGGTTATGTATGTAGGAATATTATAGTGTAAAGGCTGAGAGAGTGATAAAAGCAAGTAAGATGTAATATTTTGGTTTTTATTAAAACCTCCTAACCTACTGGACTGCTTTGTTTTTTAATATATTGAAGTTGTATCCTCATTTATAATCGGTAGAAATCCAGTTATAGCTGACTAAAATACTAGTAGAAGATATTTTTAAACATTTAACACAGCAAATTTCAAAACCTTGCTATTTTATTGCCTCGGTAACTTCAGGAGGATGATCCATCAATCCACCGCTTCGATATCTTAATAAAAATGTTAAGCTCTCCAATCAAAATATTTGTAGAATCTTTATTATTACCTAGAGAGACTAGAGTCCGAGATTTGAATGACAATGGCCCGGCGTAAAGCAAACAACGCTGGCCACTGCGTCGGAGATATTTCACATCGAGACATTTACATCGGTGTTAACGAGGGAACCCTCAATAAAAGTTTTGTATTCAGACATAAATCTCCGCTACTAAAGTCAGAAGTAGACATTTCGATGCAAACGTATAAATATGCTTCATATAATGAAATACGTCATTTATTATACAGTAAAAATGTAATTGGAAAAATTCACCATAAAAGTCCGTGGAGAGTTTTTGAGGATTAACTATGATTTGTTGCATTCTACCCCGCCTGTTTCTTGAAGAATTTAAAATCTGGTTAATGTTAACTTCAACTGTTTTCGCATAAATAAAAACACATCGTGCGTTAACACTTTCAGTGCCAGCAACAGCTAGCCGGGTCCGTTTTGTGTGGGAATCAGTGCACTTGGCATTAAATGTTTTTTAAAACCAATACCATTTCGACTAGACGACGTTTTTGTCTGTCTGATCACTAAGAACGTGAGACTCCCATAGTATCTAACCTTTTATCATTTTGCCGTGACGATTCTAATGAGTTTTCGATGTCGCTCTCAAATCGCTTTGGCGTGAAGATGGGTAAGGCCACGGAGCGTTCGAACCGCCCCCGCGAGAGTGTTACCAAAACAATACATGTAACCTTACAAAAAGCATTTATTTTCCAGGTATTATGTAAGAACTTAATCATAACTACCTATTGTAATTAAAAATAAATGCCACAGACATAAATCTTTGTCTATTTTGGTAACACACAAGACAGGGCGGTTCGAACGCCCCGTGGCCTTACCCAGATACGAACACTTTTTACTAGTTTTTTCGTTTTCTTCTTTAGGTTATAGTTTCTCGATTTAATGTGAAGTGCTAGTATTTGGTCGCATGTGGGTAACTGTTAAAATTAAACATAGGTTTAGAGATTCATGATTTATTAATTTCAAATATATTTAAATACGGTGTAAGCGGTTGATGCCTTCTGAATAATACCGCAAATTAAACCCTTAATATGGAATTAATACAGTTGAATGTTATCAAAAGATAAAATACTTATAATTACATAATTCCCTATTAAGGCAATATCGGTATTGATAAATTTATTACGCCAATCAATAAAGCTTTTAATTTGTCCCATCCGAAGTGTAAAAGTCTTGATAAAATATAATCGTCATTTACTTAAGTGGTTGATAAGACTTATGAGGAAGAAAATTTACTTTTTAATGAACATGTTAAGGGTGGATATCTTAATCTGTGTGGCGCCAATTCTAAAAGGCTTGGCCCTTGATAAGAGTCCCGGCTTTATCAAATATTGCTTGGGGATGTGTAGAACGGTACATTATGCCGTGCAAAAAATCTATCGGATCCTTCAATAATTAATGGGTTTCTAAAACAGGTTAAGGACCACACGTGTAATTCCTTTGATAATGGTCAAGATGAAGTTAATAATGTGTTGTTGTAAAAATAAAGGTAACATACATGCATATACTTGAATACCTATAAAAATAGGCAGGGTTATAAATACAGTAGCAAAAAACCCTGTAAAGTCTTTGTAAAACAACATAAGAACATTCTAAATTATTTTATGTACCTATATTTTTGAAAAACTGCGCTTTTTACAGGATGTCCCGTAGCTTAAATTGAGGGGCTTTCTCATGCCCCAATATTAACGTCAAATTCTGGTACACCCTGTATAATTTGGAATGCAACTAGATTGTGATTCCTTTGTCCGCATAGCTGTTCTTTCTTCAATTTTACCAAACTTGTCTCCTTTCTGACACTTTCTTATTTTGGGTTTATAGTACTTTAAGATCACTATTTTTGTTTACTGTCAAAAAAAATAGTAGTTGCTTTAAGGCGATTGCGATTCAATAAGCTTAAAAACATTATTTGCAACCATATTATAAATCTGGGAGCCTATCATTTGGCCAAATTAGTTTTGGTAATACATTTCCCAAATTTTCATTTCCCAAAAACCATTATGAATTATTTTTGTTTTATATCCAGGATATCGAAACCGCTTCCTACGTCTATTAGTTAGGTTAGGTTACACTTGTGACTACATAAAGAATAACTCAACAACAACAACAACATTTACAATATGAGATTAGATAATATAATGTACGCACTGTGCGTAATTGGCATTATAACACTTGTATTATAATGCATGACATTACACCACAGTAACGTAAACTACTATAACATGACACTACGTAATCAGTCGTGTCTACTATAAACATACCAGAACATGTAAGAACAAGATGCTGCTTCTGTACCCCTTGTTTGTGAGCGCTAACCTCGCGGGTCATAATTACTTACAGACGTGGGAATCCGTTTCCTACCGCGATCGCCATAAGGGCCGCAATAAATCACACAATAACTGCAAGATTTATGTGCTTTAAATAATAATTATGTCGGAGTATAATATCGTGTACGAAACGTGCCGTGCAATAATGACAATAGAATTACTGGTAACATCGTAGGTAAGCATTGTTTCCGGTTTTTGTGATTCAAACCATTCTTACGATTGGTAATTGATACCCAATTTAGATTTTAAATAGACGTTATATTCGTCAGCATTTCTAGTAAATTTTACAGGGTTCAAAGTAGAATCGGATAGATATTTTACAATCAGAAAGAGTAGAAAAACGTTATTGAACGCTACCTACCTAATAGTTATCGTGTGTTTGTTTGTCTTATTTCATCACAAAAAAGTATATTGACATTGATCCAAAGTCCAAACAGTGACTTCTGTGTGGTTTTTAAAACAAATCTAAGCAATCAATCAACTCGAAAGCCAATTTCGAACAAAGCAATATTTTTCTAATACCATTTTAAAATATTAGAATACTTATAGAATTGTACAAGAAAAATAAATGAAGATAAAAATGGTGCCCGAAGCGTCGTGGCGGAGGGCCACTGTTTAGTCGGCGTTTAGATTTTTTGCTACATTTTATGAGGGAAACGCTATCCGGAGATCTCTGTGATTTATCGGTTGAAACCATTAGACACCGCTGGTTAGTATTCATAAGAGATTTGCATCTTATTAGGGAATTAGAATTTTCAAGGCGGTACAAATTGATACGTCACTGCAAAAAAAAAACAAATGTTAATGACAGTCAGTAGATTGTAAACGCAACTTTGTTAAATGCGTAACAGTTGATGATACTAAGCAATTTACAACACAAACAAACATTATAATGCTGCGTAATTATAAAGGTAATGGTGAACTTGAGTATGCAAGTGGAAATTCGCAGCAACTTGCGGATTATCAAAATGCTCCTTGATATGCCAACAGTAACAAAGGTGGGACACACAGGCGATACGCACAGTAAACAAATTGTATTTAGGTACTGACGTGGTTGGTAATAAAACTGAACAAGGTTCTTTCCTCTTTGAGAAAATGCGGCTTTTTACACAAAGGTAAAATTTGAAGTACTTTTTTCTTTGTCCGGATTTACTCCCAGGATTTTAATTTGTGAGTAAGATCCAATAAATTTTTGGGCAATTCTAGCGCCATTTTTGTATATTTATATATTTTGTATTTTTATATTTATATACTTCAAATAATACATGGAAACGTGAAAGGGGTAAAAATACTTCAAATAATGTCTAGAAACGTGAAACGGGTAGATTCAGGACACGTTTTCTAATATTAAAAACGATTTGAAGACGTAACTTATGATTGAAATCTTCATGATAGATGATGACTCAAAAAGAAGACGTTTTAACCCCTCGGACGTAGGTGGCAGTGGCAACGGCGTCATTGTCGCACGTTTATACTAAATATATGAAAGTCTACAATTGCCGACGCTCCAAAGACCGTAGTCAAGATGCAAACACTACATACGTTTTTCTACCTATCACACTAAATGTATGGGATGACAGTTGATCTCGTGGTTTACCGCTACGCACGAAAATGTCATCCTATACATATTGAACGACAGAAAAGAAAAACTTCGTAGCGTTTACATCTTAAATGGCTTCAGGGGTTAAGATGCGTCTGACCAAAATGTCAGTTTTCTATGACTTGACGTTTACTTTGGAGTATTTTAGACTTTCCAGTTCCATTTTCAGTGTGTCGCCGAGACAGCCGGCGGCCACCGCCAACCGCCCAGGAAGCCCGACTCAACGCGCGAATAAGAAATAAATCCCTGGCAAGCGTAACAAAGGTAAAGTAAAAAGGAAGCGTCCACCCCCTAGGCTACACAGATTTATACATGTGCAATATGCACGCCATGAGAAACACTGAGATATTACGCGGGGAATTGCGAAAGTTGTTAATGATTATTTTTGTTAGTGGAAATAAGTATGGCAAACAGCGGCATTTCTCCTGACACATTTATATCTGAACGATATTGTAATCACCCTGTGTGCAATATGCACGCCATTATGTACGAGTAACATTGGGTATATAGATCTGCATACAATAGTTAAGATCAAACATGACTGAACGACCACAGTAAGTTTGTATTTTTACGTCAATTGTTACAACAATTAATTAACACTTTCAATAAGTTTTCTTATAATGTTTATTCGTTACTAAATATTTTGACGTGTAGTTAAATTTAACATTGACCACATCGTTATCATCAACTATTTAACAAAATATTTATTTGCGAATCATATTTCTAAAATTATGAATGTGTTGTCAGTTAAATATATCAAAGTTTTTTTATTGTAAATGTTATTTGTCCCTTTCAACACGTATTCTTATTATGATTATTGGTTAACAACTATTCTGACGCCATAGTTAAATTTAACATTGTCGACATTGTTGAAATTGTTGATCGGATATAACGGCAATTAATTCGACTCATGTTCCCGAATTCATTTATTGAAGTGATACCGGTTCAATAAAATGAAATTGTTTTTACATTATCACGTCATGTTATTGGTTCTCGGTTCCAATTCCGGCCCAACTTCCATGAAGAAATTAAATACTTTGTAGGATACCAAGGAAAACAAGATCAAGCGAAATTACATTAAAATGATAATATTGTAAAACGGTCACGGCAAAATAATCACTGATTCCCAGAATTAAAAATATAACTGTGGTTTACAAAGCTGTAATGATCGCTCTTCTTTTAACATCAGCAGCCTCGTTCCAATTAACATCGATATTTAAAGAATAAATCAATTAAAAACTGAACACTGGTCGATGTTCAGTGACACTGGTATACTCGGAACCAATTTGTCTTACATCGGTAGATAAGAATCACTCCGATCACACCACTGCTGACCTATGTCGTCCCAAACCACTAGATATATCGAATTGCCTCTATATAACTGTATCTATGATCTCTAACCAGCATGTGTCAAAGGTTTATAAACAGCGATAGACTAGTGGGATGTCTTGTTTTTATTATACACAAATTTGCCCCTATAATGTTTGCCATCATTTCAAATAATAATTAGGATACACCATTTTTACAATATAAGATAGTACGGAAACGATTACGAAGAAAAAACGTATTTACATTTCGGCTTGTCCCAGAAAAAAATGTCGTTTACACAAGCAGAGATTGTCTTAAAAGTTTCAATTAACAAGGTTTTAATAATAATGTCGTTTGTAAGACACTGGCCTTTGCTAATATTTCTTAAAAAATAAAAACGAAATTCAAAACATTTGTAAAGATGTCGTCTGCACAAGAAAAGCTGCATGAAAATATATTGTACAAATACGTCGAGTACGGAGGCAATTCTGCGAAAAAAGTAGCGTTGGAGCTGAATACATCTATAAGAACCGTTCAAAGGGTGCTAAAGCGGTTCAGGGACACTGGTGGAATACGGCGACGGCCTGGAAGCGGTCGTAAGAGTGGGTTTGTCGATGGAGAAATCGAGAAGAAAGTCATAGCTGCTTTGCAAAAGAAGCCAACCCTTTACGTAAGAGATTTGGCTAAAAAGTTTAAAACATCGAAATCTACAGTGCAACGAGTGAAGAAAAATAATCACATAAAGTCTTTTAAACAAACTAAAGTGCCGAATAGAAATGCCAAGCAGCAAACAGAAGCAAAAACCAGATCACGAAAACTATATTCAAAATTAACCACAAAAAATTACTGTATAGTTATGGACGACGAAACCTATTGCAAATTGGACTTTAAGTCATTACCAGGGCATCATTTCTATTCTGGAACCGACAGAAAAACTGTCGATGATGAGTACAAGGTTATCAAAACTGATAAATTTGCCAAGAAAGCTCTCGTGTGGCAGGCCATTTGTTCGTGTGGCAAACGCAGTACCCCATATTTCGCTAAGGGTACTGTAAATGGCGACATTTACCTGAACGAGTGTCTGAAAAAAACGACTCTTACCGTTTATAAGACGACATAAAAAGCCTGTTCTGTTCTGGCCTGATTTGGCCACGTGCCACTACACAAAGAAAGCTATAGAGTGTTATGAGACCAACAACATCGAATTTGTGGAAAAAGCCCATAATCCTCCCAATTGCCCTGAGTTGCGGCCCATTGAGAAATACTGGGCTAACATGAAGCAAAAGCTCTTAAAACATAAGACTAATGCAACGTCAGTTGATAACTTCAAGCGAAAGTGGAACGAAGCTTCGAAACTAATCACAGATTCAGATGTACAAGTCTTGATGGCAGGGGTGAAACGTAAACTGCGAAGATTCTGGATGAATAAAACTTGGTAAAATAATAAATTTATAATTTTGGATATTGAATGTCTTTTTAATAATACTACGTCTAAAACAACAGAAAACCTTTTCGTTTACCATACTTTTAGGCAAATCAATAAACGACATTTTTTTCTGGGACAAGCTTTATTATTTGTGTTTTAAGTTTTTTTACATCGAGGACGTGTCTGAACTTTGCAAGATTTCACTGAAATGGACCTACGTACAATAAATAGAATTAGTTTTTTAAATGTTTTTGAATGAAAAACTAAAGTTTTTTTTAGTTTGTTCCCGCAATGTAGGTAATATGATTTCGACGAAAAATGTTAGGAAAAAAAATGACTACCTATCCTATTTTATATTCGAAAGTTATACATAAATATTAATAACAGTTCGCATCAATCTATTTGTACTTTACGCTTAATGTTTTTTTATAATTTGAGTTAAAACATATTCCATTTAAGATGTCAGTCAGTCAATAAAAAACCGACAATGATCATAATCGTTCCCATCCCACAAGTCTCTTCACGCTAAAGGATTGAATAAGTACAAAGACGAGATCACTTTTGAATAAGATCGTGTTTAGATTGCCGCATCACAGATCTATTTGTTTGTAACAACAATAAATACTTACACAATTGAGATGTCAACTGAAAAAATACGTATTTTTCGTTGATCATAAAAACCACCACCAATGATTAGTCTTAAACAAATAAATCTAAGAAGCTAACAACTACCATTTCTTTTGCACACTCATTACTTACTACATTACAAACAACAGTCAGACCAAATGGTTAACCCCTTTCTGTATCATTTATAACCATTTACTGTTATTGAAGGCAGTAGTTACGAAAACGATGTAACATTAATGCAACCAATCAAGTTATGTCCATGCGCGATGACACTCAAATTTTCTTTGGGCACACGCCGACTTGCACACGGGAACAAGGGACGAGTCGAGTAGCGATCAATCAACGAGAATTTACCTAGAATAATAGGTATTTAAAAAAATACTTACATAGTTTTCAAGAAATGAGACGTTGAAAGAGCAATTATATTTGAATTGGTTGTAATTAGGAAGCCAAACGTAAGCTTTAACAGATCGTTGATTATGAAATGCAGATTACAAAAACGCAGGTGAATGAAGGTGAGTATAAAAGTGATGTAGACACCTAATAAGGAAATTACTTTATTCAACGACTCCATTTATGTTTATGCTTCAAAATGATCGCCCCGTTAGTCCAAGCCGGAGGACAAAAAGTAATAAGCAGTTGAACACACAACTACTTCCAATATTTTACGTAATTATTGACGAAATTGATGCTACGTGTTGATGAGTGCGCAGGAGCATGCTAATCATCGAGCTTTTCTCTGAAAGCTACTGTTGAGGCATTAATTGTGAACGAAGAAAGTTTACAAATTCGGAAGCTTCACAAAAAACACAATTGTTACAGTAGGAAGTGTAAAAATAATATTTTTCATTTCCTGTTTGTAAGATTTTTGGAGTGCAAAGTTTTTGCATTGTACTTTTGCATCCGTGGGAGCAACTACCTGGTGCCCGGAGCGCAGTAATTTCTTATAAATCGACATCGAGTGAGATATCCCGCTCTCTCCCCGCTGCGCGCAGGGTGCGCGGCACAATGCGCGCCACAATGGCGCACATGATCTAGATTAGTGACGCGCATTGTGTCGCCAAAGGGTTGTGCGCATTGTGCGCGCGCGCATAATGCGGCACCGCAAACATCTCGATGCTCAATTCGCACAGATTCTATGAATTTCTAAAGAAAATAAATATAACTTTTGACAGCCGTCCACGCATCGATGCTATCGTTATTTGGCAGTTGTGAATTGGAAATACTGATATGAATGAAAAATAACGTTGGTCTTTTGTTGAAATTGAAAAAACAACGAAGCCTTTCTATTTATATGACATTCTGTGAACCAAATTGCATTCTGCGATTAAAGAAATCCTTTTTATTTTTTACATAAAATATTAAGCGTTCCATCATGATTCCATAGGACTCTCCATGCACACTTTGAAAACATAATAACACATTGCAACTAACTGAATCATTTATAATAATTACATAGTTTTAAATATTTCGTTTAAAAATTAATTTAAGTTCAGAAAGTCTCTACTAATCATACTTTTAACAAAATAAGGACTTAGGGAATGACAAGCCAGTATTAGCCAAATTACAATGACGTATTCTGGAATCCCTAATAGTTTTTAATAACACGTCTTTGATTAACGTTAGACAACTGATAATTAAACCACCTGGAAAGGGTTGAACGAGGAATGTTGCCAACGTAGAAACCTTTTTATCGACTGTAACTATAAAATAGTTTAAAAAACTGAATGAAACTCGTCCCACTAATGTCCAAGTCCCTAATAGAGAAGTCAAAATATTTTATGGCTGTAAATGTTAGCACTGTTGTCAAACGAGATCACACACAAGAAATACAAAGGAAACCGATGTTTGCCGCCTAACCTCTTGGCCGTGCTCATAAAATATTAGATATGAACAAAATACTAAATGCAATAAAACTCTTCAACGTTGTCCCCGTATAAAATTAGAAAAAAAAGGTGGAAAATGTGTCTTATTCAGCGGTAGCTTTTTTGTACGCAACCTGACCGCTGTCATTGTTAATTGTAACTCTTGAGCTAAAAAATGGATAAATGGGCCCGAGCGCTGTCTTTTGAGCACCCAAGGGTTGACATAGTTGGAAGCGATTTGTCTTACATGTTCAGATTCGATCTTAATACGAGATCGTTTTTTCGCACCTCTTCTTAATTATGGCGACCATATCTTTTTATAATCCTTTACGGAATATGTCGAGCAGTTTTTGTGTAAACATGAGATGGTTCAAAGAATCTTGGTCAACTTTATAGTTTTATTGGACTTGGACACAAACAAAGATAGTAAATTTAGTATCAATTCCCTTTTCATTCAAATCGTACCCCTTTAAATCAATGTATAGCCATTCATCACGTAGGTGACACTTAGACTATCAAACACACGCGATGAGATTGCTGTCTAGTCATCTAAAAGTCTACTTAGTGGACATCAACAGAAAGTTCATATTAAGGTTACATAGACGTTTTTATTGTTTTACAAAACTAAATGCCCAAGTAAGCATTACAGTGTAACCTGTATCTAATTAGATAATGTAATTAAGTAAAATTCTTTTCTCACCTTTGGGTGGTAAGTAGGTCTGCTTTCCTTATCGCAAAGGCATTCCTTGCCTTACTTTTTTCCGTTCTCTCTCATGAACTTGATATTCGAGCTAAAAGCACGTCAAATAAAGTAACTTTTTTCGTAATATTAAATGCAGTGCGCGGAAAAAACTAGCGGAAGAGGATGGAACCTTTCAATATTAGTTTTATATCTGGCAGAAAAAAGGTCGGTAGTAGAGAGGGCGATTGTCAATCACAATAATAATAATATGGGAACCCTTTGAGTCGGGAATTTATTTCGGAGTCGGTTTGAGAAGCACCTGATGCGGAAGCTATTCGCACGTCGTGGGAACGTCAGTGGGTATTTTGAAAGAAATTGCCTTTTGCGACGTTCGGGGATCATGCATTATTGATTATTGTTGTATTCCCACAATATTCTCGTTATGGTCAGTTTTAAAGTTATTGGTTCTTAAAAATGCTACTTTATGCTTGCTGCTTGAATGTGGATGTTTATGTGCCTGTTGAGGCTGTGGAAAAAAACTGTTTTTAGATGAAACGATCCATTGGAAGTTGTTTCAACCTAAAAAAGGTTTTACATCTTTATTTTTACTTACTATTTCTCTTTCTTTATCGATTTCTACTCTGTATATTGGGTATTTCGCCGATTTCAGTTTAAGTCGTGGCACTTGCCTCACTATTAATTTTTAGAGTATGTTATTCTAATTATTTTTTTCGCGTCTGCATACATTTCGTTAGAAATTTCCACAATTTGAATTAACGCACTTCTTTTATCTCTTTAGCAAGTATCTGTTGTAACTGGTCACGTTCTAAATGTTGTCAACAATGACTTAAGAGGAACCTATCCAGAATTCTTTGAACTATTGCCAAAGGATTATAGTCCTAGTGTGTCGGTGATAAGTCTGATCAAGGGTTCTTTATATGTTATCATTACCCGCATGATGTGTCCTCGCGGATGTAGAGACACGCGTCAGTGGATCTTAGATAGCACTATCTGTAATTGCACTTGACTCTTCTTTTGCCATGTCTGTGTAACTGTACAAGTATTTACTTGCCAGTATTATCAAGAAAACATGGTAAAATGGTGCTTAAAAAATTACACTTTCTTACCGACTGCCACTTAACATACATAAAAACAACTTTTTTTTTAAAGACAAATGTAACTCGATTCAGTACCATGATTAACTGTTTTTGATTGACATATTAACATTATTTACGTCAAAGGTGTACAAGTATGCCAAATATTAAAAGAAAACTATAGCTTGATCAAATCAAATAGGTACAGTTTTTTTTTATGGGCCAATCTAAAATACATGACGTATTAAAATGAAGGTTCGAATGAGGAAAAGGTTGCAATAACTTTGTTCTTCCTGTATTTTACAGGAAATGATGGTTCATTTTATTAAAAGAATCAGGACAGTAATTTAAACATCAAGTTAATTTCGTAAAGGGTTTGTCACCCTTACCGTTCTAATACAACGGAAGCGCCTTAAGTTTTTGATAATTTGACTGCTGTCATAACAGCGGATACTCTCCACTTAAGCTTATTCCACCTAATTGAATCCTAGAGCATTAAGCCTTCCAACCTATATAATCCCTTTTATGGTCTTCACGCCGACATTTTTTAAGGACCCTTAAATGTCCCCTTAAGGAATTACTTTTTTACGCTAGATATTTGAATTTGGAAAGGTGCTTGCTAATATGGTTTTTATAAAGTAAATTAATCAGATGTATCAGATGTAAAGGAACGTAATAGGTTTTTTGACTGACGTTCGAACAAGAACGACTATAATATCCTTGTAGTGATCTCTGTAAAATGATCTGAAAATGTTAGTGATATTATTTTAGGTATTTAATTTTTAAGCACACCAATAATTAGTACGTGTTTTGTTTTTGGTGTCAAAATCGAGTCTTAACTGTTTTTGCTATATTTTCAATAAAATGCGGGAGTTCACTATAGTACAAAAAACCAGGAAATTAAAAACTGGAAAAAATTACCCCGAACTAAACTGACAGTTGAAAAAAGAAATAAAATGGCCCAAACCTATACGCCTACACCGCACCCTAAATCACGCAAGCAAACTAAAAAGGTCGGTTCAAAATTGCAACAATTATTATCTGAAGTACAAGAAAGCGTCGTACTCTCCAAAGTTTTTATGCAACCGCAATGCAGTAGCAAAAAGCGAACCGGGGAAATACGAAAAAACAGCAAACGATGAGTGTTACTTATTTGATTCATTTCATGCGGAAATCATTCTCAAATTGCACATCATAAAGGTCCATCTTCCGATTACTCTAAACGTTTCAACATCTTGTGCAATTTTAGCAACAAAAAAAAACACCGCTCAAAAGTATAACAAGTCAGATGATTTTCAGGTTTATGAACATTTTACTCATTTGAGAGCAAAACACAGGATCGAATATCACACGCCATTCATAATTCTCGGTCGAGTAACTAGATACTTTGTGGATTCGCGGTCAAGTAGCTATCGTCAATGTAGGCGCCTTCGTCCCGTAATTGATTTCTAGCAACTGCTTTTCGTCAGCCAGGTGCTCAAGTATAAGTTATTATTTTTGAGCTTAGTCTGCATTGAGGCCAATAATAGTTCCACAATTGATTAAACTTTTTACACGAAGAAAAAAGTAAAATTATCTCTGCAACCCATTCAAGTGCAAGCTTTTTAACTGATATTTATTTTTCACTGATTATTTTTAATCAGCAAGACGAATTATTTTTAATTTCAAAATATAATAGTTTAAGGTGCTTATTTTTCAAAATCTGTAGTCAAAACCATATTTTCGTAATGTAGAACATTAAGTGGTATTATTCTATTGATGTCAGTTGCCTAATGCTCTTTGGCTTAAATCGAATCATTACGATGGATAGAACGCAAACTTTTTAGTCTTCAGTCTCTGTAAATAGCTAAAGAACTTAACCTTTTTCGCAGACACTCACCTACAATTTTATAGCGGGTTTAATTTTCAGTTAGCACTGCTCCCCTGACCCCGGCGCATCTATCACGTCTTGCGCCCGCGCCGCCGGCAGAGGAAGCCGATATCCGACAATTATTTATCGATACGTCTGCTAACCTTATTTCTTGTACGTCCTACGAGAACTGGATGTGATTGAAAATAATTAATATTAAGTGTGCCAGTTTTTGACTGGATGTTTTTGTGTGGAACTTAATGAGGAAGAGGTCTTGGTCAATAATAACAATAGTGTAAAAATGCTTGTAGGTTGTTATTATGGGCTAAGGGCTGCTGCTTTATATGTGGTATACCGTCCAAATTCTCCTTAATCTAACTCCAGAAACTCAAAATTCCATAATGAAGTATTGTAATAGAAAGAAAGCTGTGGACCAACATTTAGGTAAGGCTCGCGGGAAATACAAAGTCGATCATGGACTGAAGCCGATATAATTTATGAACACAAAGAAAGAAAGAAATATTACACATTTCAGACTTCAACAGTCAGGCATTTTTCAACAGACGAAATAGTCCTTACCATATTTTCTCAGATTCTAAAGATGATGAGATGCGAATTCGCTCCAACAGAAAACAATGACTCGATTAAATAAATAACCTTTTTGTTAATAGTTTTAAATACTCTTCCAGTACCTATTACATTTCCCGTGCCTGTATTATAAATCTCAATGTTGGTAGTGACGCAGACGATCCATGGTCCCCTTCCGCCGAACGGGCCATAAACCATTTGCATAAGACGGCCTTACTTCATCTGACGGTATTAATTATTTCTTTATGTAATAAAACTACATGGATACTGCAGTTAAAGGTACACCACCGTGGGAAGCGTACTTAAAGTCAGCAATGTATATCAAATCAATTTGTAGTAGGTACGCTGTAATGTAATGAACGTCGTTAATCAGTTCATAAACGTTTTTAACTGTCCACTGTCCATTCATTTAATAATTAATTGTAAAAATATTCTTTAAGCTCAACAATGATTGAAAAGGTATCTCAAACAAATGGTCAACACAAAGCGGTGAAAGCAAAAGATTAATTAAAACTTTACAAATGAATGAGCCCAATGAAAGAAGTTAGACGGTAGACATTAGCATCAACAATCGGATTATAACAGATTAAGAGGCCATTTTGGTGAAATCTGCAAACAATAGTGACCACAGAGTAAGCGATAATAGAAACAGATACGGTCCGTGCAAAAACGGCTCCGATTATTGAAGATAAAGCATTGAATTCTTCTTTGTTTGCTGACGCAACTAGATCAGCAATCAAAAATATTTAAACTTGTAAACATCTTATTTTTTTCTTTACTTATTACTTTTTTTTGCGCGAATTTTAGCGCAATAAGACTATCGTTTCTATATTTACATACCTATATAATTTTCAAAAATTAAAATTTGTTTTTCATCCACGAGATACACATACATTCAGGTCTTACTTTATGTTCTTTCGTATGCACTTTCGTTGCCATAATGTGTGTATCTAAGCTTATACTCGTATTTGATATTACATTAATCTTCGTGTTTAACGAATATCGTTTACTTTCCGCAAAAATCACGAACAGCACAAAGCTCACGTGCTCAATAATAAGATTAACTACACAAAGCCAAATCTGATGCGGTATAATGGTTTCCGGAATTCACCAAAATCATTCAATACGTTAATGCATTTTTTTCTGCGCAACCGACAAAACGGAAACATTTAGATTACTTAAATAAAAATATTTTTCTTGCTAATCTTGAAAAACTTAATGCGAGCACGCAGAGCCTTAACTTGATATGGGCTAGGTGATATTAGAAAGTCGATCTAGATGACATGTTAATAGGCAAATACATACATACACATACATACATGTGTAAATACAGGCTTTAGAAATTCTTTTAAATGTTCCTCTATCAAGATTTAAGACTGCCACGGAATGAACTTTACAGTTTCTAGAATATCTATGGGTATTGAATACCTACAATTTTGAAGAACTTGGGACAACTCAGCTTTTGAAAATACGTGGCTTCATTTGTTTTTTGTGCAGAATGTTAAGAACTAATTTAGTTACCCGAGTTTTAACCGTAGTCGGTACATTAGAAGGTTAGAAAATAAAACTAACATTCCTGGTAATTAACATAGGTACGCCGGGAACCTTATGGTTCGCGCTCGTAAAGTCCCGCAGGCCGAGTGGAGTTACTTGCTTTAGGTTTAATTGCAATTATTAATGTTCGTTTTCAAGCAGAATCGAGAATAATCGTAAAGCTCAATCGGCCGCGTCGATTAAACCCCTGTGCACTTACTGCTACTGACGATGTTTAATAAATTTTATTGGAAATATCTTACAGATAGTTCCATAATAATAATTATCAAAACTAGATATTGATCATAATGACACTGCTAAGTTAGGTAAGTATTTTGATACTGGAAATACCGAAGTTAAAATTAAAAGATATGGACTTTAATTACAAGCACATAAAACATTTAATAAAAACCGTGGGTGATATAAATAATAATAATTAAATCAAATTTGTCCTGCTAACTAAAGATGAGCCTCTTTAACATTGGCATAAGAGATGTCACAAAAACAAAAGAAAGCTACAAGTCCAAGTACAAACGCGATATCATCACATCACACATCACGTCTTTGTTACGATGTTTAATTATCTTATAGGACGATCCTCTGGCCATTCCAGCAATGTGTCGCAAACGACACATTAACCCATCGCGGATCTTTACTCCCCTTATCAGCCCTTTTATTCGCACATGTGAATGCATTTAGCAACCACCTCCTTATCGCAGCGAACACCATTAATCTTGTATAACAATGCGCCTGCGATGTCTACGCTTCGATGGCTTAATCAAGCCGATGCGGGCCGTAATGCTCCTTTTTCAATTGCAGAGATACGTATATTACTGCCCTGTTGCACTTCACACGGTTGGGATTACGCATGTGGCTTTGTTTTTTTTGGCATTGATAAAGCAGCGTTTACTGGACGGTAAGTCATCTTGTAGTGTTATTGGTAAGTTACATTTTATAATCATTTGTGATTTTAATGAGAGTTTTAATGATGATGTTATGATTATTGATTTTTGCATGAAACTAGTTAAATAGGAGCTTAATATAAATGACTCATAACATTATTCACAGCTTACTTTCGATCGTTAGGATAAGTAGGTTTAATAAGTCCCTATGCTTAATGATAAATCGTCCACGATTTCATAGAAAGCATGTGTTGTTCTTAAATTCAGTTATATTAACTATTTAGTTAACCTACGCCTTCATAAAAAAAAGTTACTTACGCATTACTATACGTATACAATCCACAGTCGAAGGAATATGTTGTAGTTTAAAGTCATGAATCAAAAATAAGTTAGAGGAGTAATGGCATAAATTATACACAGGCACCGAGACCAGAATATCTTATCTGTCATGGAGCGCAGAAATACCTGCCTTTTTTGTTAGAGGCGTTTTAGCGTGTCAGATATCATTGCACCCGATTTTGGATAACATAATATTGATGGTGATAGAACTTTGTAATTGGGAAATAATGATTTCTGATTCTGAGTGTATTAGTATAACATCAAACTTAAAGGTACTAACAAAACAACAGAAATTCATTTAATAATTTATTTTGTTCTTTTTTAACTATCTTATTCTAATCGTGAATATATAATAAGGACGGGAACACATCAGTCTTATACATTAAATATCAGCTTTTAATGGCTACTTGACAAACATTCACAGCCATTTACTATATACATCTTTTAATAAATATGACTAGAACAAACCCTTCTTAATAAAACTATAACTTTACTTTTGTTGCCACCAGGTGATTGCATCCAGAAGGTCATCTTCTTCCATTGGACTCAGCTGTTCAGTCGGTGTCTGGTAGTTCGTGATATATTGCCCATTGAATCCGTTGTTACCCGAGGAATATGACGATGAGACACCAGACGAACACTCCGAAGCAGCAGGTGAGGGCACTGACTCCGAATAAGGTGAACTTCTACCAGCAAAGATACCCTCATCTACCTCAAAGGAAAGAGACGTTTGCATTGTAGGCACCGGATCTCTTTTGATTCCCAACGCGGCATCACTTTCGTCAAGAAGCTGCTGCATATGCCTGATATATTCAACCACCATTTTTAGAGTATCCACTTTGCTGAGTTTCTTTCCGGAACCGCGACGCGCCCCACCTGACAAAGCTGCCACAACAGCAGCCGGTAGCCTCTTCCGTAAAGCATTGAATCCATCATTCACTTGTTTCACACGGTTCCTCTCCCTGGCGTTTCTTCTAGCGATTGAAGCAGCTTGAGCCCCAGAATAAGGATTGCTTTTGTAGTTGTACTTCTTCTGTCCCACTTCTGTCTCCAAACTCGAATATTCTGGAGCCGGTGCGATACGAATCATCCTGGGCGCGTCAGGTTTGTACGAATACGCGCCGTAATCCGAAACTTTGTGTTGAAGTTCGTGAACCATTTTGTAGACACGTGCGATCCTAGCGACGGATGGATTAGTACTGAACGATGCGAGCAGGTATGGAGCTTGTAGGAGCTTCGATAGTTCGACGAGCGATCTAATGAATGGGCGCTCTGGGACCCGCGTCGCCTTATATGGGCGCACCTTGGCCAAAAAAATGGTTGGGGTCCCCTCACTCCCTTAGGAAGATTTATTATTATGTTTTTTCCCGCCGTACCTGGAGTGAACTTTGAAAAAAAAAATAGAGTCTGAGTATAGACGTCGTACGCGTGCCATTGAATTTTAATGTAAAATATTATTAGATTTTAGTGGTGTGCTTGTATTTTTAACGTCACTAAGTAAATAATATTCTTGAAAAGTTCTATAATATGTTACTTTTGTTCTGATATTTGAACTTAATGAACAATGGAAGTATCAATTCCTAGAGAATCAATCATTTTAATATTGGTGTTATTTTGTTGGATCTGTCTGCTAGTAAAAATATCAGATGAATACACTTAGTGGTCAGTTATTATATTTTTCTGGTCATTATTTATTTACTGAAATAATGACTGTTAATTTACTTATTTGTTTTTGTGATGTGTTTCAGTATTGTCAACATTTGAATAGCTCTTATTTACTTGACAGTAAACGGCGGCCGAGTTCAAAATAATTCCATAACACTTCAAAAGCAGTAGCTATGGTTTTACCAAGTTGAAGAACATCATCAAATCAGGAGAAGGAAATACACTCGCGGTCAAATAATTCGGGTCAGAGTGCGTTTTTCATACAAACGAGGCTATTTCGAAGCCTTGGTCCCTAGCCAGGGGTTGTTTTGAGTGAGGTTTAATGGTGGATTCTCCAAGGTTCAATAGAGGAGGTCAAAAGTTCTTAAGATACCTAACTGATAGCACAATCAGTTGACACCACAGCGAGAGAGTTTGGGTCAGCATTTGGATTTCCTTACATTTTATTGTCATTTTAGATGTTTTTCTGAAGATGCACAATTCCGGCGTTAGCCGCAGATTCCATCAGTTGGGTGTCCTAGGCACTCTGGAAGTCCTGTATCGATGCTCGGGGTATCCATCATCAGATTTCACTACAAGCATCCCCTGGCGAGGAACCAAGGCTTCGAAATAGCCTCGTTTGTATGAAAAACGCACTCTGACCCGAATTATTTGACCGCGAGTGTATTATAAAAACTAAACATTGGCTTTCTGCGAGAGGGTACAAGGTGGCACAATCATTAAAAGTTATTGACTGTTCTATAAGTACCAACATGATGTATTTATTTCATAATTGCAATCAATCTCATATCGATATACTACATTGCAAATCAGACGCTAAAGCATATAATGTTAGTACGTTAACACGATTCCTCTTCCCATTCGCATTGGAGCGAGCTTCGATTGCTTTTAACTAAAACCGCTCAAGTACCAACCTACAGTCATCTGCCCCGCATCGCACGGTTTATGGACTGCATTAAAACAATAATTTTATGTTTCGATAAGGAATAAACTAGGACTTCGTATTTTTATTATGATGCGGCTACTAAGTCTGCATTGGCAAACGTTGTCTAAAGTGTATATTTATGTAAATCAGGGGGTAATAATTATGTCAGCAGACTGCTCTAAATAAGAGGTATTTTTACTTTGTCTGCACGGTCACAACCTTGTAACAAACAAACTTTATTCTAGTACCTGTTAAGTTACAGTACTAGGCAGATTAGAAGTCAATTCTGACATATTGCGCAACCATGAAGCGTCTGAATAAATATTTATAATGTTGACAGCAGTAAAATAATGCTGCTATCTATTATTATAATTATTCCTTCACACACATCAAATAAAACGCAGCCATATTAGGACCCCTTGACACGCGATATAGACGCAGTATTGTTGTGTTGTGTTGTGTATTGATATACTGATGTCTCATTATTAATATTCAGAAACTTTATGGTTTTGCAATGGATTTGCCAGGGTTGACTTCATATCTGCCTAGTAGGTACTCATAGTAGTTATACACCAGAAGAGGTGAGTGCTAGACAAAGCGCAGGAGAGAGGAAGCCCTATGCCCTGCAGTGGGTTAACGTAGAGATGTAAACTAGGTAATTAAAAGGATAGACGAGTAGAAATGAAAATGTAAATCTATATTCTGTAAGCAGGCTCTTAGGCATTTTCACTTGTCTGAATCTACCAGCACGCGCATGTCTATGTAATTCTCACGATCAAACCATTGTCTCGAGCAATAACAGCGAGGCAAGTCAAGTTGGCGCCAACGTATCTATTCTCTTTTAATATGGCACCAAACCTTACGCAAGTAACAAGTGGAAACCATACGGTGGTTCATAGACTATTGAAAATTTATTACGGTCCTTCAAGTGAAAATGAAACAAAGAATTTTATTGTATTTGCTCTAAGAACGAGACCATAACCAATAGAAATACCTTCAACAAACTTAACTGACGATCGATCCACTCCTAAAAATACTTGCTGTTTAGTATTTAAGGTTGTATTTGGGTTGAGAGGTGTTGAAGTTGAAGTGGACAGTGTTAGGACCTTCGCTATGGGCGGCATCATCCCTGAGTTTCTGCAAAGTTACATTAATGTAGAACTAAGACGGACAGTTTTACACGGTCTTCAATAGTAAAGGGCTTCCTATTGTCCCTTGTATTGTGCCTTAAAAAGATTACACAAGGAATGTGGGCCATGCCATTGAGACTGTGGGAGAATGAATTGTTTAGGCTCTCAATCATTTCCATTGAAGGAGGCGCTAAATGTGAATTTAATAGACTACGTGTCGCCTCCAAAAAGCTATTCAAGTGCATTTTCGCTCCATTGACTCCTTTTGACTTGCCTGCATTTATTTTGTCTTCTTTGTCTGCGGGCAAAAACTGGCACCATGAAAATTTAACTACGTTTAATATCAAATTTACCTGTATTTCAATTCAATATGAATAACGGCACTCTATTATATTTCATACGCGGTGCGAAGCTTCAAGCTTATCATTAGAATTGTAAAATTTTCACACTAGATAAATTAACATGGGCGATTTTCAGTTATTACTCGTAAGGCATTTTTTAATTTCTTAAGAAATAAAATGGTCTTAAATGAAAAACATGCAAAATAACGAAAATTTTATAGCGAGATGTATTATGTATGAAGATAACACTTGTCACAATTATACTTTAGTACAAAAGCAAACTACATGGTTTCGTTAAGCACAGGTACATACTCATAAATTTCTATACTATATGAATAGATGAGGAGACTCCATAATAAGTGTACCTAATATCACCAATAGGGTAAATTGCAAATCATGCGTACCTACTCATTTTCTTTTAAGAAATGTGGTAAGCCTTTAATTTATATCTTATGGAGTATGTAGTATCGCTACAATTTTTTGTCACGTTTTTGTTCACATGCAAGTTTGAAATAAATAGTGTTCATCCCAAGAGTCGTATAACTCCGCACGCATTCACAGCTAGTCCCAGGACGAACATTAGACCCATCGATCATTTTTTCAATCCAAGTTTCTTGTAAGTGAATTCGCAAAATAATAAACAAAATTGTGGGAGTGATACATCTACGTACAATGGAGGCTCACAATAGCGCCACAGGCGCGCTCACAATGCCGTCGTCAAATAACATTTAGCCAGCCCACACCTTAGAGAATCGCAAAATAGAGACATCGAGCAGACAAAGCCTCATGAAGGAGCGCGCGGAGCCTCCAACCGATAATTACAGCCTTTGTAACATGTATATTTTACAACCTTACAAAGCACAATAATAGAAGGAAAATCCTTTGTCAACTATATAATCGATAATTATAATTTAGCCAACCAATATGATCTTTATAAAGGCCCAAAGGGACCTTTAGCGAGAATGTTTACATAAAACGCTGAATAACATTATCAGTATACCAATACGAAGAAATCGGCATTCCCTTGAACTCAACGACATCTCTTAATGAAGCAGCAAACTGTCCGCGATCTTCGTTAACTTGTAAATTTAATGAACTATTATCCGTATTTGTCAGACGTGTACCAGATCGAATCTGCATATAAGTGGGCAGTGCACTCGTAATAAACTCATTCGGTGGATTATAGACAAGACGCGATCGGCTGACAGTTCCATTACCTGACCAAAGCGCAGCTAATATTTATAAAACGCGGCGCAATCCGCACAGCCCGGTGGTCTCCGTATTGGCCAAGTCTTTGATCGATAAAGTTGTAACTTTAATTGCTAAACTGGAACACGGCTTGTTTTAAAAGGCGCCGCGCCACGCGTCTCGGGATGAGTCCGTCGCCAAGCTAATTTCTGTGCAAATGTCGCAGCAATAATCCATGTTTATTGCAAACAAACGACCGCCAATCACGCTGGTATCTTAACGCTACATGGAAAACGAATTTTGGACCCGCACTAAAAACGAAGCCCGTAGGAACTTTACTGGATGCTAAAATGAAGGGTCAGAGAAATGCGTAACCTGACAGATGTAAAACCTAATATTATTGACGATTGTTTGCGGAGTAAAGTGGTCTTCGGCACAAGCCGTAGTCTGCACCAAACGCACCTTGCCGGCATGTGTGCAATCCTTTCGCATCTGCTGATCTTGCACTGATTTTTATTTATGAATAATATGACGAATTATGTCGGGACTTTTATTTGTGTTAGCACCTTTCCGGATGTGCATTGACAGGATGTTACCTTTCGAATAAAATTTATGTGTTGCGAATGGAAAGACAATATTTATGCTGAGTAAGAGGCAATCTCTTTGGGTTGGAGTTCCAGTTACGGACAAGATGTTTTTAAAAACAAACCAAAATCCTATGAGTCACTTAAATGGATCACTACCGAACTGGGTATAATAAGTAGTGATGCATTGTAAAAAGTACGCAAAAAGGCAAACTACAATACTTCGATCGAAGTTTAGTAGAGCTTACTTGACAAAAGAAGGTCAATCTCTTTAAAGGACAATAAGGGAGCATTAAGACATCTTAACGTGAATGGCCGCACGCCACCGATCCATCCTCCACGGGGGAGTCTTTCTTTAACAAGGTTACGCGCGTGACGGCGCCCGGACTGGCACATTGTTGCGCAACATATTTACGTGCCCCGTATTGACTGACATATTAGATTTTTAGTGGCGTCTTCCATTGTGGTTATCCACACAAAAGTAAACATAATTTTTTCCAACACTTTGTGTGTGTTCCCAGATTTAGAAAGTATCTAATGTGACTTTATTATCTTGTTAATAATGACGAAAGGTTGTTTTAATAGGTTCATAAATTATAAACGTCAGTATCGCTCTCCACGATCCGCGGTGCGCCCAGCAGTGCGACGCAAATTTAAATCCAATTAATAGCCTATAATCGTAAAACCGTCGAGCGTATGGTCAAACGCTCAGACATGGCTCATCTCCGCGCACTCTCGAAAACTTAAAGTGAAAAGGCATTAACGACTTAATTATTACTTTAATGAAATATAAAATGCCATTTAACATAACTCATTGTTTAAAGACGGTCATTAGAGACCGCGGCCGCGTTATGGTGTGGAGCGATTAAGGAGGCCTTTTAAATGAGGTTATTTCACTAAAACATTCATTTAAGCGCACGTCGGAAAGCTGAAATATTGCTTCGTGTCCTCGAGCTAGGATATCTCTACCTGGTATTACTCTAGCGGTGATTTAATTATTTTATAATAAGCGACTAAAAGGGGTAGGCTTGTGCTTATTAAGTTTTAATAGAGCTGGACGTAGAATAAAAAAGGTTTTATTAAATATGGAAAATGACCAATGTAAAGATGACCCAATGTGAAGACGTGATAGCATTATTTTTAACTTATTAGGTATTATTTATTATTTGCAACCTCTGCAGCGCGGTATCAAAAGGTTTTCACGTAAGTAAAACTATTTCACACCGTTTAGACTAGGTTAGGTTAGTCGCGTTTTTTTGTTTTTTGTAGTATATTAGCGGCCGGCCTTGGTTTCGCTTCGGGTTATGTTAGTTCTTTGTAACACCGTACGTAAGCCAGAAGATCTATCTAACTGATGATGGAAACCGCATTAAAATCCGTTGCCTGGTTTAGGAGGAATTAGGAAAGCGAGTTTGTTGTATACTATGTACATGAAGATAAGAGATGTACCTACGTCATTGTACGTAGGTACTTACTTATAAAGGAGCGTCGTTACTGAGAGCATTCACACACTACTCGACGTACGCGACGAATGCTCATTACAAGCGAATGCTCTCCGTGAGGACGCTCCCTAACGTCTGTTTGATAAATCTTTAAAGCATACATATTTTTTATTTATTTAACGTTTAATTTCTATGTTTCAAAGAAAAACAAATCTGCTGTGACAACGTTTATAGTACCGCTCGTTACTTGATTGGTCTTAATGCCTTATTAATTCTATCACTAATTTGATTACGTTTAAATTCAAATGTGAATCCAGGGTGGTCTTCGTATTTAAAAAAAATGGGTTTTTAAACTTGAGTTGATGAAAAATGGTGCATTTAAAATTGCTATCGTTAGGGAGGTCAGCTCCTTCTGTAACAGTAGGCCGGTCGTAAGTTTGATGCACCGTGACAATTTACTACCAAAGAGTTAAGTTTTTACGCTGGGAAACTTTTTTAGTTTGAATCGTTTAATTCTTGAAGACATAGTTTTGTGTTATTATTAAAAGTTTACACCCTGTTTTCATTACCAGGCCAACAGACAAATAATAACCTGAATGAAAGTACTTACCGTAGACGGTTTGTAAGTAGGTAGGTACCTTAAAGTACTGGACTTTATTTGATTTATAACAGTTTGCATTACTTAAATTTAAATTAACGGTTTATATTTTTCGAGTTTCTAGTTAGTATGTTAATTATTTACAACAGTGTTTTTTAAATTTTATTCATAAAGAACACAACAAGTACCACATTTTTGGTGCATGGCTTCTGTCGATGAGATCGAACGTATAGCTGCCTAGTTGAGAATGCACTCGCTAAAATATGTTTTGGTCGCTCTGACGGGACTACTTAAACTCGCCGCTGCGACATTCACTCGTTCGTTCGACCGTCATTTAGACAATCCTGACAAATTTTAGACAAATTTAGCCTGTCAATGAAATGAAAATTCGGCGAAGTAAAACATTCTATGTAATGATTGTCGGCGATTAAAGGGCAAACGTTTATGTAGTTAGTTAGTCTACACTGAAAAATCAAATGGGTTGATTTTACTAAGTTTTATGGTTAAAATAGGACTTACACGTGAGTTTGGTTGAGTTAACCAGGAAAAAGGTTGAAGCAACCTTTTCAATGTGTTGTTTTTACTAAGGTTCTACTTCAACGAAACTCATGGGTAGGTCTTAAAATGTAGTAAAATCAACCCATTCGGTTTTTCAGTGTATAGTTTATCCAAACATCAAATACCAGCCATCAGCTCGTTATAAAGCCATGATAACTTAATACGAGCAAAGGCTTATAAGTAACTTGTCAAAATCAACACAACGTAAACCACACAGGAAAGTGCCGCCTATTATCGTGTCGAAACTTTCACGGTTAGGTGATGATTTTTAGCCCGCTGACGGCTTAATATTGGATATCAGTTACTGCCATAAATTTTGTTTGGTGTTGGTTTTACTGCAAATCATTATTAGTAACTTTAGGACAGCCTCACACCGAGCGCTTTACTTAAGTTATCTTGTAAGCTTAAACATTCCCATACAAAATGCCATGACATTTCTCGCCCCTTAACGTAGTTCGATCTTTACTTTTTTGAATGTTTTAGATATTATGGAAAACTAGTTTTTTGTATGAGAACTCCGCTCTCGGTGTGTTTGCAGCTTAACGATTGTAAAATGCACCCAAACAGATCGCTTAGCACCGTCATTATAGATACACATAAAATAAAAGATATTTTATGTGTATCTATAATTGTATTTTACCGTAAATTAATAAATGTGTTGCCACCCTAAAAGAAAAAAAAACTTTATTGAAGTACTTATTGTCTTTAAGTAAGCATCTAATAGGTCCTAATGTCAAATTATCCACCTTCTAAAGATTCCTTAATTTTGTTTGATGTTTTTCAACATCCAACAATTAACATTTTCCGTGTCAGGGAAATTCCAACGTTTTCAATTCCAAGATTCGAAGTAAATAAATTAATACATTTGCTTAAACCACAAATCGATTCTCAATAAATCCGAGTAGATTCTGGCTGTATAAATACGTAACGTGCAAAACAAGCAGCAGATGAAAGAACCGAAACTTTTAACCAGGCGAGCCCGGGGCTGTTTGAATAGCAAATGATGTATCCATTTTGTTTGAGATCATCGGCCAGATTAATATCTACTGTTTTACTTCGATAAAACAAACACATTTGCATATCGGGATCAAACGTTTTGGATAACGCAAAGTTTACCGAACCTCGTCAATGTTTTGATAGAAAATTAACTCGATCGAAAATGAATAATCACTCAATTTGGTCGAAATTAAATTGGACAAGAGTACAGTAAAAACATGACGTGAAACTAGAACCTAATAATAAAAAAAATACTCGTTGAAAATATTCACATTTATACAATAAAGCAATGCACAACACCTACGAAAGGCAAAACCTATCACGTGTAAGAAATGTTCACATTATTAACAAGATGGTAACAAAATAAATATTCAAGTATCAAGACTGCCTACGCACTCGCGCCTTTGTTGGTTAAAACGAGCAACTTGGCCGGATAAGTAATAGCTTAATACCACGTTTCAACGGCTAAGGTGGCTGGGTTCTCGCTGGCCAACTCTCCGTTTAGCAAAATATCTGTTATTAGATATATCCGCGGTTAACAAATAATGGTGGAGATTTTTGAATTCGTTTGATATTCAAATTTAGAAGCTCCGATGGGTAAGGCAATTGAAAAAATAACCGATGCGTAACCGATCAATTTATAAGCAAGGGGTGTCTTATACAATGTTTAAGTTTTGTAAACTCCGGAGCTGCCAGTTCCGACTTTGCCCGGATAGAATAATGTAAATAATATTAAACTTATGATTATCTGCAATAACGTACTTTTCAAATGTGAAATAATTTTCAAATAGGTGTAGCGCTTCCGGAAATTACCCTCCAAGTATGAAAAAACTTACAAAATCCACTCTCTCTCTCTCTCTCTCTCTGTCTGTATCTTAACAATATTAGTATATCAGTATTTATGAATCACTTAAGTTTTTGCAAAGGTTAAATCGATATGCATTATCCGTTCACTTGTTAATGTACAGTCACCCAATAAAAAAATTAAGCATACTTAGAACCTTGTCATTGTGACTGCCATTGTTATTCTCATACTTGTCATTTGATGTTAAGTTTGAAGTTTATTATGACAGTGCACTAAAGTGCTTAACATTTTCGTTGGGGTACTGTACATCTAATTAAAACGTTAGTTTTTAAAACACTGTTTTTTTCAATTGCGTGCCGAATATGAATATATCTGTCTTTGATTTGATGTTCTCACTGTAATTCTTATTTTATGGTTAAATATTACAAAGCCAAGGCTTTAAGTTATTATTAAAAAAACGGTTTAAATTTTTGTACATACTTAATTTTAGTTTTATTTTTCCTAAAACAAATTTTAAATAGTGGTCTCTGCCTTCCCCTCTGGGAAACAGGCGTGATTTAATGTATGTATGTATGTATGTAATTCTTACGTAATTTGCAATAATTTGACATGCTATGCAATTTATGCTGTAATATTACATTGAGCAATAAATAATCTGAATCTGCACTCTCTCTCAATTTATCACATTAATGATTCCAAAAATTGCGAACTCCATTTTTCAATTTTCATATTTTTATTAGTGTGTAAGCGGCAAGATTGTCAAGGAGGCTGAGGCCACCCATCTAGCCCCCACGCCGCGTCAGCCACTGTGACGGATCCCCGCCACGCCCCTCATTTGTTATACAAATTTTATATACTACCCTCCGAGCGAATCCAGGGAAAGGCATCAAAAAATCACCGTGAAAAATAACGATGGATAAAATTTGAATGTACTCCTTAGGCGTTAGCTCAGATTTTAATTTGCGAGTTGAGATTAAATGTTGCTCACTTTCGCACCCTCAAAAATTTCATGTAGGTACTCGTACGGAATCACCAATAGCTGAGCGATGCATACACAACTTAAATACGATTTTGACATTTGAATGTTTACATCACGTACACGGTAAGTATGAATGGTGAATACCAAATAGTTTCTGGGAAGGTATACGTATCGAATGCAGTATATTTATGAAAAAACTAGCTTCTGCCCGCGACTACGTCTGCGTTAGTTTTGACTATAGTTATTCCCTCAGGAACTTTTAAATTTTCCGGGATGAAAAGTAGCCTATGTGTTAATCCAGGGTATAAGCTATCTCCATTCCAAATTTCATCTAAATCCGTCCAGCCGTTGCAGTGTGAAGGAGTAACAAACACACACACACTCACACACTTTCGCCTTTACAATATTAGTGTGATTAAAGCTTACAAATCGACGAACGTTTCTTTTTTTCAATTCTCCGAAAGCTATTTTCGGCTAAAATTTCATTTTCATGCTATCTTCAATTTATGATACTTACCTGAACTTATGATGATCAAAAATTTCATTTTCGCTGCAGGAAGAAATTCTGTGAAGTCGTGTCAATGTAACAAGAAATTACAGAAATATTAACTTGAATAATAATGCAAACCAAAGGCTTTCTCCCAACCCAACAACGTTAATGGAATATCATAAGAAACTGTTCCGAAGCGCAAACAGTAAAACAACTACTGGATCCGGACAGACAATGTAATAATCCGATGATAACCGTGAAGAAATTTCATTAAATTCTTTATTACCCGAGGACAATATGCAATTGCGGAGGTAGTTGTGATTGAGACGGTAGAAATGGGTTCCGTAGTCCAGCCCCGGGGTTCTTGTATGGTACTCCTTGATTAAATAAACCTTCAGCCGAACGTCACGCCGCCGGCAGCTGGCGGCATATCGCACAGATTCCACGGCCTTTTCAATCTTTTCGTTTAATTTGGTAAAAAACAAAAGCGTATTGCATTTGTTGTTGGTACTTTCGAAGTGTGAATAAATGGCCCATGGTGTGATTTTACTGGGTTTAATGAACTGATTTATAACTTAAAGGATTTACTCTTTTTAAGTAGGTACCAATTTAACATTCAAATTGACCATTTTACTATGGTTAAATAGAGGGAATAGGTATTCATGGTAAACGTGCCAGGAACCGTAAACATATTGCAGATATCTCAGAATGCAAATTAACAAGAAAAGGACAAGTGCCTTAGGAGAGTCCCTACTTTTTGCGCGACATCTGAAGCTATCCTATTAATATTCATTACATGAAGCGTGTTTGCATTTTACCTTATAAGTGAAATGATCTTCGAGAACATTCAGCAATTTGTTAAGGGCTCAAGCTATTTGTCTACTCGGCGTCGCATTTATCAGCGACGACGACGTTCAATGCGTCCAAATCTGCTGCGTCCGCCACAATCTTAGAACCTCTACGATTTACTTGATATTACTTAATAATCCCAAGATAACATCTAACGTTATTTGATACCAGAATGATTGTTCGTTTACAGAACCTCCATAAATTCCACATAAGCTACTGGTAGCTGCGTGCTTGACGGATGTGGTGTTATCAAGGATCGGAACATTACCGTTACTGATTCAACGACCACGATAATGCAGCGTAATATAATAAAAATATAGATAGCTAGGGAATTTAATAATTACATAAGTTAGCATTGAATTTATAATGAGATATCCAGTGAGAACTCCCGTGGAATTACACACGCCGCGTTTGGTTCCGCCCAAACTTATGACTTAATAAAATGTAACGGGCGTCGTATTTTACCAAGTGATAAAAGAATCAATGACAGGTACGCTCTACCAATATAATTTAGGACCGAGAAATCTATTAACCACGCTCGCCCTGTCCTGTGCACGAATAGACGTCATAACCGGACTTTCATATTTAATTAAATTACTCAGCTATCTCGATTGGAGCAAAAGGGAATTTCGGTTTTGGAAATAGATTTCAAATACCGCGGCAATTTATATCTTTAACAACTTCAACAGTGTTTATGAGTGTGTTCATAAATTTCAAAGTATAAATTAAATTGTAACTAAACCCTAGACATATATTAGTTTTATATTATTATAATTGAATTAATAGTACCTAACTAAAATACTTTGCTTAAAGAGCATCATAATTCCAATTAGAAATGTATATCCTCGTACACACCATAACAAAGTCATCATACTTGATTAAGTGACTCAACATAAACAACATAAATCTTCAACCGAACAATAACCTCGGTACATTTTAAAGGAAACTCAGAAATCTCCCAGTATAGTTTTATATTATTATAATTGAATTAATAGTACCTAACTAAAATACTTTGCTTAAAGAGCATCATAATTCCAATTAGAAATGTATATCCTCGTACACACCATAACAAAGTCATCATACTTGATTAAGTGACTCAACATAAACAACATAAATCTTCAACCGAACAATAACCTCGGTACATTTTAAAGGAAACTCAGAAATCTCCCATACGAATACCTAATAAATTCAAAGGATTGACTCGAGGAGTAGTGAGAACTCGTCCATTTACAGAAGCCGCCATATTACGAGGGCATAAATCTAAGCGGAGTGTCGTCGGACGCCCGCGCCGCTGCCCCAGCTCATGAATGGCCCCGATATGAGGGATGGCCGGGCATTACGGCAGAGCTGGACGCAGCCCGCTTGTCAACCACAGCCTTAAATAGCCCGTTTTGACAACCAACCATACAAGAAATAAAATATTGGAGCAACTGAAACGATTGACTGTACCTGGTATTGTCGTCGGACCTACAAATCTCTTGACATGATAATAATCTTTGAATAGGAGAAGAAATTCATTTCAATGGATATGGTGATCAAGTACGAGTTCTCATGGTATGTAAAATAAAACTCAAATGAACCACAATTATTGTAAATTAATTCATCATTCTCAAACCGTTTCTTCCGAGTTGACGTCAATTTGGCGGCTTTGAATCTCGAGCTCAAAGCTGTAGAAAAACACAATGGGATTATGCAGCCCTAATGGGCGTCCGAACATGGGCATTAATCTCGTCATACAATATTGATGTTTCCACAATTTATAGCCGCCGCTCATAATCTCAAAGTCAAAACTTCTTATTAATGTGTGAAGAAACTCACCTCCTTCGGACAGCTTCAAAGTGACATATTTTTATGAATTCCTTAGAGCTCGTTAGGAAAACATTTCGCTCTAATCCGCAGAATACAATTGAATGTGATCGTCAAAAACATGTTAAAAGTTATAATTTTTGTAATACTACAACAAATTTCCAAACTTTTGCTTTAATTCGAAAGTAAAAACGGCCTATTCACATCCGAACACATTTAAAAAATACTTTGAACAAAATAGTGGACTCGGGTTTTAAATAGCGGCCGGCCATTGAAGACTCTTCAAAGTTGACTTTAATCGGTTTAGAATCAGGAGACATTCGCATCCAAAGCACGTTCGCGATTGAATGAGATTTAATCTGTTCTCTTCAATAGCTCCGTCTCCTTAAAAATCCTAATCGTTGAATAATTTACTAGCGCATGCTTAGTCTAAACTGCATTAAATTATTGCGTTCGGTCTGTGCGCGGCTTCTTGCATGGAGTGGCGTATTCTAGTCGGTTCCCATCAATATCTTTCAGCGATCTCGTTGATGCCGGGTCTCATGTTATAGCCGGCCGATTCTTATTCAAAGTCAGTCGGTATCGGCAGGACAAGTGACACGGGACAACACGATCACCATGAGCGCCGTGAATTAATGTTGTGTTGTTCTGGCACTCGCATGTCTTTCGCAAAACCACTAAATTATGTACGATAGTAAAGCTCCCACATTTTCTCACAGGATTGTGCTGTTAGATATAAACTTAACATGGTATCTATAAACTTAGAGAAAGGAATTGTGTCTACACTGTTTGAATAGGATCATTTTTTTAAACTCCATAGTAAAAGTGGTAGGTATACATTTATGTAAACGTTTAAACGTACAATGTACGCGATTGAGATTGACGGGTTTTTTATATGTTTAAATGAAAGTACCCACTGTCACTGGCGGCTCTAATACAACTCTAACAACACCTAATAAAATCAAACGATTTGTTCAGCCCCTACGAATAAACAAAGAATTATGCGTACAATCCCTCTGCTCAAAAATATTACTTACCCTCATTTTGTATAGTCGGGTAAAAACTTTATAGCACTACAAAACCAGACTCTGATGTCAAGAAATTTAACACCTTCGGCGGTCATATTTAGGGGCGTAACTTGCCTTGTTTTGTTTTACTGCTGAATCGGTATGTTTCCCCGGTAATAAAAGGTATTTAGACGGTAACACGTGACGACAGGGCCTGCAGGGCGAGGGCCGAGGACGCAAATTATGGCAATCCTGACACCTACGAGGCGCTAACTGCTGGTGCAACCTACAATTTGCGGACGTGCACCGCACTGCGCTGCCGGCAACGCGGCACTGATTCACTTGCATGGAGCGTTTAGAAGGTTTATGATATATATGAGTAGAAAAAAATGAGTAGCAACGTAAAGCATTCAAATTAAGATATCGTATCAGTGCCAAAACACCTGGTAGAGCGGGCTGCCGAACGCAACCGTGTGTAACACAGTCCGCGCCGACTCCGCGGTCCACCGGATGCCTACCGCTTCTCCGCAAAACAATAGCCCTTCCCAACAAAAGGAAACAACCGATCGATTTTAAAATCAGCCTCGTAATCTCTGCGCTGTGTAATCTCGCAAATATTTATTATATGTCAAAACAATATGCCGAAATGGTACGCTTATTGCGATTTTTACAAATGTGTCTGGTTGGCTCGGAGGGCTCGTTAGCGTGAGGTACGAGGCATTGTGGTGCCCACAATGGGAGGCGGGCCGGCCTCCGGCGCCTGCGCCTCTGCGCGGGAACCGCTCGCCTTCGTGTTCCACATTTAAATCAATGTCCCCGCGAGTCTATGGGCAAACGCAATCATAAGGAAGTCAGTTCACCGTAGTATTAGTCCTCTAAGCGGTCTTTCGGTGGATTTATTCTTCTAACGTGATGATACTGATGATGCATTTACTTACTATTTAGGGCAAAGGGCAAATCTTACAGTAAATCGCAACTTAATCGAGACTTACCACTTATCCTAAGACACATACATACATACATAAACCCACGCCTTTGTTCCCAGAGTGGGGTAGGCAGAGCTACAGAATTACCAACAACTCTAAAAACCTAAGAATTAAATAGTAAACATATTCGGGAATAGTTACTATACTACCGTTTCACGTGGAATAACAGGATTATTCCAAGAACAAGTAATTAAACGTCATTAAACGTCCACGTCTTCTTTTATGCTGTCAATGCTGTCAAACAACACACACATTTTAATGCCAGCTATTTTCCAGTCCTATAATAATACTATAAAAGTAAGTTTATACTTATGACTGACACTTTGGTATCGTTCCGTTGTATAGAATTTTTTTTTTGCCTGGTCATACATTCGTTCATGATTCACTCTACTGTTCGAGTTTAGTAATTCCAAATATAGCTATTATATAATGCGTGGAAAAACGACTACTGGTTTTCCCAAAAAATATATTTGTGGAATAGATATATCCCTAGTATAGTTATTCGCGTATTAATTCTAGTTTGGACGAATCCACTCTCAGTCAATAATTTGGAACATTTAGTTTGACTGTATCATTAGAAAATAAACCAAAAAGACATTTTATTTGCCCCTGGGGTAAGAAGAGTAGCAAGTAAATAAATGTAACTCTAAGATCTTGTCTTATTGTTAAATAACCGTTAAAGTTACCGCTTAATTAGGAAGATAACTTTATCTCTCTTATCTTGTCCTGTTAAAAGAACCAGCAGAATACCAGTTTGAGTCATCAGGCTAACTATTCCACATCAACGCGTAATTAAAAATAATTGTTGATGCAAATTATTCATGTCAAGTTATTTATGTCTTTTTCAGGTAAAACGAAACACCGCTCTAAAGTTGTTTATTTTTATATATTTTTTTTTTATTCTTAAGAGGATTGTGAAGGTAAAAAGCATCATACAAAATGCGATATAACGTTTTTCTTCTCTTAAACCAAGAACGATTTGTACGGTCTTTGAATATGTTGTAGATATTTCGAAAACTAGGTCTATATATTTTCCTTTCCTCATGTAGAAAAAAGGGCCTCGATTTTATAATCTATAACATATTCAAAAATCATAGAAATTGGACTTGATGTGATGGGGGTTGAGAAACGTTATCGCCCGAAGCTAAATTTGCTTGGTAATTTATTTACAACTACGCGAGTTAAGTGTTGCCTCATAGTGTCATAATCCTATTTACCTATCAGTTACTAAATTCACACAATTAAATTAAATCTCATACAATATTAGCCTCTTAATATTTACTTACAAAATTATAAAATTAGTTTTGCTAAAAAAAAGTTTAATTTGTCTGAAACTCACGATCTTAACAAATTGTAATCGTAATGTTACAGATTCTTTAAAGATATTATTACACATGTTTATGTAAACTTCGATGTATGTAAATACTCTTATTACGAATACTGAGTAACATTTTTGGAGATCGTAAGTGCTACAGAATCGTAAAAAGTATTTTCCGTCCATCCGCATACACGTGTAAAGCGCTCCTTAAGTAACAGGAATCATATCTGCTCGTTTTATGGTTCATTAATGTTATCCAGGGTTGATGAAGAAATCGTATCACTCGGTAGTCCCGTTGGTCGCGTGGCGGTCGCGGGCCGTCTTCGGCAGTTTTACGACAAAATAATATTCTTTAATTATAATGGAGCGTCGTGAGGTAAAAAGGCGATGCACGCGACATCTGTATTAAATTTTAATGGTGCACCTGCGCTTGCGCGGGCTGAGATCGGGTTTGCGCAGGAGTCGATCACTCGGCATTCAGCGGCGAATCCCAGGAGTTTAATTAAAAATTAATTATGTATTTTATAGCGCTCGTAGCTGGCTCGTTGTCAAATATTTTGATCTTTGAGGGAATACTGAATCACTTATGGCATCGAAGGCATTTAAACAACCGTTCGCATCCGTCAAAATATTAGCAAAATAGTAATAATGTTTTGGAAATTATTCATGAGCGTGTTTTTGCCTTCATAAACTTAACGGTTCAAATATATATTAATATGTATAGGTAAATATAGTGGGAAGGTAAAAGAGAGTATGTGGTTTGCTCATCTCAAACTTTAATGCTCTACTTATATACTTATAACTATTAATTTAGTTACACTAGGTACCACGACGTCTTTCAAAGTAACACGTGGATTTTTGGCGATGAAATTGGTTAGGAACATTAATATGCAAAATAATTGACGTTATTGTAGGCTAGTCAAGTCAGACATTAGTTAACCCCTCCGTAGCCTTTGTTTGGCCCTAGTCAAGATGCAATCGGCGAACGTTATCGCTATCAAAAATGGTATTAACGGGTAGTGATCGGACGGTCGCGTCGAGCGCTTATGTCCATACAATTTGGAGTTTTTGAAAATATTGTAATTTTGTGTTAAGCATCTTGTCTAAGGCCTCTGCAACGACAAAAACGCACTGAGTTACAAGCAACAAAATGCAACTTATATTAGCCCTACAGCACAGAATAAGTAATAGTACAAGTCTATAGGTGGAATAAGCGGTATCTTATATATTGCTGTACTAATCGTCTAAGGTCAGGGGTAAATCCGTCTGTTAAATTATTTTTCGTCCTTACATACATACATACGTTAAATCACGCCTGTTTCCCAGAGGGGTAGGCAGAGACCACTTCTTTCCACTTGCTACGATCTTGACAAATAATAATAGTAATTTTTCGTCCTTGTTATACAAATATAGGTTCTTAAACTACTATATAAAAGGGCGCATAACTCGTTCTGAAACGTTTTATTCCCTTAAAAATTACGTATTTACCCCGCACTTTGAAACGTCCCACCTCATCTTAGCTGTACATGGCCTCCCATTTAATGACTTATATTTATGACATTTGTCACTGCCCCGGAGCTTTGGTTCGTTTACAGAATTTACTGTTAAAAAATGGGCATTTTGGATTGATTACCCTACGAAATAGCTTAACGCGTTCCCCCTATTGTTACAGTGTGATACTTAAGATTGTTTTTATATTCTGCATCATAATATAGTTGGTTTTAATGTCACGTGTGTGTTGACCGTTTCAGGAGTCAAATATTCAGGGTATAATTCCCATCAATTTAATTTTAGCTGGGATGCCGATATAATTTACCGAGCACAGATAATATAAAATTGTACAGTAGTGCTGTTTACACTGTCCTAATTTGACATTGGCCAAATCATCCAGAGACAAGAGAGAGAGAGAGAGAGAGAGAGAGAGAGAGAGAGGTATACACCAAAAACTGAACTGTACCGAACTGATACAACATTCTTAATTATTTTAACGTACGTCGTAACGTTCACAATACAAAAACACGTCAAAGGCAATAATGGTTTACCCAGTAGAATTATAAAATTTATAAAAGAGGCTTGAGACCTGAATTTACCCAAACTATTTGCATCAAACTTACAGTAAATACTACTGTCAGAATACAAGCTTCTAAATAAAAAAAACACGTCCAAATCGGTTATCTCATTCAGGCCCTAGGCGTTGGCAGAAAAACGGATGGGGATAGACAAACCAAGGCTTCAAATACTTTTTTTTGGATCAGGAGTGCGTAGTGTGTGTGGACGATCATTTAATAAAAAAATAACCATAAAAACGAACTACGCAGTACTTTCTTCATAAAACGCGTGAAGCCTGACCCTTCCACCTGCCGCCGCTCCCCAGTACGATACTTTCGCTTTGGCCTTCAGTAGTGGTTTCACACTTACACAAAGGAACTTGACCATTTTCTTTGTTTACTTAACATTGAGTTGCAATCTGGCTCCGTTTGGTTATTCTGTAAGATCAAAAGAGGTATATAAGACCGTCTTATATATACTAAACTTTAGTAAGATGTCCTTCTGAAGTTCGTGATTTCTGTGACATAAACATGAGACGGGTAACTCACTCAAGATGAGTTTATTACGTGCCTAGAAGCTCGCGCACTGAAGAGATACGTTGCCTAATCAATAACGTAAATACTTGAACATAAAACTGAGCTTATGACAGCACTCAAAGACAGGTGCTTAGGTACAGCGACTTCTACATACCAGCAATTAATAGGCAGCCATTGCCTAGTGGCCATTATAATCGCCTCAAGGTCCATTCTAGTTACCGCCACTTTGTATAAATTATATAAAATAAGCACATCGAGAGAGGGATAGGCTTATTCTGATTAAGGTGGTGTAGAGAGTGACGGGTGATGTAAGGGCAGGTGTCACAAGACATCTGCCGCCTGCGACGGGCACGTGGCTCAACCCTCTAAACCGACCTTACTGACTCAACTACAGGAAAAAGTGGAGAAATCTCACTGCCGTTAATTAATTCGCTTGACCCTCCGAAATCGACTAAACGGACGTTTGAAATCGAAGGATTTATTTTGGAAATAGCTTCTACCAGCGACTTCGTCTGCGTAGATTTCGATTATCGTTATTCCCGCTTGAACTTTAATTTTCTGAGATGAACAGTAGCAGCAGCATATGAGTTAATCTAGGGTATAAGCTATTTTCATTTTCAATTTAATCCAAATCCGTCCAGACATTAGAGCGTTAAGGAGTAACAAACAACACACACAAATTTTCGCATTTATAACATGAGTAGGATACTAGGATAGCTAAATTAGAAACAACTGTCAGGCGGCTAATACTCGTACTGAACAAAATCGCCGTTTAACAACTAAAAAGTACCTACCTGGGATCTTGGACACAGATTATATTTCGACGACGCCGTTATCCTAGTTGCTAGTGACCCTGCCTTCAATGCTAGCGGTCCCGGGTTCGATGAAGGCAAATATTGAGCGCGAGTATTGGGATGGATATAAATATTTATTTCTCTATATAAGTTAGCGTAGACCTTACTTTGGGACCACCGACAAGGTCAATGTGCGTAGGATTTTCCACTGATATTTATTTATTTGCTTATCCAAAGTATTGGGATCATTCAACGAATCTCTGCAGGTAAGAAATAAGAATACATATTGTTGGTTATTTCGCAAAAAAATTATCCTCCCAAAATGAGTTCCCGCTGGTATAGTTTTGCAACATTTTCTAGCCGCCAGATTGTAATAGGCTATTTAGCAACTAATTGTTAATAAAAAAGCAAAAAAGTATATTGAATATTTAGCAAAATAATAAATAAGAGGAAAAATATTTCGCCCTAAGTGCAGGATTACGCATGTTAATTATGTACTTATATTCCAATATGATACTTCTGTATCATAATTATACTATCGTCATTATAACACTACCGTGACGTAGACATCTAACAAAATAAAAACAACATAATTACGAAGTGGAAACAGATGAGCTAAAACGAAGTGGAATGAAACGAGTTCTAGATCAAATTAAGTCCTCACTTTATGTCTTCGTAATTTAGTCAAAGTCAAAGTCAAAATCATAAGGACGGTCACCGATTCTGATATAAAATAACTTTAAAGTTTTAAAACTCCAAAATCTATTCTAAATATTACCTACTCGGACTATGTTCTCAACTGTCCATACACGTCCCATATAGTATAGGTACTATAAATCAAAATAAAGCCGGTTTCAGTGTTCTTTCACGTCAAAAAATTAACAAAGAAAAATAACTTCCTCACACACATAAACTCACGCCTTTATTCCTAGAGTGGGGTAGGCAGAGCTACAGAATTTCCAACAACTATAAAAACTTTTTGATAATTCTGTAACCACTGTAAAAAACTGCCTATTTTGAATAAATAAAAAAATGAGTCAAACAATATATGAAAGCGTCCAAAACTCCAAAAATATATCATAGTCAGATGATTGCGTATAAACAGTTTTGGAGCTATGAATGCTACTATAATTTTATAACCAGCATAAAATAAGTGTATGTAGTTTATAACCAAATGAATCATTAATAAGCGACAATTCCGGAGCCGCTCTTACGTTTTTATCTTACCGTAAAAATACAAGGAAATGACATATATTTGACTGCTACATGATTCCAGAGTATGGGCATGAATCAAAATGGCCGCATATCACACCGTTCGTTACCTATATTTAAAAACATTTAAAAGTTTAGTAAAGTGTACTAGGTGTCAAAACTACCTTCTAGTTTGTAGTTTGTACTTCTCTCTCACTCGCTCTTATATGCTCTAATGATAGTCTAACAAACTTTAACCGTGGTAAAGACTTTTTAGGTTCCCTTGCACTGCAATGTTACTTGGTTACTAATAGTTCTTGCTCGTGTTAATACATATATAGTACCAGTTTTAAATGGCCATGGATGTGTGAAAAAATACTTAACACCCATTTATATGTTCTCATAAATTGATAAAACAATTAACAAAATGTATTCATAAATTCAAATGGGGTTGTATATTTGAGTTTTAAATGTGTGTGTAATTCAACTTTCATGAGAACTTGAATTTCAAAATAATAGTGATTTTTCTTCATTTCCATTTAATTAGGGTGGCAATCGTAATTCAATTCAACCCGATTTTAGACTTCCCTGTTTATCCTGGGTAGTGATTCTGTAAACAACGCCGGTCGTGCGGACTGTCGAGTGAAACCAAGCGGCGAGATTAAGTAGTCCCGTCAGTGCGAACAAAACACATTGTAGCGCGTGCATTTTCAATTAAGCAGCCTTATACGTTCGACCCATTGTGCTGCTAAATTGAAAATGCAAGCGCTACAATGTGTTTTGTTCGCACTGACGGGACTACTTAATCTCGCCGCTTGGTTTCACTCGACAGTCCGCACGACCGGCGTTGTTTACAGAATCACTACCCTGTTCAGTGGTTCGATTACACCGCGGTGTAATTTCAGTCAAAACGGTACATCTTTATTTTGTCACCGCATTGCTTATTTTCTTCACGGCTTTATCACCTGGCTGTGCAGTTTATACTCAAGTAATTGCCGATGCATTTAATTGGGCTCCGTGAAGACATTCGACACGTGTTCTTTCAGGTGTCGACATGCAAATTAACCTACCCACCATATAGTTGTAATGAAACCTTTTGTTCGAGTGCGGCTTGAAATATCGACAAACATTTCATCGAAAGCTTCATTACGTCGAATTTCATTTCATCGAAAGCTATTTTCTCCTGAGGCCTTATAGTGTTTTCAGGTTATCTATATCATTGATTACGTAGGTTAGGTTAGGTTACACTGGTGACAGTCAAAAAAACATTGCACCTGCATGTGGAAATGCCTGTCGATGAAATGAAAATTCGACGTAATGAAGCGTTCGATGAAACGTTAGTCGATATTTCAGGGGTAAACCATTTTGTTCACCTTTTGACGTGCAGTTTATGGATGATCTCACAAGGTTGTAGGTAATACACCGTGCCCGGGACGTACCCGAAGGATTTTTACCACTGATTCTAGACCCTATTTGGAGTATATAATGTGGTATAACATGTAGTCCAATATCGCATAATTTCCGAGATTTTTATTATTTAAAAAACAATTCCATAGTTAATTTAATTTGAACTCTGTCACCTTAACCTAAAGCATTATTTACTAAGAAAGATTCATGTTGTAAGTAGCAATATCATTCTTAGTAAATAACTTATGTATGTATGTACCTATGTATATAGAGATTTATCTCAAAAGCAAACATTTTATTTATAACAGGAGCTTAAACGCCCATGATATTTTCTACGTCACATCACAGCTAGAGCAATACTTAAAAAAAACGTGGTCGCAAACAAAATGACGTTCAAAGTGGGCGTGTCAAACACTGATAATTTTATTTTTTTCTCAGTATCTAAATAATAATAAAAAACGAAACAAATAGCCCCTACCCTACCCTAGACGCAAACCTCTTTAATCATGCTATTGACTGAGTTTTTTTTTAATCCTGCTCCCCAAACTGTTAGTAAGCCTTTATATTATAAAAAGCTTGTTTTTATAAAGTTTATAAAAACAAGCTTGCAATGTAGGTATGTTTCTTTAAAACTACAGGTTTTTGCATGGCTATCAATATGCATTACATTTAGTATTTTGGTACCATTTAATTTGTTAAACGAAGCCTCGTAAACGTCACCGGTATAATACCGAAAGGACAATAATTTAACCAACTCCCTCATTACCGCAAGTATGGTCATCAATTTATTAGCATACTAACAATTTAACCAACGCGAACGGGACGAAAAATTAATATTTATGACATTTTCCGAATATAAAGTGGCTTAATAATACAATATTAATGAAAATACTTAATGAGGACTTAAGTATAGGTACGTACGTAAGAAGTCCAAAAGGACGTAATATTAGAAAACGTGGTGATTTTTTTATGTTTTTATTGGTTACGCAAACGGTTTCCAAGTTAACTGATTGGCGCAATCACCGCGATGTATTGCTTCTATAAACTATCACCAGGTCTACGAAACGGGGTACTATTAAAATGTTTATCGAAATTTAAAATCCAATTTAAATGCATGTAACACTGCAAGATACTGCATAAACAACGCGGGGCGAAAATGGATTGGCTATGAAAAATGCATGTGATTTATGATAAATAACAGAATATTAACGAATTGCAACGATTTGACGCAGCGGGAAGTAGGCAATTACTAATACTTACAAATTACGGGTACGCTTGAAACGTTGGCAAAACCTAACCTGGTGAACCTAGTTAACTCCTCTTTTCAAATCATTATCTCAGGAAAAGCCCTGTAGTGATTAGATTTGATGGCACAAAATGGAAACGCGGTCAAATATTGTTTTTATTTAAAGCTATTTCAATGTGGGTATTAGAAATTTTAAGTGCATATTTAGAATTTGAATATTATTTAGTGTACTTAGAACAGCTGTAAACAATAAATATGATGGTGAATTTTTTTTTTTTTTTTTAATTTAGGTTTAGACCAAACATTTCAACAAATAAATTCAATGGCAATTTATAACTGATAAACTTGTTTTTTTCAGGACAAACAGAAAAAACTCTTCTCTTAAATCCACACGTATGAACTAATTTTCCATTTAAAGTTATTTGGTGCTGCTTTAGATGATATTTAGTAGGTTTAAACACTTTAGATGTCTGAAACTCAGGAACGAATTAAGTCTACTTAATCGTGATAGTTTTCCTTTTAGATTTTAAACATTTTATTTTACCACTTTGTTGGCGTGACTATAGTATATTCATGCCAAATTACAGGCCGTGCCAAGGGACGGACGGACAGACGAACATGGCGAAAGTATAAGGGTTCCTAGTTTGACCAAGGAAACTTAAAAACATAGAAAGTAAGTAGGTATTATTACTTGTTTGTTATAGGCTAGGAGCTGGTTTCTTGCCAGCTAAGGAGACGAGCAATCTACACTGTAACGATAAATATTAATAAGGAACCTCCGCCTGTTAGAGATTGAACAAGTAACACATAAGGTCATAAGTCTCGTCAATAAATCATTTGATTTTAACTGATCCGCAGCACACAAGGATTAACTAATTCATAATCATCGCCAGAGGGTTTCACGCGTTCAATGAAGCCCCATAACACCCATGGCACCTATAAGTCAGACTTATAAGGTTACGGCTGGCAGCAGAACCATATTAATGAAATAACCCCATGGCGACAAACCGTTAAATTATAAACTCTTTCATATTTTGCTTCTGATTGTTAATAATTAATGGCCTTTTAATAACCGTCGCGTTCATAACTAAGCTTCATAATTTTTTTGATGAATTCCATTTGTCATCGAATTCCAAAATAAATAAACCACCTCAAACCATCAATTCTCGGCTTGTACTACGGGTACCTTCTAGACAACGATAAACGTAGTAAGATTAAGAAACTTATAATTCTATAAGTACATAGAAAACACCCAAGACTGATATAAACAATTACTTAGGTACTCGCGCTCATCACTCATCATCAGTGTTCGGAATTTTCACGGCAAAACAAAAGACTGTCGCAAATTTACTAGGGTAAGAAATAATTTTTCATTGATATCGAGAATTACTATGGAATATTTTATAATGTTTAATAATATGCCTAAAAAAAAAACAGTAATTCACAGATTATTATTATTATTATTTAACAAACCGCCTACAATGAATTTTACAAATTTGCCCCTTTGACGTCGAGTGAAGTGCAACGATCATTCAGTGTACCTACATAAATGGCTTTATAGTGATAAACGGAACCGTTTACTCCCAGAGAACGTCGAAAAATTAATGACTATCTACTATCTACTCTTATCACTATCAGAAACCAAATAAAATGGCATGTGCTGCTGTGTGTACTGATGTGGATTTTGAAGAAGAAATTGAATCTGTTTCGATATAACTTTACACGAACCTAATGTATTTTATAATATATTTATATTTATTTGGTGGACCATTATTTATTTTACTATCGATATCGATGAAAAATTATTTCTTACCCTAGTAAATTTGCGACAGTCTTTTGTTTTGCCGTGAAAATTCCGAACACTGCTCATCACACAAAAAATTTCGCTGACCGGGGATAGTAAACAGGACCGCTACCGCTACTACTTCGGAGGTAGTCTTCAAACGCGTCGTCATTTCTCTTTATTTCAATTTTAAACTAAAATTTGTATTTTTTTTAAAGTTTGCCTGACAGTTACGTTTAACCGTTTTTAGCTGATAAATTTGCTCGTGTATTTTTCTAGGCGTTAACGAAACTTGGATAATACCTCAGAAATTATCTCTTTCGGCAGGTAAGTAAAAATAAAATAAAGGGTATTATTTACATACCTTATTTTGAAGGTATTGATTTTATCGTTACTTAAACGAGAATAATATAAAATTTGCTCTGTCACATCGTGTAAAAACCCGCTTTGAATAACTAAACTATTTAATACTTATAAAACACGACAAACACTAAAAAAGGTTTTGTTTGATACAGCTCATACAGCTATCCTGAAACCCTCAAAGATATAATTTTCGCACATACCATCCGTAGAAACCCTGAAAATGATACCCATGATCGTGAATTCTAAATTTGATAACATTTTCTGAATCTACGTCCACGAAAACTTCAAAAATTATACACGTAACGAGTTTTTAAAATTAGAACATGGCAATGATGCCAGCGGTCTCTTGGATTCTAAATTTGATATAATTTTCGATATCTGCGTCCCCTAATTATATAACATTGTAAATTTTCGGTAATTTTGTATATTCTGTGCTTGGAGTGAATTTTGTATGGGCTTTAGGGTGGCGTCCATTTGACTATCCATTTTTATATACGTAATATTCATATCATTATTCGGAGAACTCAGACAAAAAGGTACCTACTTAATATTTTTCCCATAGCTTGCTAGACTTATTATAACTAACAACCGTTCAAACGTCTAGAGACCCTTAAGATTTTATTTTATTCTTTTGTTAGAAGTATTTTAGAGTTCGCTTCCGTGGTTTGGACTCCTCTTTACCAAATTCATATAGATCGGTTAGAGCGTATTCAGAATATTTTCCTGAAGTCACTCTGCTACAAGACTGGAACAATTTTTGATAATTCAAAAGATTCTTCGAAATACTTTAACTTTCTTTCACTCAAGAACAGACGTCTTTATCTCGACACCATTTTCTTTTTCAAAATCTTAAAAAATAAAATTAGGTGTCCAGATCTCTTACAAAACATAACTTTTAATATTCCACGTCCCTCCTTGCGTCCTCGTAAATTATTTCATGTCAGTTTTGCTCGTACTAACTACACCAAACACACTTTCTTCAGACGAGTTCCTCGTTTAATTAATGAGCATTTATATGATATTGACCCTTTTGTTAGTTCACTTAGTACCCTAAAGAAAATTATCAAGCGACAACTTAAAGAATAATTTCTCTGAACCCTCTTTTATCTTCTTCCTGTATAATTTGTGCAACGACATACTATGGCAGATTTTGTGCAATTATTGTACCAAATACTAGTATTGTTCTTTTTTAATTTCCTTAAGTAACATTAGTTTTAAATAACCATTAGTACCTATTACTGAACTTTTTATGAACCTCTAGGTCTTTATATTGTTCCTTAATTACCTGTATACATATTTTAATGTACGACGTGTATGTGTTCTTAAATAAATAAATAAATAAATAATAATAAATAATTGCAACTCGGTAATAGAACAAGATTAATAGAGTCGCATTATGTACAGTATTATTTAATTATATTTTCCAATTACATTTGGAAATAGTATCTTAGTAACCCATAAATCACCATATGTTTGTGAAGGTATTTCCATTAATGCAGATGGTTGTATTGAATAATAATAATAATCATCAATTACTGCATTTTCTGGAACAAACATTTTCGGTGTTATTTTCAAAATTATTATACCAAAGTAATTTAAGGGGCTCAAAGTAATAATACGTAGGACCATTCATTTCAACATAATATTGACTACATTTTTATCATGTCTATTCTTTGTCTCATCGATAGAGATCTACAAAAAATCATCCCACATTTTGTTCTTTAACTCTTGCGCTTTGTTTCTGATTTCGTTGCACAAGTGTGGATATTTATACACCCAAGTATTTTTTGTAATATAGGATTCATCAGGTATTTCCCATTGATTGCAATTGCAACATAAATACTTTTTGAAAGCGAAGCGTGAAGCGTGGATTATTGAGTTGATGCCATGGAGTATTAACACATCAACAAATCGATGCAAAAAGTATCATAAGACGTTGCTGGCTGTACTATCTTCCCTTTGTGATTTGCTGAGCTAACATGTTTATTTATAGCATCTTTCTTTAACTGTTTAATACCAATGTCACATGCTGTACACAATACTTTTCTGACATTTTCATTATAATAGAGCTCGGGGTAGTTCTCAATCCACTTATTAATCGTATTTATTTTCACCATATTTAAAATATTTAGAAATAACCGTAAGTAAATAATTTTACTAATTTAAATTGTCACCACAAAACTGTTTCAAGAATGTCACCTTGACAAAACAATGACAGATATGCAACTAAATAAGGTAAAATATCCTCTTTAGATAATTATGATCTTATGTATCGACTCTAATGAGTCTTGATCTATTTCCATATCTATTTTTGCTATGAGCTGTCCGAGCTCTGCTTATTATATACTCTTAAATAATTGTAATAAAAATTAATACTTATGCCACAGGCGGTCAATGAAACACGGGTCATTTTACAAAAATCGCATGTTAAAATTCCGTTTTGACAAACACGAACCAACCTCAACGTTAACCCGTGCCATAAGCCATAGTGAGGCCTTGCCGCAAATAGCTGCTAATTTGGAACTATTATCTCTATTGACGTTATTTAAAAAATCGTTTAAGTAGTCGACTGCTCGTTTCTATGTGCACTATATACGAATTTTCATTTGATAATTAAAGATAGTTAAACACAAAATGATCCACATAGGGAGAGTTAATAGTCTCCCAAAAGAATCACAAAAAATATAAATCAATCAGAGATGCAATCTTAAGTGTCTTAATATAAGTTATAAACATCGCTCCAGACCTCTTATACTTTGATTTCGAACTGATATTTACGCATAATAAACCTGAAATGCAATTAAAATCAAGCGCCTATGGCTTTGGGAATAGCAATTTCATTTCTCTGTTAAGTTGTTGACTTTTGAAAGGTTATTCGAATAAACCATTAATGTGTATCTGTTCATAAAATCTCTTGACATTAAGCTGAAGAAAATTTGGACTAAAGATTGATCACTTAATATTGAAAAGTTCATAACGAGACGATATAAATGACCATAAAGCGAATCAATTTTTTTTTTATTTCTACGCCTCTACCTTTAAGAGGGATCTACTATTTGGGCGTAATATTTTTGTTCGAATGTAATTTCCCACCACAGCAGTATTTACCTACCTATACTTTACTATGAGATACAGCCCGCTGACAGACTGATAGATGGACAGAGGTACATATAGTAGTAGGGTCTCGTTGGCACGCTTTAGGTACGGAACCTTAAAAATGTAAGTAAATACGGTACCAACACCGTTCTTATTTTTTTTTAATATGTAGCGCAAGACATCTTATAATACCGTAAAAATTAAAATCCATTGATGAGACGTTTGAAGGCTACAATGTAATCGTAGGTACCACATAGGTACATACATAAATACATCCTTAAATTATAGATTTTTTATCTCATAACATGTAAGGGGGAAGGGAGGGATTTCTATTACTACCTACGGTTATGGTATCGTTAGGTTTCTTCTTATAGGGCAGAAAAGGTAAAGTAAAAAAGTATGTAAACAAAAAGTCTTAATTAAAAAAAAGTTTCATATAGAATAATAAGTACTGATATGGGCATCAAATAAAAGGTATCGGCTAGCAAAAAACTACATTTTGCAACCTGTTTCGAGCCGGCTTTAGTTTCAAATAGTTGCAAATTTAGTCTTTTTTGAAAATGCGTTTCATACTTACCATCAAAAACTAGTCTTTCTGTAGGTACCCCGAGCGTGCCTCCTGTGACAAGTGATACAACTTGAAATGTAGCAGTTTTCGTTTTCTTTCATGAAACAACTTAAAAAAAAATAACGCATCGTTTGCTCCAACTCCCGTGTTCCTAGGCCTTCTAGTTTCCAAGATACTTTCGTGTAATATGATACAATTGACCGTTTTTTTCCCCATTTTCAGTATTAATTTAATGCTATTTCTCTAGTTAAAATACTTCAAAAATCCATAACTATATATTTTTTTCGTGCCTAATGATATAATCTTAAAATGTATTATTAATCACGGTTTCTAAGCCCTTAAAAAATTCTGGGTCTTTTGATATAACTTGAGTTATATCATTTATCACCAGAGTTTTGCGTATTTCGTAAGTAACAACTTCAGTTAGATCAAAACTTAAACGTGTATTTGCTTCTTTTGGTATGTGTTAATTGATACAACTCGGTTTATATCAAATGTCTTCAAATATTTCCTAATCTTTGCAAATGTATAAGTCAGTTGTATCAAAAACGTGAGAATATTACGACCATTTAGAACCTATAAAGTTTGGTGCACAGTGATACAATTACTATAAAGAATAAAATAAGTATACGGGGACAATCTCACACCAACTGACCTAGTCCCAAACTAAGCTCTAGGCTTAGACTTTGGGTATTAGACAACGATATAAATACTTGTATAGAGAAATATATCTTAAATATATATCTAAACAAATTTATTGATATTTACCATAGAACTGTGTCATAAAAAAGTGTAATATGTAAATCGTAAGGTCTACTAATAAAACTTTGTTGTGTCAGAGTTTTGTAAAGGTTAACAATAAAATAGTTTATCTCTAATAGTTATGCAAAAAGAGACCAATAATAAATATCCGGTTTCGACATTTAGCCGTTTTTAGGTAAAAATAATAATTTATTACTTTCTTGTATGCTTTCTTAAACATAAATAACCCAAATTGATAGAACATAGTATGATGTACTTTATTAAGCACATTTTATACAAATTAACTGGAGTATTCGTAGGTTTCAAAAAAAACAATGTAGTAGGACGTTTTCTATAGAACTAATATTTGCTATCCTGTTTTCGATCGTAATTTTAATGAAAGCGACCATTTCTTTAACCGATTTATGCTGATTACAATATTGCATTCTTGTATTTTTATAAAAAGAGGTATATGCTATTACCCTAGTTGTCTCATGCTCATTACAAATACTAGATTGTAGTATTTATATAGAAAGAGCTATATGCTGATTGTAATAAGTAAAACACTCATTTAAATTCTTTTTAGTTTATCAAAGGTTATAAAAACATCACTTTGCGAAATTTACCAAACATGAGGTAGAACGAAAAACAAAAGTTGCTCAAAGTGACTATCTGCCTAGTCGTTGTAAGTAGATTTACTTACATAAATGTGCTCACTTGATAAGTACATTTGTTTGTATTCCGACTAATCGACTAATAGTAGATTGGCTGTGTTTTGCAGATTAAAAATATCATCTTTTAACGGACAAAATAGACTAAATCAAGTACTTTGGCTGCTTTTGACATTATAGAACGCACATTTCGTTATTGGCGGTTTTATACATAATGGTATAATTCAATGAATTGACGTGGTAAAATAAGTCACTTTCAACATAACGTAGGTTAAAAAATCTAGTTTACGATGGCATAGCTAACTCATTTTCCGAAAAAATTAGTCTGGTCTCTTTCTACATAAAAGGTCATAGTGTCTCTACGTCATCGAGGGTGGGAGCGCACGCTCGCTGTGTCGCCATGAAACGACGCGTAAGTATGGTTTCTATTGTAGGTAACTTAATGTTAATAATGTTAATATCCTTTTATGGTTGCCATATATTATGATCTACATGTGTGCCGCTAACAAATTATTTGTGTAAAATATTATGACTGAAGATAAAAACGGTAAAAATCTCTCGACGAAGAGAAATAAGTATTTACCAACCAACATGTTTTATTTTGTGAAGTGGCATGTTAGTAAATGCTACCGTTCTGTGGTGACTTAAATTATTGTATCAAATTCAGTATGAAATTCAGGTGGACCATGCGCTATGTAACTTAACTACCTACTCGTACTTCCTACTTCGACAGACGGCGAGCTTAATTTAACTTACTCTATTTCTTATCTACCTGAGGTTTAGTTATCATTATTTTCATGTTTTGTAGGTGATTATCCAGAATTATTATTTGATTTGTTGTGTAGGTGTCTATATAGTTTTTGTTTTGAATGACAATATGCACAGTTTAATTTACCTATTTACTGTATGGTTGCAACATCGTGATGTTGCTTTGAAGTTAAAGAGTGTAAGTTAATTTGTTTACTCAGTGATTTAATGTCATGTTTAGTTCCTTTATTCCTTATATTTAAAAAACAAAGTTATCATGATTGCTATCATTTGTTTTAATCAATTACTTACTTGTATTATTTGACACAAGTTTTTTCGTAATCAAACCTAACAATAACTCGACATGGAACATTAGTCACGGTTTAAATTACGTTTTTTTTGTGATTGATGCAACTCAGTAAAAATCCTTATATTATGTCCGTTTGTTTTAAGAAATATTACTAATTCAATTCCCTACAACTTGTGTATAAAGGTTAGGCCTGTAACTCAAGAAATAAGAGAAAAATGTAGGTTTAAAAAAAAAGTTGTATCAGTCATCACCAGAGCAGCTCCTTGATTACACTTTTTTGTGTTAAATAATACAATTCGAGTTGTATCATCTTACACGGGTTAAATAGATCAATCTGAAATGTGAAATGATACATTTAGGACGTTTCTTTGAATATCTCAAAATCTATAACTAGTATCATTATTTTTGTGAAACCAGTTAATAAAGTGATATTATATGTTATCAAAATCGGTAGCAATGTTCAAAAAAACATATTCGTTTAGAAGCAGTAATTTTTTAAAACTTGTTTTCGCTCTTCTGAAAAATCGTGTTTTTCGAGTTGTATCACTTGTCACAGGAGGCACAGATATTGTCATGGAGAAAATGTGTATGGCGATTAGTTAAATCGCCCCGTATCCCTATTAATTCAGTAAGTTGACGTTGATGTTGACTATCGTCAAGTACTTACGTTAGATAATAAATGAAAACGTAAGTCTGTTTTAGGGTCTCGTGCTACCGATAATTTTACAACGCGATTCGAAAACGTAACGTATGGTTCGTGCGTGAGCTTCCGGTATTAAAGCAACACAATCTGAACAATGTCCATTTCGCATCTTTTTTTTGCTAAGGTTAGGTTAGGCCTACGGCGGTCGAGGTCAACAATTTTGTTAATTGAGTCTTCGTACTAAACAAATGCGAAAAAGAGTCCTTTTTTTATGGCATAGAGAAGACAAACGAGCACACAGGCCACCTGATGGTAAGTGGAAACTGTGACCCATAGACATTCGCATTCACAATACTGCAATGCAATCCTAAAACTGCAAATGCGTTGCCAACCCTGAGGACTAAGATGGAATGTTTCTATGCTAGTCATTTCACCGGCTGTCTTATCCCCAAACCGGAACACAAGAATGCGAACACTGCTGTTTGGCGGTAGGTTAATGGATGAGATGGTGGTAGCGATCCGGACGGACCCTGCACAAGGTCCTACCAAGTACCACCAGCACCAACTTAATAACATAAGATTAAGTTATCTTAAATTGTGTACTCTATGGATGTGTAGGGACACAATATGCAGAGTCGGCTCATATCTCGGTGCATGTGCACTTGGATATGAGCTGACGTGGCAACGCGCTGACGTGGCAACGCGCGCTGGGCGCAGGACGCGCGCCCAGCAACGCCAGTCGTTCCCTAACCTGTTAGCCAGTAACACTTAGTTAAGAATAATAGTGAACTTGTTTCATTTATTTCAATATATCTTCAACCGATGTTTTACGTTTTATTGAAGTGTCCCGATTAACTGAGCCCGATATTAGCTAGCACCTTGAAGCCCCAAGAAATCCTATATTGGTGACCCCGACATTTGAACAATGCCCACATCAACGCCGCCGACTCCAGGAATTCCAGCCCAAGCGACGCCAGCCACTTCACCGGCACCAGACATCATGGCTTTGTCTTTGTCATCGAGGATTCCAGAATTTTGGTCGGACCAGCCACGGGTCTGGTTTATTCGAACGGAGGCAATATTGGCGCCGCAGAGGTTAGGGGACGACTCACGTTTCGACATAGTGGTCTCGAAATTACCCAAAGAGGTGATAGTGCACCTTACAGAATTCCTTGCGAAGCCGCCGGCTTCGGGCAAGTTTGAAGCATTAAAGATTAAACTATTGACCATGTTCGAAGACTCGAAAAACCGCCAAATAGAAAAACTAATGGGCGAAATGGAGTTGGGCGACCAAAAACCGTCGCAGCTGTTAAATAGGATGAGGGCACTGGCAAGAGATAATTTTCCAGACGATACTCTTCGCATCCTCTGGCAAAATCACCTGCCCGCTACAGTAAGAGGGGTGTTAGCAGTTTCCGAAGCAAAAGGACTGGATAACTTGGCAATGATTGCGGATAACGTCGCGGAAGCTACCCGTTCCGCTATAGTGTCCGAGATCGTGCAGCCGCCCTGCAGCTCAGCGGAGACCACACCGAGCGCAGGACACGACAAAGGCACAGCAGTGGTTTTGGCGGAGATAGCCAAGTTAAGCGTGCGGATAATGGAACTGGAACGTTCAAGGACACAGCATCGCAATTCGAGTCGCAGCAGACGCGGACAATCGAGATCCATGTCGAGGAGCAGGAATCCGTCGCAATACAGACAGCAGCGTGCGAAGGATAATCCAAATTGGATGTGTTTTTACCATTTTAGATACGGAAATAAAGCGCAAAAGTGTACAAAGCCGTGTGCATGGAAATCGGATGCGGAAAACTAGATGGCATGGTACAGTCAACGGCGAAAGTCTGTACCATATCGCCTAGTCGCCGCCTTTGTATAACGGATTGGAATAATGGACTTAAATTTTTAGTTGACACGGGTGCGGATATTTCAATTTTACCGGTCAAGAACAAAAATTGTGTTAGTGAGTGTACAAACTATAAACTTTACGCAGCAAACGGATCGGAAATTAAGACTTATGGAGTGAAAACACTGTTACTTGACTTTAAGCTGCGGAGACCTTACAGATGGAACTTTGTGATCGCGGACGTGAAACAACCGATATTGGGAGCTGATTTTTTGACGCATCATAGATTATTAGTCGATTTAAGTGCACGAAAATTAAGGGATCAGGTAACAGACCTCAACGTTTCTGCATCTTATGTAAGTATCGACCAACCATCTATTTTCACTGTTAATCAGGAACACCCATTTCGTAATTTACTGTTGCAATTTCCGGATATCACCAAGCCAGCGTCATTCCAAGAAATTTCACAACATAACGTATTGCATTACATTGAAACAACGGGACCTCCGGTCTACGCTCGCGCAAGACCTCTTCCGCCCGACCGATATGTTAAAGTAAAGAAAGAATTTCAACTTATGCAGGAAATGGGAATATGTAGACCTTCAAAAAGCGCATGGGCAAGTCCTTTACATGTTGTAACTAAAAAAAATGGCGAAATTCGTCCTTGCGGAGATTATCGGATGTTGAATGCGATAACGAAACCCGATAGATATCCCATTCCCAGATTGCACGATTTTACTATAATATTGGCAGGTAAAAAACTATTTTCCAAATTGGATATCAACAGAGCGTATCATTGCATTAGCGTAGCCCCGGAGGATATCGATAAGACAGCGATCATAACACCGTTTGGTTTGTTTGAGTTTCCGCGAATGACGTTCGGTTTGCGAAATGCAGCACAAACGTTCCAACGTTTTATGAGCAATACGGTGCTGCAAGGGTTAGATTTTTTATTTAATTACCTTGACGATGTTATAATTGCAAGCAGTGACGAAAAGCAGCACGAAGAGCATTTAAGAATAGTGTTTGAACGTTTTTCTAACTTTGGCATAACTATCAATCTAACTAAATGTTGTTTCGGCCAGAGCGAATTAGAATTTTTAGGGCATGACGTTTCGATATCGGGTATTAAGCCATTAAAAGATAAGGTAGATGTCATTATAAATTTTCCAAAACCAGAAACTATAGGAGATTTACGTAGATTTCTAGGAATGATAAATTTTTATAGGCCGCACATTCGCAACGCCGCGTTATGGCAGTCTGAACTCGACAGCTATCTTGTAGAATCTAAAAAGAATGACAAGTCTAAAGTGAATTGGACAGAAACGGCAGAAGAGGCTTTTAGGCAGTGTAAGGCAGGTCTTCAACAGGCCACCACACTGGCACACCCACGGCCGGACACAACGTTAGCTATTATGACTGATGCAAGTGATAAATGTATAGGAGCTGTTATACAGCAGAGAGTCAACGACTCATGGGAACCTTTAGGATTTTACTCGAAAAAATTAAAACCCGCTCAAATCAAATACAGTACATACGATCGTGAGTTATTAGCTATTTACATGGCAATAAAGCACTTTCGTAAGACATTCGAAGGTCGACAATTGACAGTGTATACTGATCACAAGCCCTTATGTTATGCATTTGTAAAAATAGGTAGTGATAACAAAGAGACACCGAGGCGGACTAGGCAACTGTTATTTATAAGTGAGTTCACAACAGATCTACGACATATAGCAGGTAAGGACAACATTGTCGCTGATGCGTTGTCACGCATTGAAACCATCGTCTGTCCCACGGTACTTGATTATGAACAACTGGCCGACGCACAAGAGAAAGATGAATACTTGTTACAATTAACACAGGGTCTGACCTCTCCGAACAGTAATAATATTGTTTTAAGGCGTTTAAAGTTACCGACTAGTAATCGAGCTGTTTACTGTGAAATGTCGACAGAAACAGCTAGACCTTACATTACGGAAGCGTTCCGAGAAGTCGCATTTGCCAGCGTTCATAATTTAAGCCACCCAGGAATTCGATTAACACGAAAGACAGTGTGTAAAAATTTCTTTTGGCCAAAAATGAATCAAGATATAAATAAATGGGCACGAGCTTGTATACCGTGTCAGAAGTCGAAAATCAACCGTCATACCGTATCTGATTTGGGTAGTTTTGCACAGTCGGGTCGATTTGAGCATATTCATGTAGACCTCGTCGGTCCATTACCGACGTCTCCACATGGTTATAGGTACCTAGTTACCATTATAGATAGATGTACGCGTTGGCCGGAAGCATTTCCGATATGCGAAATGACGGCAGAAGTAGTTGCTAAATCTATATATGATGGTTGGATAGTACGCTACGGTTGTCCAATTAGACTCACAACGGATCAAGGGCGACAGTTCGAAAGTCGTTTATTTACCGAATTAATGAAATTGTTAGGTGTAGATAAAATACGAACCACCCCATACCACCCCCAAAGCAATGGAGCGGTAGAGCGTTGGCACAGATCTTTAAAAGCAGCACTTATGGCGAGAATTGGCAATAACAGCACATGGGTAGACGAGTTATCAACGGTGTTATTAGGATTGCGTGCCGCCAGTAGGAGTGATAACGGCTCAAGCGCAGCGGAGATGACATTCGGACGCACGCTACGCTTGCCAGGAGCTTTTTACGATACTGTATTAGAAAGTGATGTAACTGACCCATGCAGCTTAGTGGAAAAAATTAAAGAAACAATTTCAAAAGTTAGACCGATTTTAAGACAACATGGAAACAAAAACATTTTTGTGCATACGGATTTACAAACTTGTAATTATGTTTTTATTAGAGACGACTCCGTGCGAGCTTCGCTGAAACCACCATACGACGGACCGTTTAAGGTGCTAGAAAGAGGTACAAAGGTATTTCTTGTGCAACTTCCAAGTAGACAGGCTCGCATTTCAATTGACAGATTGAAGCCAGCCTATCTACTCGACGAAGAAAGCACAGTGGACGTTCCCGACACGGTGGTCAGACCACCGTCGTCGCAGTCATATGAAGATAACATTGTGCCGACATTACCTATACGACAGACGCGGAGTGGGCGAGTAGTTAAGCCACCCGTTCGGTTTAGTAATAGCAATTATAGTATAAGTAAGTAGATAGATAACTATACTTGTAGGTAAGGCAGCACCGTATCGTATTCACATAGCGTTGGAACGGAATTGTGAAAGTTAACCCTTATACATATAATAAGATTGAATAATGTATTATAGGTAGGTACGTTTGTAGTAGTGGTAAGTAGGTTAAAGGCTGAAGTTATTGACATCAGTCGCACGCAATTTGGTGCAGTTTGTCGATGTAAGTAAATTAGGTAATTAGGGTAAAATTTATGACTAACTCAATATATTATTGTGCACTCATTGCACACATAAAGTAATTTTGACAGAGTATGCAAATTTCTATACAAGCAATTTGATGTATGTCAAGCGTCGCTCGCGTTCTTTTAAGAACAGAAGTTTGAAATTGTACTTAGTAGATTCGTTCATTAGCCCAGCGACAGCAGAGTGCTATAGATAATCTATTTTTATTTTTAATTTTAAAATTTACCCAAATCATATTACACTACAATGGGTTGGGGTCAGAGCAAAGAGAAGGAAAACGAGTCCCATAATATTGCTATAGCCCAAGTACAGTCCATATCAGGACAAGTAGAAACAAAGCTAAATTACGTCGGTATAGTACTGATCGCGATAAGTATAGTGCTGACAATTCTCCTGTGTTACGGCATAAGAGCCAAATGTAGAAGCCAGGCAAAGACGTGGCTGAGGAAGGCCGTCGGGAATTTACCACCACCCACGGCAGTCCGGGTGCACACCGTGCAACCACAACCATCTCAAGAAGTGTATTAGTGATTGTAAAAGGTTCGAAATTAAACAAGTGTTGTGTTAATATAAGTATTATTTTGTAAAACAGGTAACAACATGAACAAAAGTAATGTAGATTGATAATCTAAGTACAGTTAAATATAACAATGTAACATTATATTTACAACAGCGCTACAGCCATAACATGTAATCCGAGGATGTTGGTGCGCGGAATGCTGACAGCGTCCGGCGTGCCAACATGAGTAGCGCCGGGGAAAGTACTGTCTAAGAATGTATGTATGTTTTGTATTCCATACCATTTTAATTTTTGATAAAAAAAAGAGAAAGGGGGGGAATACTGTAGGGACACAATATGCAGAGTCGGCTCATATCTCGGTGCATGTGCACTTGGATATGAGCTGACGTGGCAACGCGCTGACGTGGCAACGCGCGCTGGGCGCAGGACGCGCGCCCAGCAACGCCAGTCGTTCCCTAACCTGTTAGCCAGTAACACTTAGTTAAGAATAATAGTGAACTTGTTTCATTTATTTCAATATATCTTCAACCGATGTTTTACGTTTTATTGAAGTGTCCCGATTAACTGAGCCCGATATTAGCTAGCACCTTGAAGCCCCAAGAAATCCTATAGATGTTTTTGCAGTTCGAAATAAAGAATTTGAATTTGAATTTGAATATTAGATATTTGCGTTTTATCGTTGTCAAAAGTAACAAAGCTTTTTTTCCCTGTGTCAGAGCCCCACTGCGGGGCCAAGACCTCGCCTTTTTTTCGCAATTCGTCCCTACTGACTGTATGCTGCTTTGAAATACGTCAAAATCATCCCAGCAAATATATATGAGAATAGGATATTTTGAAAATGATACAGTCGACCTAAAACATGTTGCCGAAACAGAAGGCAACTCATTGTTAAAAACTGTGCTCGTAAAATACGCCTTCACACACGAAAAATCATCCTAACACAAAGCATTTTATAAAAATTGCATAGAAGCCTTCATGGCCTTAACAATATAATCATATGTTGATAGTTATGTCATTAGCCACGGTCAATTTCATCACATCTTTATTTAACAACGTTATAGAGACGGCCTGTCGCCATTTGATCAAAGGTGGCACGCTGTAAGGAGTCCGGAGCGTAATTTTGGAAGCATTATGGAATTCTGGCCTTGCAATGAATCTCTTCCTTCACTTGCGAGTGACATCGTGGACGTCAGTGGTTATTCATTTGTTAGTGCAGTTCAGACAGTTATCGCTGCCCATTGTGCTATAACAAGTCCATTACAATGGCCACCAGACAGAACTGAAGAAGTACTGGCAGGTAATAACAAACTAAATTACATTTTTAACCTACTCAAAATAAATACCAGCTTTATGCTTAAACTAAGGTCTTATATTTTCCTATATCAGTTCCAGAATTCGACTTTATTATAGTGGGAGCTGGCTCTGCAGGGTCTGTTATAGCTAATCGACTTAGTGAGAACCCAGACTGGAACATACTTTTAGTGGAAGCTGGTGGGGACCCACAGTTGCCCACGGAGGTAAAGTAGCAATCAAAAATACACTAACTGGATTTTGTTGGCATCGCTCTTTCCATAATATTCAAAGGCATCAAAATTAAAATGTGTATCAAATCAATCCCTTTTAAGTTTGAGATCTGAAAGAATGACTAAAAATCAAACAAAAACACTATTTTGTTAGGCATGCGTCGTCAGAGATCTTATACAGGTTATTTTTCCAGTTGATTGGTGCTTTCTTCGATACATTCCACTCGCGTCAAGATTGGCAATATCGTACAGAACCAGCAGCAGATTATTGCCTCAGTTCTAGAAATAAGCAGTGCTACTGGCCACGCGGGAAAACATTAGGAGGAAGCAGTAGCGTAAACGCCATGTTCTATGTACGAGGACATAAAGAGGACTTTAATGAATGGAGAGACATGGGTAATACAGGATGGGGCTATGATGATGTTCTACCGTATTTTAAGAAAAGCCAGGCTTTACGTGACAACCAGATACCAGAAGACGAAAAGGAGAAATTTCATAACGAACACGGATTACTTAATATAGGAAGACATATTGGGACAAATGTGTTTAGTGATTTACTGTTACAAGCTTACGAACAAATAGGTTTACCTATTGTAAATGATCTTTCAGGAAAAGATACGGTTGGAGTTTTGAAAACATTAGCAACAGCTTTCGAAGGCCGTCGCCAGAGTACAGCTCGTGCATTTTTGACACCAGCCAGGGATAGAAGTAACTTGTTTGTCATGAAAAACACTTTAGTAACTAAAATAGTTTTTGAAGATAACGCTGAAATTGCTATTGGTATAGAAGTTCATATAGAAGAAGAAACTCGCATTATAAATGTTAAGAAAGAAATAATTATATCTGCGGGTGTCATCAACACCCCTCAATTACTAATGCTGTCCGGAATTGGGCCAAGAGACAATCTCGAGGAGTTAAGCATACCTGTTGTTCGAGACTTATCCGTTGGACATCATTTGCAAGATCATTTAGTAGTTCCTAATTTCGTTAATCTCAAAACAGACATTCCACCTTTAGACAGAGAGCAAATGAGCATCTTCATGACTGAGTACGTAACAAAGCAAACTGGTTTTTATTCTAACTTAGGACCAACAGAAGTAATTGCTTACCTCAATGTTTTTGATATGAACGATACGGTACCAACCACTCAGTTTCACCATCTTGTATTTCCGCCAAAACTGTATAAGGTTTACGATATTTACAGAATACATGAAATTGACGAACCGACGGCAAATATGATTAACGAATTAAACAAGGATCCCCTGCTTATACTTTGGTCTGTTTTACTTAAACCAAACTCATATGGGGTATTAAAACTAAGAAGTGCAAACCCTTTTGACAAGCCTCTGATTTACGCAAACTATTTCGAAGACCCTTTCGATATAGAAACGGTAGTCCAGAGCATGGAGTTTGTGTCGAAGTTAATAGAAACACCTTCATTTCAGCAATTTAATGCAACTTTAACTTATTTACCTCTGGAAGGCTGCAAAAACTTTGATTTCAGAAGTAAAGAACATTACGAGTGCTTCGCGCGTCATTTATGTACAACTTTATATCACCCAGTAGGGACTGTAAAAATGGGTCCTTATGAAGATGTCACATCGGTCGTAAACCCTGAGTTAAAAGTACATGGATTTCAAAACCTGAGAGTCGCGGACGCAAGTATAATGCCGCGGATCGTCAGAGCAAACACAAATGCCGCGACCATTATGATCGGAGAAAAGGTTTCTGACTTTATTAAGGAAACTTGGGGCTTTGCATGAGGACGAGCTTTGTATAATTGATTAATGTAATCAATTATATTTGTAAGTAAATCATAGCTTGTGCAGACAAAACTTTATGCTGGAAATATTAGCTGTAACAAGTAATTGAAACATGAATGTTTATTAAACATAATGGATTCTGAATGAAATTATTTACCCGGTATCACCGTAAAAATGTCGAAAGGAGCTTGTGTAAATCTTGACATACATTATTGAACAGCGTCTGACACCTCAGGTCCTCTACTGCAAAAATAAAAAATAAGTCTTACTGTCTCTTTGTTGTGTATTTGTCTTTATTCTATGTATCTTTTGCGTGTGTTTTGTAATATGATTTTTCTCAAAAAATAAAATACATAGGTATGTACCTACTTTTAGTTGAACTCTAACTTCCTCGCTGCCATCGTCTCCTCAATAATAAGAACGATCTCCGTTTTTTGATTTTGTAATTATGTTAAATAAAAAAGCGTAGATACAGGCACTGGAACAAAAAAAAACTTAATAGACTAAAACCCGGTTACATTTTATAGCCTATTACCTACACTCTGAACATTTTATAACTACCCGAACCACCAATCGAAATCAATTCGGTAGTTTGATCACTAAAATGCATGGACCATTTATACCCACATACAATCATGCGCAGATTGCTAAAATCATAACAATAACCCTTCCTTTTCGTCTTGCCCTAGCCATATAAAAAGAAACTAAACACTATTTCTACGAATAGGTTGTGTATATTTCTAATTATTAGCGCTAAACAAAGAAACTACAAGTTTTTATTCCCGAAATGATGCACAAAATACTATACGATACCGATATAGGTAATTTGAGAAATGAAAGAATAATATAACATCAACGCAAGAATAAAAACCTATTATTGTACCTACTTCACCCAGGACGTTTCAAAAGAACGCACTTACATACATACATACTCGTCGGTACCTATATAACCTAAAAAATCTTCAGCATCCTTTAATAGCCCACGTATCGACTGGTCCATCATGTGAACAAGTAAATAGTTTTTTTGTTCATACCATTAATTGCACGTCCAATAAAATTATCAAAAATATGTTCTTGGTCGTAATTGCCCAAGTTTTATTGCCAGGAACATAAACTTTAAAAATATATTTGTGCTATTAAAAACAGTTAGTAAAACATGATATGGGAGGAGCTTACCATTGTTCAACACATCACGATTACTTTGCTTCTGAAAGGTAAATCTTATTTTTATTGATCCAATTTATTTCATTAAAGTTCACGAGAATATCGCTATTAATTTAAATAGCGCCTTGATTCCTGGCAGATATCGTTCAGCTCTTAAAACTAGGTCCCGTGCACAGATGCCTGGTTGATGTTTTTCTCACAATCAGTAAGATATCTACACTAATATTTTAAAGAGGAAAGATTTGTATTTTTGTATTTTTGTGTGTGTGTATGTTTGTAACGAATAAACTCAAAAACTACAGTGCCGATTTCAAAAAATATTTCACCATTGGAAAGTTACATTCACCCCGAGTGACATAGGCTATGTTTAATTTTAGGCTATGTACGCGCAACATCTAGTAAATAATAAATAAATTAATATCAGGGGACAGTGTCACACCAATTGACCTAGTCCCAAACTAAGCCCTAGGCTTGTACTATGGGTACTAGACAACGATATAAATACTTATATAGAGAAACGTATATGTCCTAAATACATAGAAAACATCTATGACACAATTGACACAGAAATAAATATTCGATCTCATCACATAAATAACTGCTCCTAACGGGATTTGAACCCAGGACCGCTTCGTAGGCAGGGTCAATTACTTACTACCAACTAAGTAAACGCGTCGTCAATTTTTATTATCTACATTCATTAAATTTAAATTTACATTCATCAAAATGCATTTTTTTTTTTAACAACCTGCATCTTGATACATGTTACAGCTTCGCTTTTTTATTCTAGTTGACTACATTTAAACCTAGTTCGAATTTAATTTATTAAAATTTAAATCGAATTAAATCTGTCCATCGGAACCGATGAAAAATCTATTAAAAAACACTTAAAAATTACCTAACTTTTTTTTATATTATTGTACTAATTATCACTTATTGCCGAATCAAAAACATCGATGGATAGTTAAAACACGACGACGACAAGAAGAGTAAGTAAATGGCTAAGCCAAAAAAAAAACAACGAGTAAGTAAATAAATTGAGCTCGTCAAAGATCTTGTTGCCGCCTGTCCTTTTTTCTGCACTGACATTATCTGCTTATTGGGATTAAAATAAAAAGTCATAACTCCGTAAGTTAAGTATAGAAGTATAGATCAGCTCAAAACAAATTTCAGCTCATTCTTAAGACGGGAACTGCTTCAAAATTCACTTGCAGCCTTTGATCCAAACATACATAGGTGAAAAAATATACGGCGCTGGGAAAAGTAAACAAGGCTCTTTTCTTCTCGGTAAAACCATATTACTTTCGACATGTAATCGTATTGTCAAAATAGGTCCTATTTACTAGTTAAAAACAATGCGATGACATGTCTTTGGTACCCATCTGATTCGAAATCCATAGACGCTTACATCCTCAAAACTCCAAATGCGTTCACAACTAACAAGAAAAGTGTTTTTTTTTTAAATACCACTACGGTGTTAATATAGTATTTTTTTGGGATAGTCCAATTGCCTTAACTACATGACAAACACATTACCTGTACGCCGATGAACTCACAGAGCTGCGCAATTGCTTCAAATAACAGTTTAGGTTTTCTCAGCATTAGCCATGGCCAATTACACTTCGGTTTTTATCACTATACTCGTACTTAAACCATTATCAAGTTTTTGTCTTACGACTAATTTGAGGTTCGGAGTTATTTTGTCACTCGAAGATAGTAATGATTAAAATCACATAGATGGGCCTTTACACTTAAACTTGTACTACCTACCCCCAAATTAAGGAACTTTAGCTTTGTCCGTTTTGTAACGAAAATTAGCTATACATTGACGGTCACAATGTATGGTTAACTTTCGTCACAAAACTGACAAGATTAAATTTTCTTAATATCAGACCTTAACAGGATACACGTTTTAGTTAAAACGCTCAGATAACACGCAGGGTATTTTTATTTATATTCATGGTTTTATACAATAAATACAAGTTTTTTTTTTATATCTTTTCGTAAGACAATCGACTTTGCTAGGGGTAGAAGCAGGGGCTTATTGGATTAGCCCCTGAATAACTAGATTCCTACCTACTAATATAAATACCCCCTCCATGGTCGCATTTAAGCAAGCTCTGGAGCCTTTAAATAAATGCTCCAGTGCCATAGTAATAACACTAATAACAAACTGGTAGACTAGAATATCTTTGAACAGGAATACATCGAGCGAATTGTATGTGTGCGCCACAACACAAGCCAGTAGTGGTGGGGTGTGACATAACACTGATAGTGTTGATATGCGATTGCTAAAAATCCAAAATATGGGGAATAACACGACTGGAAGGTTTGCTCAGCGGAATTAATCAGTTTTAGGAACCGATTCGTTGATTGACAATGAATCAGTCGTGGCCGGGTGTTATTATTACATGCTTACTTAATTATTTCCTTGTCATTTATTTATTATAGCTCATAACTTAAGGAAATTGTTAATGTTGCTCTTTCGCACCCACACATTTTTGTGTTTTTTATAATTTTTATTAGTAATTTATTAGCGGTTTGACAATGTTTTTTCAGCATTACTATGCATTAGAATTTTAAAGTAATACTGCATGTAAGGCTAGGTAATTACAATAATTATTATGTTATATTATCAATCCTCCTCCTTTCCTGTAGCGCTTCTTTATTATCATATAACTCCCAACGAAATTAATATCATATTACCTCTCAACCCCCCCCCCCGAAATTACATGGAGGGTTTAATTATTTAACCTCGTTCTGCGAAATGTTCTTTAACAAATAGATTAGTAAGTTCAACCCGGTAATTCGAATTATCCGCACAAAAATGTCCTTCATAGAGGACATTGGGTAAGTTGCTTAAAATGCTTGGGCAGGACGAGGTTATGTAATTAATAATTATGTTACTATTCACTTTTCCGCTTAAATTAGAATATTCGTTACCTTGAATTGAAAGGTCTAATCATAAATCGAACAGCTATGTAGGTTGATTGTCTATGAATATAGCAGTCAGCCCAGTACAGAACCAGAGACCATGCTAGTTAATGGGCCATGCACCGTGAATTACATGTGCATTTATTGTTATGCTTCAGGCAGTTATCGATAAAGATCTGACCTTTTAGGGTTTTGTGGCCATAGACAAGATGCATTGCGAGATCGTCATCGAAAATGTATAGGAATGAGGTAAGCTGCCAGTCTTTTACATTAACGTTATGCATCTTGTCTAGGGCTTCTGGTTCCGTTATCTTAAACAAAGGAAGCCTGCCGTTTGGCCTAAATATTTTTGGTCGAATGTATCATTTTCCAAGTTTTTTAATTCCTAAAAAGCGATTGGTACTATCTTCATTTCGTTTACGAGTTACATAAACCGCTATTACATCGCACGGGTATCAAAATCATTACTTGGCAACATAAATAATTGTACATTTAGAGAAATACATATTTTAATACATAGAAAACATCTAAGACCAATTGACAAATACTCTGGCTCATCAGTCTCATCACACAAATATTTGCCCTTAAGTCGGCCGGGTCACGTCCAACCAGGCTAACCGCACCGTCAAGTTTATTTTCATAAGATTTAAACTAGTACAAAACAGACTTGTCCTTAAACTTATCTTTCATTATTACTAAAAAAATATAAGTACAATGAAAACCTTATAACCCTTATGTCGATCACGAACTCGGCCCATATTTTATTCCCAAATACTTAGTATTTGCGAAAGTTGATTTATGACGTTGTTAATTAAGCATGTGATCCGTCGCAGCGCACATTATACCTGACTTTATGATCAAATAATAAAACCATAACGATTTCCTTCGGCTCCCATTGATAATCTGTAGATATACTGTTTTTGCACGACTGTATGTTTATCAATCGTGATATTAAACTTTTAAAACGTAATAAGAATATTGCTAAAATATGCGACCCTTTTAGGTTAATTTGTGTAAGATTTATTAATTTATTGATTTAATTAATGAATAACGATAATATGAATAATGAGATCTTTAGATTAATATTCGAGATGCGATAGATGGTAGCACGTGCAGTGCTTTCTACTCAAATGGATTAGTTTTACAAAAAAAACACATTTTAACATGAGTATAAATAAGTACCTACAGTGGGTATAATGACGTATCTGTGCAGTTCATTTTACGCTGAGAGAAAAGGACAGTTATGTAACCGCTATAGCTCCGTCCTTTACGCTCACCGTAAAATGAACTCCATAGCCATGTCATAATAACCCCCTGATGTTACCAGCAAGCAGCAGTAATGTGTAAACTATGTTTTTCTTTGTACAAAATGTGTATTACTTTCAAATACAAAGGCGTTTTGAACTGCTGCCAATTGAAGCCTAAGACTTGAGTTAAGGAGTGCATTTAAATAAATTTGCTAAACATCATCTGTAAACGGAATGTGTGCGTTTTTTTAATTCTCAGTCGAAGTAAATTACATGCGGTTTTAACAAATTAGCATATTCCTAAACACTTAACTCAATAATGCACTAAAGTCCTCATAATCATGCAAATATTCAGACTCAAATAGAAACGAACACAAAGTGTATGGTAATATGTTACTTACGTGTTCTATCAGAGCTACAAAATTTAAAAAGGATCTACGTCTAGGAAGTAAACTCGTGATATACTGAGTTCTTATGCATTTACGATTGGCCCGTTGGCCTGGTTCTAACAATCTGATTTCAAAATAAAAACTCTTAATTGGTGTCCGTTAATTTCTTAAGGACTCGGTTGGTATTTCATTCATGCCTTTTTTCTCGGATTCAAATCGCTAATCTCGGATTAAAGCGGGTGCAAGCAAAAAATATGAAATGTTTGATTAGAAAGCAGATGGTGGGCTTAATGAGTGTCTAATGGTAGATGTTTAAATAAATGCAAGTGAAATAGCGGTCTTTCGATACGCAGTATCAATCAAGGGAATCGGAGTTAAAATGTATTCACTGCAAAAAGTTGAAAATGCGTGATTAGCTCAGGAATGGAATTCTTGACATCAATGAAACCGAAAGTATCGGATCGGCAATTTGGAAACTGTACATATCGCTAGCACGTCCTTATTAGTGCACTGGGCAAATAAAGCAGCATATTTAACCGAAAACACATGAACATTCAATGTGCATAACATTGTAAATTAGTACATTGTGCATTAAGGGTAGTTAGTAATCCCCTTACTGCCTGTCATACACACAATGGTTTTCGTCACATTTGCGGGGAAAAGAAACAAGGAAAAAATTAAAGTATTTTTTTTCGAATTTCGAGGGTTACTAATCGTCTTGAAGTAATTGAACCGCATTTCTTAATTCCGGCGGTGTAGCTGTAATAACGAATGCTAATTCTAATTCCTCAGATGAAGAAGCCATTTCTTATTTGTTTCTATTGTCTTTGTTTTTAAAATACTTTATAACTCGGCAAATTATAACAATAATTTCTCGCTAATGCAGGTAACAATTTTTTTTTGTGACATCTACTACAGATAATGCTAAAAACTGCGTTTATTTTGATATAAACTTGAAATATAAATATAATGAAGTTTAATGAAGCGTTAAGGTTGTGTGTGATGTTAAGTTAGTCTATAGCTAAGTTTTAAAGATGAAATTAGAAACTGTTTGAAGTTTTGGCTGAACATAAAACTTCCTTAGTCAGAAATGATGTACGAAATAGTTGTAAATTTTAAAACGAAAGTCATTACTGCCTAGGGACTACAAACTCGCCATTACGACCCCGGGAACAATTAAGGCCATTGTCCTTTTGTATACAGGCATGGAATAACAACATTTACGAGCAACTATAAGTAATGGTCAATTAGTAAATTAGATTTTTTTGTCGTTTACTGCTTTCAAGCACATGCCGATATATTTCGTGATTAGTTACGACTCGATCGCGATGATCAGTCTATACTAGTCCACTGCTGGACGTTTGCCTCTCCCATTGCAGGCCACCGAGCACGATCTGCGACCATTCTCATCCAGCTCTTGCCAGCCAACTTGCGAAGATCTACGACTACTGTAAGTGTTTTTTGCTCTACTGTATGTAGGGTGACGGGACCAATGATGGACGCTTTTAGCTGACAGGCACCAGTAATGGACACTTCACTCTTAATTCAAATGTCATACGGTCCTAAATTGATCGTTGTGAAACAAATGAAAAACCTTTTCTTCTGTAAAATAAGAATCAGTGTCCATTATTGGTGCCTTGTCCATTACTGGTTCCCTCAAATCTAGGAAATTATTTTGAGTGTGGCATCGTGTTAATCATAATTAGGTGAAATAAGATCTTCACGGATCGTAACATGCACTTCCGCGCGAATTAATCGCTTTGGAATTACCAAGAACCAATTTGGCTGTAAACCGCGAGCGCACCACAGATTGCCCGAATAGATTCAAATCCCAGTCCCGTGAATGATGCTTAATAATGGCATACGCAACATTATCCATGTAATATTACTCCGTTAGCGAACTCCGTTTGATTTGAATAATCCTCTGACATTTTGAAGTCATGTTCATTACGAATAAATATGAATATTTTCACAACCAGCCGGCTTCTTTGTTTCTCATGATTGAAAGGTGATATTCATCATTGTTGTCGAACGGTCGGTTGGTCGGATATAGTCATACTAGCGAGAAATGTTATTCGTACGCTCTGACGGGACTACTTAAACTCGCTGATTCATAATGCGTTCTTCGCGTTGTAAAGCGAGTCGGTTAAGAAAATCATCGATCAGTAAAAACTAGGTTACAAATGCAGACCGTAATCACGCCCGGTTTGCTCAATTTTATAGTAAAGCTGCTTACTGAAACGGTGATTGCGAGTGCATCCTTCACGTAACGGAATAGGCGTGTCATCGTCTAATTTTTTCACTTACTTTTATTTAATCCAGTTATTTGGTTTGGTTTGTTATTGTCTATTTGGCAATTCTAGTGGTTAAAACAGTATTGCATGTCAAAACATGTTGTTGTATCGTCAACATACTTGAAATTAATGACCGAGTTAAAAACAACATGTCAAGGGGAATATGGTTTTATCCAGTATAATAAACTCAAATACATAGAAAACCCCCAAAACTAAGAAACAAATACTTTCAGTCAACACACAGATATTTGCCCCGACCGGGAATCGAACCTGGGACCGCTAGCTTCGTAAGCAAGGCACTGACTAGGCTAACGCGTCGTCAAAATAAATAGGTCGAGTGGTATTAGACATTAAGTCCGTCAATTACATCGCGACACTCACATGTAACTGCACGTATCGTGAATGAAGTTTTATTGAGCGTTTTTCTTACACACGGCACGGGAACGGAAGGAAAACTAATGAAAATGGGACATATTTTTTTCACACTGCAGTGCCGTGTAATGAAAAACGCTCAATGCCGGTTTGTCACGCATTAACTAACGTTGCACTAGAACGCACAATGTTAAGATGCGTAATACCAGCTGGCAGGGCGTTGAGTAGTGAACACCCAGATACGTTACTCGTACAGTCAGGTAGGCGCATAGTATAACAAACAGCGTTTTCTTAAATGGCACTGGCACCAGTAATGGACACTTAACTCTTATTTAAAATTTCATACGGTCCTAAATTGACTGTAGCAAAACAAATGAATAACCCTTATCTTCTGTAAAAATAAGAATTAAGTGTCCATCATTGGTCCTTGAGCCCTACTCTGAAAATTGAAGTTCGAAGTTACGTTAGCTCCATCTCTGTCACTCTTCATTCGAGGCTAATTCGAGAGAAAGAGATGGAGCTAATGTAACTTAAACTTCTATTTTCAAAGTAAGTGTTGTCTGAATCGAAGGACTAAAAAGGGTAAGAGAATTCAATACAAAGCTTTATTACTCAAATTAATGCAGAAATAGACAATGTAATCCTATGAATATTTGCACCATTTAGCTAACATGCAATGTGCATTGTACCCTAAGTGCATCGCGTTATCACTGCACACGCCCATCATGCGAAACCGGTCCACTTTACATAATGACCTCAACTGGGCTAATTTACCCGTTATCAGCGTTAGTTAACCTTATTTACACGTATTGTAAAGTTCTTTTTTGCTTCAGTTGCATTTTTTTTAGCGAACTGCTTTGTTATCAATCACTTCATGAAAGACCGCTTCAGATTTCGTCACGGCAATAACAAGTTTTATTGAATCTGTTCTTAATCTTTTTTGTTACAAGTACAGTTTATGTCAGCACTAAATATTCCCAGGTTTGGCAACTCATTTGCAGTCTTAGGCCCGTATTAATAAACTAATGTCAACTCTAATGTTCGTCTCGAGATGCGTCAAAAATGACAGTGTTCTTTGGTTTGACGTTTACTTTGACGTATCTTGTGACGCGCATCTCAACCAAGATGAGTTTATGAATACGAGCCTTAGGATTGCAGTCTTGAGATTGAAAATATGTATAGGTTTCAATCCCACCATCAGAGGGCATGTGTGCTCTTTTTATGCCATAAAAATACCATGAAAAATGTACTCATACTCTTTGGTACACAAATACAATTGAGTTAATAAGGTTTGTAAACATTTTATAGCGACCCGCCCTCGCTTTGCTTCAGTTTATGTGAGTATTGTATAAATGGGCTATCTAACACTGAAATAATTGTTCAAATCGGACCAGTTGTTCCTGAGATTAGCGCGGTCAAGCAAACAAGCAAACAAACAAACTCTTCTGCTTTATAACACTAGTATAGCTGATGTGGCTAAAGAAAGTCAACCGAGCGCCTAAGCTACCTATCTAATGGTAAGTCTACCCTACTAAACCATTAAGCAGTATCTTAAATTCAATCACCAAAGCAGATTCAATTCTATTTCGTTAGGAATAAGGTTGATATTACTACAAGAGGTTTACCTTAGTTACTGCGTATTGGGTTAGAACGGCAGAAATAAAGTTTAAGACCCATGACATTTGTAATCTAACGACAATGGTTTCATCTCGACGTGATCTAATCCAGCGAAGAGTAAAGATGCGACATAATAGAAAATCGTCTAAAACTCCAAGTACAAAATATCGTTAAATCGGCATCACTAAGATATTTAAGTACTTATACCTTCGACTACGACTGCAGTTCACCTTTGTTTGGTTACACCAAAATGGATAGTGGACTTACTAGCCCAATAGTGGGACCGGATTTTTGCCCTACAAGTTTTTAAAATTCTAATGTTGAAAAAAGCTTGCTTAGTGGCATGGGACATATTTCTAAGCATATTTGTAAAATATGGCGAAAAGTTAGAACGAGCTTTAGGTATTAATGAGGTATTTATATTTTATTATTGCTCATTAATGAATATTGAATTAGAGTGCAAAGTTTTTGCTTTATCGTTTATTAAAATGTTTGTCGCTTTATGCTATTAAGTTGTTAGATTTTTTTTTAGCTTGGGACATAGTCAAACGAGAATTAGTGTATTATTATGCCAATATTGAATTAGAGTTTGAAAAATCCACAGCAATATCTTTCAATTCTTAAGTTAATAAACAAACCAAAAGTTTAAAGCAATAAGATATCTGCTTCAAAAGATATATGCGTTTGCTGTCATAAAACATCTAATATTGAATTAAAGTATGTAAAGATAAGTCTACTACAGTAAAAGAAGGTTTGCAGCCATACTACAGAAATTTAGAAATTTCTGTGCTTAGCTTGTAGTACAACAGTATAATCTATTTAAAAAGGCGCGAAATTCATAACCGGCCCGCGCGGGGCCTTAAAAAGGCGGCCGGCGCGCGGGAGCGATACCTCGCAATTTTAGGGACTAACTCATACTGATCAACTTTCGGCTGTTTAGCTCTCGAAGTTTGTATGGAACAGCTGATTTGGATGTTGGTCCCATATTAAATATTAATGACTATGACCTACAGAGATAGTCCCTAAAATTTGGACACTCATTGAAAAAACGACCTGTATATTAGTATTACAATAGTAGGGTAAATCGTCAGTAACTAGTCACTTTAGAAAGTGTCATTTAGTTACTAGCCACCAAGAAATTTCTTACTGACGCTGTTAGTAAAGATACTGGGACAGTACCTACTCCGGGTAATAACTCAAGATCTAGGTATTCTAGTTTAATCGCAAAAATGTGAACAAATATCTTTCTTAACTCATTTTATTGCAAAGTGGCCAGTTACCGGGGGGTGGCCAGTTACTGACGATTTACCCTAGTTATCTCTTAAAAAAAACAATTTCCTAGCAGCGGCTTCAAAAAATTTATTGATGGCCAGTAGTTGAACTACGAACCAATAAATGAGTATGAGTATGAGTATGAACCCTTAATAGTCTCGCCATCTCCTCAGCTTAGACTCAGTACTAGGTAGTACTAACTTTTATTTGGCATGAATATACATGTACTGATATTAGTCACGCAGACAAAGTGGTAAAATAAAATCTTAAAAAAGGATAGGTTATCTTACCTCCCATAGGTACTTCACGTAATTATTTATTTATTGTTATATGCGGTGTTGGTAAACTGACCGCAACCTATGCCATGTATGGGGATAACAGTTTTCGAACGGCAAAGTTAAGTTTGTCGCGAGGTCTAATTAACCGAAATTGATTGATTCTTGAGAATTAAAGGATGATTACCTAAAGTGTTAATACCTACTAAAAATCTTCTAAGACAGCCCCAAATAAGTTTCAATAGAAAATTTGTTCATACTTGCTATTTTTTGAGTTAGTTGTTCTTAGTACTTAACGGCTTCGGAACCCTACACTGAGCATGGTCCGATATTGCTCTTGCCCGGTTTTTTAATTCACGTTATAAGATGGTGGTTTTAAATTAGATTTTATGAACCTAGTAAAGTAAACCTAAACCGAACCAAAAAACGTACGTTTCGACGTACGTTTATTTTTTTAATAAGGCGTGGGATTTATATGCTATTATAATTAATAGAATAATGGTTACTTTAATAAATTTGTCACCTTTTTAATGTACCTGGAAATAAATTACATGGTTACAAATGTGTTTAATTTTTTTAAAGGTTTTTCAATCGCTTACCCCGTTCTTTAACCAAACTGGATTTGCACATAATACCGAACCGGGCTGCCGCTTCACCGCACTAGGGAAAAAAATATGAAATTTTGCCGCTCAGTGGTGCTCAAACTTTGGTCTAACAAAAGGCATTTTTAATTTATTTATTCAAGTTCAAGAATTTTAAGGAAATAGTAAAAATATGGAACAAGACGATTGTTTTTTTGTATTTGATAGGGTAAATCGCTTGTTACTGGCCAGTTTATTAAATTACTGGCCAAAACTTTGCTACTGTGCATACTTTCGACAGAATCAGAATCAGAATCAGAATCAGAATCAGAATCCGAATTTATTTATTTGTAAAACAAGAGTAAAAGGATTTTACAATGTTATATTAGGTACATATCTTGCCCTACCATACAACAATACGTAGTTTTTGTCCAGGAAATTCGATAATTGCTCATACTGAGAACCCTTCATTTAAATTATATTTTTACATTTTGGTTAGTAACTGGAGGTTAGCCAGTAATAGGCGGTTTATCCAAAATTACTAAAAAAATACCCAAAAACTTAAATCATTTTCACACCTTTGACACACGTCATGCTGTGTAATGTGACCAAATTGAATAAAAAAAGAAAAATCTGATTATAATTTGAAAATGATTATCTATATGGTAGCTAGAAACCCTTTATTCAAATTTAAAATATTTCTTATTTAACAGTCTTTGAAACCAGATTATTTTTATTACCTTTTTACATAATTATTTTTACAACTCTATATCAAAAAATATTAACATTATGTGTAGTAAAAATAATAATTTAATAATTAACTCCAAGCTAGTATTAAAACATTGACGGCTTAAATGTTTAAATGTTTACGCTCTCCCTGATTCCTGACACTGTTCGGTAAAACCTTCCAGTCAAAGTCAGGGTTAACTCATCACCGAATTCACATTTTTGTTAATTTCTATAAATATGACCACACTAAATTCACTTTATTTATCAGAAGTCAAAAACTAATTAAATAACAACACTGAAAAACCACATTTTCAAACACAAAGGTAACGTAATACGGTTTTATGAAGTATACGCGATTTCTTATCGATTTTCACAAGAACTCCCATACTAAATGGCGATCAGCGATCAACTAACTTAATTGATTGTTGCGTCCCGACTGAGACAGCAAATGGCCAGATTGGCCGCGTAGTGGAAGGGATAGGTATATAGCTAGCGAAAAAAAATCACAACTTAATAACAACTGTAAGTACTGACTAAAAGCTTAAAATATGAGGAATTCGGTGATACGGCAGATTCGGGGAAGCGTACATTTACCTTAGTAGACCGCACGGAACCCTTCTATCTATGTGGTGGTTTCGTCAATTTAAAATGTTAGATAAATAACTGTTGGGCAAAACTTTATGTTATCTGTGACGTAGGGTGATTTCGCCGGTTTTCCGTCCGGTTCCAGTTTCCGTCCAGTAGACTGTGCTGTTTAGAACAAAAGCCTGGAATAGTAAAATAAAATCAGCTACTCGCGCATGTTTGGTCTCGTTGGGACCCTTAGTAGCCAAACATTAATTTCAGAAACATGAATATATTATTTAAGTTGAGACTAATAAAAACTACGGTTGGTGTTTAATTTTCGTGTTACGAAAGTGTTGTCGCGGTCGTGGAAATTTTGTGATACCAAGACATTTCACGCCAAGGTTTTTAAGTATTTTTGCGTGGTAGTATTAGGTTCTTTTTGTGCATAAGGCTCAATTAGAATATAATGAACTTAAAATTACGGTGCAATCATAATATTATCTCCGGTAAACATATAACATTTTAGTGAACTAATACTGAATTACGTAATCTGCAAAATATTTAATTCTCGTCCTCTGGACGAAAACTGAAAAGTCAGGTGTGATTTTGTGTCAGTCTCAATTTGTAATACCTAACCTATGCCGATTTATATTTGTTTGATGTAAAATCTTTGGTGGTTACTCGACTAGACATTCCATTTTCGTCCGCCCAATTGTCATTGCTGCACGAGTAAAATCAATTTAAATATATGGACGAAATCTAGAAACGACTAAACTATTACATTAATTTCCGGCCTTTTACTCTGGAGTGGACGAAAACTAAAATTTACACCTCAGTTTACGGACAAGGATTAACTAAATTTTATTTATTTTTAAATAATACTTATGTTGTTTTGGTAATATGAAAGAAAACTTACCTATATATTAAGTACCAATAATAGATATTGTTAGCCAATCCGTTTTTTTTACTATTTCTTAGCTCATCTACAAAATGGTCGAAAACTACCTGACAGACTTTCGGTCGAAAACCAAAATTTGCGGACGAAAACTAGTAAAATCGGTACTTTTATCATTAACATTTTTTATAAAAAACTGTGACAATTATAACTGAATGCTTGATCTAACCTAAAATAAAGCATATTAGCACTAAAGTTATTTTTTTCTCTATACATTTTATTACTTGACCATATTATTCTAGTCCTCCAAAGCTGGCAACTCAGCTAACTGGACGAAAACCGGCTTTAAATCACCCTACCTAGTTTCATAGTGTACTGGGTGAAAAAAGGCAACTCATAAAATGCTACTTAACAATATAGAAATAAATAAGAGAAAGTTTCGTCTTTCCATTTCCTTTAGCGAAGGTATAACAAAATAACTATTTTCCATTGATATTTATGTATTAATTAAAAACACGCTTTGCAATTTTTTTTGAGTAAAGTGATGGGATCGTGGCTCGTGGCCGCGCCGCCCGCAGTCAAGGGCACCACGCAACCCCGCACCGCCGATCGCTCCCACAGCGAGGCGCGCACGCCGCGCGCGCGAGTTTGAATTATACCTACGTATCACGGAGTGCTTTACGTATCAGTATTTAGTGTCCCCATGATTTTATATTTCTAATCTTTTGTTTGGTAACTGAGATCATTGTCATGACTGGTTATAAATGAACTCTACAAACTCTAATTCAATATTGGCTTTACTGCTTCACCAGAAGTTAATATCTAGACAGGCCGATAGTTTACATTTCTAACTTTTTTCCAGTGTATTAAGTTGATCGATTACATCATAATTGTGCGATATCAGCTACTCTAATTCATTATTTACAAAGTAATTAGCATTTTTTTGTTTACCAGAATGCAGGTGTTCCAGGTTTCTAAAATCGGAATATTGTAAAGAAATTAAAGTGATATACGATATGCCACCGTTTTTTTAAACTTTAATTCTATATTTACAAAGTTATTGGCAAAAATTAAAATATGTCAATATGTCCGAAACCCCCGACTATAATTTTCTAACTTTTTAGATTATTGCTATTTAACATGCCTCCAACGACATATCAAAAAATAACAAACTCTAATGTTATCAAAGCCTATTTTTCTCCCACTACAGGTCTATTACCGCCTGATTCACAATCGACAAGTAAAGCATATTTGACAGATAAATTAGCCCTTTCTCTTTCTTTCACTTGAAAATTCAAAAGGAGATGTCAACTCTCGTCGATTGTGAAACAGGCCCTTAAAAATTGATTTAATCCGCAAGAGTTGTTAGCATTTTTAGACATGAAAAGACAAGATAACTTTTTTATTTGACATCACAAAATAAACACGGATTTGTTTACTTTGTATTAAAATTCTTAAGTATGTAATCAGTCATCACACTGTCAGCAAAACCTGTCAAGTCTTTGTCACACCAAGCAAGCGCGGCCAAAATTACCAATCAACAATATGAATGTTCCTGCTACGTACATGTTCTATCAAGCGCAGAGGTACCTTATTTAGAACGTAGGTACAGTCGACGCCATAAATATGTTTACACTTTAGTACCTCGTCACTTTACCCGCTATGACAATTTCAAATGGCAGTTTAAACATGACGCTAAATAGACAAGGTATTAAAGTGTAAACATATTTATGGCGTCGACTGTACAACGTAGGTACCTTAGGTCCAAAGGATCTTGTAGTGGGCAACGATTTATATAATTTACAGATACAAGTCTACCTGCCTGGCATCGTGCTGTAAGTCCAGGCCAAACTACTCAGCCCTCGAATTCTTTAATTTTTGGCTAACAGTTATATTTTTTGCTTTGGATGCGGCTGCGTTGCAATTGAATCTTCTTCAGCCTAGAGCTTAGTTTGGGACTAGCTTAATTTGTGTAAGATTGTCCTCCTGATACTCGTATGAAAAGTTAAAAGATTGACCTCGTTTTTACATAGATTAATATTTCTTTAGCTATCTAACGGCTTGCTCATTTAATTCTTATACTATCAAATAAGAGACTAAGGAATACATATATACATACATTACATACATACATAAACTCACGCCTTTATTCCCAGAGTGGGGTAGGCAGAGCTACAGAATTACCAAAAACTCTAAAAACTTTTTGATAATTCTGTTACCACATTTTGCACACTTAGGCTAAGATGTTTACCAGTGTATTAGTGACAGGTGGCAAGCCCATCGCCTAACAGTACTATACGCCTTTATTCCCTTAGCCGTCTCTTACGACATCCACGGGAAGACATGGAGTGGCACTATTCTAACCCGGCAACCACACGGGGAATATAAATGAATGATGCCTTATTTTTTTATACTCGTAATATAAAAAAATAAGGCATCATAAATTTATCGCTAACACTTTTTGCCAACTTCATAGATTTCTAACTCTATGAGTCTCAGTTTAACCTGCTGACAAAGTTCCAAACATTTGATAAATTGTTAATTCATTAACCTTCGCTTGACACAACAATGATGTAGTATCTTAAGACAAAAGGAACAACTAGATCCGGCCACGATCACGCACGATTAGGCACGTGTCATGTTAACTACCTGTCAATTTACGCGAACTTTATTAATTTATAACACCGTCAAGGTAATCAGTCTTATCTGATTAAGTAAGCATTTTTTATAGTGAAGAATTTTCCAGTAAAAATATTTTTCCTGTTTATTAAAGTTTAGTTTGTATTTCCAAAGATTATCTGTATGGGAGTCGAAGACGCAATCAGATATTTGGTGAATGCAAGTCCTTTTACTCTTGAGATGTGACTCAATTGCGAGTACTTACATCAAATGAGTCGAAGTCGAAGGGGTTAGAATAACTTTGAACTACCTTTATGGCAGTTTTCTGGAGCTCTTGCTTCAGTTTCTGTTTCTTGATTCTGTCCCGCGTTAAATAAGATTTGTACATACATACATAAACTCACACCTTCATTCCCAGAGTGGGGTAGGTAGAGCCACAGAATCACCAAACACCCTAAAAACTTGTTGATAATTCTGTAACCATATTTTGCACAATCAGGCTAAGATGTATATCTACCAGTGTATAGTAAACGGTGACAGGTGGCAAGCCCATCGCCTAACAAAAGTACAAGCATTTATGACTCGACTCTTACGACTTCCATGGGAACAAACATACCTCAATTAAGGTATGTTTGTCACGAATAAACCATTTCTTTTCTTCTTTTTCTTGTGAATATTAATAGAATTTCTGATGTAAGATCATTCGTTGTTCTAAAGTATACTTTTTTTTTAGATAATATTGTAATGAAGATCATTGATTTTCTTAGTTTGGGACTACGTCCATTGGTGTGACACTGTAGGTACCTTGATTTTATTTTTTATTGATTAGAAAACTATGGGGTCCAATAGACTATCAATATTATCAGTGATACTTGTATATCAATATTATCACGAATTTCAAAATATACTGATATCTATCATGATACTGTGATCAGCATCAATATTTCTGTAATATGATTCTCGATATGCATGTATCGCGTGATAATATTGATGGTCTATAGGCCCCCAAGAACATACAAGAAAATATCCCATGGACCCCAAACTCGGCTGAGCCTGTATCTTGGGGCCCAGTAACCCGATTTAAAGACGAAAAAGGTAGTAAATTACGATTAACTTAAAAGTAATCATGCATAAATGTACTACTTTGTAAAAATAAACTTTGACAACGGATATGCATCTCTAATGTTATTTCTACACTCTCACCGAGGCTTACGTGTATTTGACATTTCATTCGTTCCTATACCGCTGTTTCGTATTAATTTAACGTTGCCGGAATATAGTCACAATGTAAAAAAAAACGACATTGAAGACCTAGATACCGACCATTTACAAAATCGATCGTGTTATTTTACCCCACTGCACCCCAGGGGCATTCCGATCCTTAAATACTTACGTCAAGCTATGGCAAATATTTTATATAATAGGTATGCAAGTGATGACGAAATGGGTTGCAAGATTCTGAAGTGCGGGGTATCGATATATAGGTTACTAGCGACCCGCCCTCGCTTCGCTTCGGTTTATATGAGTTTTCTGTAACACCCGTACATAAAAAAAGAATTTATTACACATATAAACCTTCCTCTTGAATCACTCTATCTATTAAAAAAAACCGCATCAAAATCCGTTGCGTAGTTTCAAAGATCTAAGCATACATAGGGACAGACAGCGGAAAGCGACTTTGTTTTATACTATGTAGTGATGATATGATGCACGAGTAAAAAAATACACGTTATCGTATAAGTTCGCGTTCGAATAAGTTCGTAACAAAGTTCGCCTTTTGTTAGAACTTTTACTTCATTTTCATGGGCCATTTTTTTTAACCTTTACCGAAATCGGTGCCTGCCCTTCAACTACTAACCAATTATTGTGTCAAATTATAATTAAGGTCTGTCAAGGTTCACTAAAACAGCGGATATTAGACGGCAGTAAATAAAGATCTATTGATAAATAAATATTCATATCGTTATGTAGGTATAGTGTACATTATGGTACACGAAAAAAAGTTTCAGCCTTGATTAAATTAATTAACCAGAAATAAACATAGTACTGATTCATAAGCACCGATTTAATACTGTTAATTACCAATGGTATTAATGCTCTTCTTACGTATTAAATAGAGCTCTTATACTAAGAATTACTAAACTAATGCGCAAACGCAGAAAATCACCGAAAGAGGTGATTCTAAGCGTTTCGAGCTCACCCTTTATTTTTGGTTTCAGAGTTTAAAATAAATGGTGAAACTAGACTATATTAAATATATAAATAATTGAACTCCAAACTTTAATCAATCCTCCGTCACATTAATTTTATAAACTTTCTAAACCAGCAATTTAGTGACGTATCATTACAAAACCCATTTTAGTAGGCCTATTTAGTCACTAAAATAATTGCAATTAATTGCTACCTTCTACGTAATTTATCGCTGTCGTGAGTACGTGACACAAAAGTTCGTAACAGTAGAAATTAGATATTTGTTTAAGTCGTATTACTAGTATGTCAAGGTGTTAAAACCAAAACCCCAAAACATGTCCCCAGGTTATTTCTGCGGCGGGCTATGCGGGTTGCGATTGACGTAACAAAATGACAAAATCTATATAATTAAACATTCTGTATAATTCTAAACGAGAAAATCAGAATTGTTATCGGCTGAATGACTTCCACGCCTTAGAGGACGATAATGAGCAGTTATTGAAAAAAAAAACACTTTTGGTGTGGTTTAGTTACGAAATAACTTGTACCCAAAATATGAAAAACACAATTTATGGGATACGTAACAAACTTTAATAACAATTACCCTTTGAGTAGTCAGCTTAACGGGAAATGGTGGCCACTTTTTTCCGTTAAGTTAATAACTCAAAGGTGAATTGTTATTAAACTATATGATATACCCTATAAGTTGTATTTTCATTTGTAGTACAAAAACATTTCGTCCAATTTCAAGAAAATACTTTAGTTTATTAGAAAACACAATAAAAGTAATGAGGGCGCCACTGTACAATGTAAAAAAAAACGACATTGAAGACCTAGATACCGACCATTTACAAAATCGATCGTGTTATTTTACCCCACTGCACCCCAGGGGCATTCCGATCCTTAAATACTTACGTCAAGCTATGGCAAATATTTTATATAATAGGTATGCAAGTGATGACGAAATGGGTTGCAAGATTCTGAAGTGCGGGGTATCGATATATAGGTTACTAGCGACCCGCCCTCGCTTCGCTTCGGTTTATATGAGTTTTCTGTAACACCCGTACATAAAAAAAGAATTTATTACACATATAAACCTTCCTCTTGAATCACTCTATCTATTAAAAAAAACCGCATCAAAATCCGTTGCGTAGTTTCAAAGATCTAAGCATACATAGGGACAGACAGCGGAAAGCGACTTTGTTTTATACTATGTAGTGATGATATGATGCACGAGTAAAAAAATACACGTTATCGTATAAGTTCGCGTTCGAATAAGTTCGTAACAAAGTTCGCCTTTTGTTAGAACTTTTACTTCATTTTCATGGGCCATTTTTTTTAACCTTTACCGAAATCGGTGCCTGCCCTTCAACTACTAACCAATTATTGTGTCAAATTATAATTAAGGTCTGTCAAGGTTCACTAAAACAGCGGATATTAGACGGCAGTAAATAAAGATCTATTGATAAATAAATATTCATATCGTTATGTAGGTATAGTGTACATTATGGTACACGAAAAAAAGTTTCAGCCTTGATTAAATTAATTAACCAGAAATAAACATAGTACTGATTCATAAGCACCGATTTAATACTGTTAATTACCAATGGTATTAATGCTCTTCTTACGTATTAAATAGAGCTCTTATACTAAGAATTACTAAACTAATGCGCAAACGCAGAAAATCACCGAAAGAGGTGATTCTAAGCGTTTCGAGCTCACCCTTTATTTTTGGTTTCAGAGTTTAAAATAAATGGTGAAACTAGACTATATTAAATATATAAATAATTGAACTCCAAACTTTAATCAATCCTCCGTCACATTAATTTTATAAACTTTCTAAACCAGCAATTTAGTGACGTATCATTACAAAACCCATTTTAGTAGGCCTATTTAGTCACTAAAATAATTGCAATTAATTGCTACCTTCTACGTAATTTATCGCTGTCGTGAGTACGTGACACAAAAGTTCGTAACAGTAGAAATTAGATATTTGTTTAAGTCGTATTACTAGTATGTCAAGGTGTTAAAACCAAAACCCCAAAACATGTCCCCAGGTTATTTCTGCGGCGGGCTATGCGGGTTGCGATTGACGTAACAAAATGACAAAATCTATATAATTAAACATTCTGTATAATTCTAAACGAGAAAATCAGAATTGTTATCGGCTGAATGACTTCCACGCCTTAGAGGACGATAATGAGCAGTTATTGAAAAAAAAAACACTTTTGGTGTGGTTTAGTTACGAAATAACTTGTACCCAAAATATGAAAAACACAATTTATGGGATACGTAACAAACTTTAATAACAATTACCCTTTGAGTAGTCAGCTTAACGGGAAATGGTGGCCACTTTTTTCCGTTAAGTTAATAACTCAAAGGTGAATTGTTATTAAACTATATGATATACCCTATAAGTTGTATTTTCATTTGTAGTACAAAAACATTTCGTCCAATTTCAAGAAAATACTTTAGTTTATTAGAAAACACAATAAAAGTAATGAGGGCGCCACTGTACATCCGGCGTACGCTCGGCGCAGTCACACAAGTAGGCATAATAATAATTTAATCGGTAAAATGATACGAGTAACGCCAGTAGGCCTTTTACCTTGTTTGTCATGAGCGAGTAACCTCCAAATGTTTAGAAGGGCCATAAATTTGGTCGAAATAGCTAATGCATGGCATAGATCATTCGTACCAACATGTTTGTCGACAGGGCATGTATACACGTCACCACCAAGTAGTATTTTATTCGGTTTTTTTTTGTGACATCCATTACTAATAAATATTGTTGCTAACCCGATTAAAGAAATTAGTTGTATTTGAGGTAAAACATAAACAATAATTTTAAGGATAAATTCATAGACAACGACTTCGACGATATATTTTATGCTTGTTTAGCTACGTTTTGTTCAAGACAATAAAGGCTCGGCCACACGACGTGTCAAGAACGCGACGTTGCGTCATTAAGATCCGTCAAAATTTACGCATCAAAAGGATGGGTCATAGTAATTACATGGCGTCAAATCTGTTAAGCTCTGCAGTGTGGTCACTTCCTTAAAGAAAATAGACGGATTTTTTAAAACGGACTTCGTTTTTCCAGCCAACGCATCTGCAATTAATTTCAGTACCCTTACCATGAGATGAGTTACAATAAACGTACTCGCTAGCGAGTAGAAGCTCTATCCCTCGCAGACCTCGCAAGTATTCTTGTAGAGTGCGAAGGACAGAGCATTCGACTCGCTAGCGAGTACAGTAATTGTAACTCATGGTAAGGGTACAGTTGTACGGCAGAGTCACAAAATATTTAATATAGAAAACCCGTAATGTTAACAATTGTATTACTCGTACGTTGGAGACGCAATGAACCATTAACCTTAGTAATAAAATACTGCAAAAAACAATTCAGAGTTAAGATGGCTCATCGTTAGGATGGAGTTAACTACGGATATACTTACTGTGCGGGACGTCGAATTGCTATTGCCCCGCACAAGGCGCAGAGCAGTGGACTGTATGTTCGGAGGTGGGGGGCTGATTTCGTTTCGAAGAAATAAAACCGAAGATGCTTCTATATGCGTGCGATCTGCCAGTAGGGAGCGGGAACTATTCGGTGACGGTTGTAGCAAGCTTCTATGGGGGGGGGTGCCGAGGGTCCCTTCTATTGCGGTAGGTTCCGAAGGCTTCTTGCTTGCTACTGGTTGCTTCCCTATTTCTTGATTTGCTTCCACGATTTGTCACAATTTCTATCGATCGGGGGCCTATTAATATTCCAGTTTTGGGGAACGGACCTAGTTGGTAAACGAACGAGGCTATAGTTTGGTAGGAGAGACAGGGACTTGGAAAGGGAGACGGCGAATATGCGTGAGAGAGAAGGTAAAATACGAGAGGGAGACAGCTATACAAAAATGGAGGGAGTCGTGCAAGGAGTGGGGCGGACTTGGTCCTGGTAGCGACGAGGTGTGCGCCCAAGCGCTGGACAGAGAGGTCGGAGTGAGCGAGAGGTCCGAGGCGACCAAACTCGCTGACCGGAAGGGTCGTGTAAGAGGGGGGATTGATTAAGACAGTGAAGGAACGAGGAGTGATATTAAAGGGAGAGACAAGGAAGTCTACGAAAGAGAGTCTGAGTGGGGATACTATTTCCTAAGCCTTTTTAGGAGGGGATGCGATGTTTACTATTTACTATCCTGTACCTATCTCCTATACCTACCTATTTCCCGTGTCCCTACTGGCATTTCTATTTATTTAAACTTACAACTAACTTAATTAACAGAGTTCTATAATCATCTTTGTCTTGCTGTGCCGGTGTGTTTGCATCGTCCTGCACATTTCTCCCGCCGTGTATCGCTGCAGGCGTTACTCTTGATTCGGTGCAGGCGATGGTGCCGTCGGGAGCACGACGAGCTTCTTAGTCGGTCTCCTGAGCACGCCGCCCTTGGTTCGGATGTCCGCCGTCCGCACTATGCCGTCGGCGCCCGGGTAAGTAGCAATTACGACCCCCCGGGGCCAAGTGTTTCGTGGCAGCGTGCTGTCGGCTATGAGCACGACGTCGTCGATCTTGAGGGCTGGTCCTTGACCGTGTGGCTCCCGCCGGTATTGAAGGTCAGGCAGGTACTCCTTCAGCCAGCGAGCCCAGAAGTGGTCTGCCAGCCTCTGTGCTGTTTTCCAGGTGGCGCGGCCGGCAAGGTCCCGGTCGTCGAAGGTTCCCGGAGTAGGGACCCGGGCGGAGCCCCCCAGGAGAAAGTGGTTGGGGGTGATGGCCTCCGGGTCCTCGGCGCTGACTGGTACGTGGGTTAACGGGCGACTGTTCACCACGTACTCAGCCTCGGTGAGCAGTGTCGTGAGGACCTCTTCGGTGGGATGACGCTCGTGCAGCGTCACCTCGAGCGCGGTCTTCACGGAGCGGACGAGGCGCTCCCAGGCGCCTCCCATGAACGGGGCGCCGGGAGGTATGTAGCGCCAGGCGATACCCTTGGCGCTCGCCTCCTCTTCTGTAGCGGTGTCGATGGCCAGGCGCAGCTCGCGGTCTGCACCGCGAAGGTTGGTCCCGTTGTCGGACCACATCTCGGTTGGGCAGCCTCGGCGCGCGACCATGCGCCGGAGCGCCATGATCGCTGAATCGGTGGTGAGCGAGCCGGCCACCTCCAGGTGGACGGCGCGAGTCGTCAGGCAGGTGAAGAGCGCCCCGTACCTCTTCTGTGTTCCGCGGCCCACTGTCACTGTTAGTGGGCCGAAGTAGTCAACGCCCGCGTATGTGAATGGGCGCTGATGATGGGCGAGGCGGCACGCCGGGTGATCCCCGGTCGGGGGCCGCGGAGGTACGGCGCGTCGGATACGGCACGGTAGGCACCGGCCGACGATCTGCTTGGTCACTGGGCGTACCTTTATGATCCAGTAGTGCTGTCGGCACTCGTTTATGGTCGTCTCGACCCCGCCGTGCGACAGCTGTCTATGTACGTACTCTATGTACAGTCTCGTTCCGTAGTTGTCTCCGTCGAGGATGGCGGGACTTTTCATGTCAGCGGCGACCTCGGTCGCAGCTTGTATGCGACTTCTGAGTTGGATCGTCCCGTTCACTAGCTCTATTCTTATTTTCTTTAGGCGGCTGGAGTTTTCTATGTTTCTATCTTGTTCCAGCGCCCTGATTTCGTGCGGGAAGGACGCTTGTTGTCCCGCTCGCACGATCAGCTGTTCAGCTCTCTTTAGGCAGCCCGCCTCAATTATTCTGTAATTTATTTTCTTCGTTTTCTTGGGTAGAGCGGGCTCGCTCGTCCTTTTCGGTTCTATTTTCTTTGCATTTTTCCAGCTCGGATTTTCTTCCTTGTTCCTTTTCGTCCGACTGTAGTGAGTGCGGTGTTTGACCCCTCGGCAGAGGTCGATGAACTGTAGCACCCTGGCGGTTGCCCTCAGTAGCCGTTCCCATTTAGAAAAACGGGTCGGGTCAGGCAGGCTGTCGCGAAGGTTCATTTTCGTGCGTCTTTCTTGCCCCACGACGTTTACTTTTTCTTCCCCTGTTTTTTCGGGTTTCTGCGAGTCTTCTATGGGCCAGTCCTGTTCGTCGCGGAGTAGGTATTCCGGGCCGGTGTACCATCGGTGCTTGCTCGTGAAGTCCGTAGGTACGTTGCGTGTGGCGTCGTCGGCTGTGTTCATCTTGGTTGGCACCCACCGCCACTCGTTCACGGTGGTGTGCTCTTCTATAGCGGCGATTCTGTGCGCCACGAACGGGCGGTAGGTACGGGAGCCGTTCCGTATCCACGCCAGTACCGTCCGGCTGTCAGACCAGAAGGTTCTTGAGTCGGGTCGTCGCTCGTGCTCTTCAGTGACGACCGCGGCCATCCTTGCGCCCATCACCGCGGCTTGTAGCTCCAGCCGCGGTATCGAGGTGCACTGCAGCGGCGCGACGCGTGACTTCGCTACTATCAACGACAGGTGTATGTTGCCGTCGGGTGTCACGGCGCGCCAGTACAGGGCGGCGGCGTAGGCGGCTTCGCTTGCGTCGACCAGTATGTGCAGTTGGAGGTTCACTGCTTCGCTGTAGTGTGGGTAGCACCGTGGTACCTTTATGTCTCTTAGGCTGGTCAGGTGCGTCATCCACTTCCTCCACTCTTGCGCCAGTTCTGGCGTTAGTGGTTCGTCCCAGTCTGTGCCCTGGCGCCAGACCTCTTGTAGTATTTGTTTAGCCCTCGTTGTAACAGGCGAGGCTAGTCCGAGCGGGTCATATAGCGACATGACTATTCTCAGCGCTTCTCTCTTCGTTGGTGCGTCACTGGCGAGTACTTGCTGCGGTATGCGGGCCATGTCCAGGTTGAATGCGATGGTGTCGGTGGCCGGCATCCAGATAAGGCCTAGGACTCGTTCTGTTTTTGTTCCGTCGTCAATCGCGATGTGTGTCGATGGCGGCGGCGTGACGTCACTCTTGCTCATTTGCTGACGAACTTGCGGCGAGTTAGACGCCCATCCACGTAGGTGAAAGTTCCCTTTTTCATGGATTCTGAGTACTTCTTGCGATGTTCTTATGGCCTCCTCTTCTGTCTGATAGGAGGCCAGGTAGTCGTCCACATAATGGTTTTCTATTATAGCCCTTACGGCCTCGGGTTGAGAGTTCACGTACTTCTGTGCGTTGAGGTTCTTGACGTAGATTGCCGACGTAGGCGAGCAGCTTGAGCCGAATATTAAAGAGGTCATTCGGTACTCATCGGGTGCTCCATCTCGCCGGTCCCCGCGCCACAGGTAGCGCAGCGCGTCGCGGTCCTCCGGTCGCATCTTCACTCTCATGAACATCTCGGCTATGTCAGCAGTCACCGCCACTTTGTGTTGCCGGAACCTCATCATGACTCCGGGCAGTGGTTGTAGGAGCCCCGGCCCTGCGAGCAGGTGACTGTTGAGTGAGACTCCTCTTGTCTTGGCGGCTGCGTCGTGAACGATGCGGACCTTCCCTGGCTTCATGGGGTTAACCACCGCGAAGTGCGGCAGGTACCAGGTGCGGCCCTCGTGCTTGTTAATAGGGGCGATTTCTGCGTACCCCTTTTCTATGAGTGCTTCCATCTGCTCGCTGTACTTTTCTTTGAGCTGTGGATTCTTATCGATTTTTCTTTCTGTAGTTGCTAGCCTTTTCAAAGCGTTTTCATAATTGTTCGGCATCCTGACGTCATCCTCGCTCCATAGCAGGCCGGTTTGGTAGGGGCCCTCTTCTAATTGGACTGTGGTGGCCTCTAGTATTTTCAATGCGCGTTGATCTGGGTTCGAGGCGGGTTGTTTGGGTTCGATGGCGAGTGATTCGATGGCGAAGTAGCGGCGCAGCTGTTCGTTCATGCTCTCGTCCTCTTCGTGTTGCAGGAAGTTCACTCGGTGTCCCATTGCTCTCGTGTTTGCGCCGTGTAGAACCCAGCCGAGCGGTGTGAGAGAGGCGACGGGCTGATGTTTCCGTCCCCTTCTCGTCATCGTGGCTAGTAGGAGGTGCCAGTTGTCTTGACCTATGAGGATTCTTGGCTCTGCTTGGCTATAGGTTAGATGACTCTTGATGTCTTCTAAGTGGCTGCACGCTTCGATGTCGTACTGCTGTATGGTCTGCGGCGATAGGTGGAGTTTGTTCACCGTTCGCGCATAAACTTGCTGTGTTTCGCCCGTGCCGCGCAGCGTAAGAGAGACGCGGCGCGACTTGGGGGCTTCTATTGTGATGTCGGCGATCGCTTCTATTTGTAGGGCTTCTACTGGGCCCTCGGCGCCGACTTGTTCAGCTATTTCTTCATCCACCAGGGTTACAGTGGATCCGTCGTCCAGTAGGGCCCAGGCGTGTACTGTGCCGGCAGGCCCCGAGACTTGTACTGGAACGAGCTTCAAGTAGGATCGCATCTGGTGGCTCGATTGCACGCTTGCGACTATGGCGGGCTCTTGGTCTTCGTTTGCTTGGTTTTCGGCCCTCCTGAAGTGTAGGAGGCTGTGATGTGTCCGCCCGCACCCGCCGACATTGCAGGTTTTCTTCGTGCAGGTGTGCGTCTTCGATCTGTATCGTAGGCATCGGTAGCACAAGTTGTGGTTCTTAGCGAGTTCCCACCTCGCCAGACTATCGCTTTCCTTGAACTTGTTGCAGCTGGTTGCTGCACTGTGGGCTTCGCTGTTGCATACAGCGCATTTTCTTCTATGTGTTTCCGCAGCGGCGAATGTTCGATGCTGTGTCTTGATGGGGTATCGCCGCGGCGGTTCGATCGTGACGTTTGCGGCTATGTTTTCGGGCTGTGCGTATGGGGCGCACAGCTCCGCTTCTCTCGTTAGAAATCTTGATATCTTGACGAGATCAGCTTCTTCTTCGTTCTGTGTGGCCGCGAAGTCGAACCATCTGTAGCGCAACGTCAGTGTAAATTTTTCTATAATGTTCTTCGTCAGCTCCGGGTTGAACATGTAGTGCGCGCGGTTGAGTACGCGCAGCGTGGCCACTATGTTGGCTATGCGGTTGGCAAACACGCAGATGTCTCGAGGCACGTCGGTCAAGCGTGGTAGTGCCCGGAGCCGCTCTATTTCTGACAGAGCGATGGAGTTGGGACGTCCGAAGCGGTTCGCTAATGCAGCGACGATGTCTTCGGATGTAGCGCCGCAGATGAATAAATCTTCGACGGCTTCGCGCGCTTTCCCTTTAAGCGCTCTTCTGAGGTTTGCTATTTTTTCTATGTCGCTATGTTGCGCTGATGCTTCTTTGTAGGCCGCTATGAATGACAGCCATTGTTGATGTGCGCCGGTGAAGGTTGGTAGCTCGATATGGTGTCGACGTGATGACCCAGCATTGATGGCTTGAGTGATGGCAGACGTCAAGTTGTTGAAGTATTCCCCCGGTACTGTAGCGCTGGCTCCCGTTGCTTCATTGTTGACTGGAGTGGGGAGAGCCGCCATTGGTGGGGATACGGCTTGGGTACCCGCTGGTGGGGGTAGCGGCTGCCATTGCTGTGGTGGGGATGGCGCCTGGTGGGGCGCCGCCATCGGTGGTGGGGATGGCGCCTGGTGGGGCGCCGCCATCGGTGGTGGTGGGGATGGCGCCTGGAGGGGCGCCGCCGAGCTCGGTTGTATCGACGCGGAGTAGGGCCGATCTTGCATCAGCGTCCACTGTGGTGTGTCGGTGACGGCTATTGGGTGTGGCTGGGAGGTTTCCAGCCAGTCACCGACTCTTCGTGCTGCTTCCCCGTCCGACGCTATGGTTTCTTCATCTTCGTCGTCGGATGGTTCCGCTTCTATTCTTGCTATTTGGGCAGCGGCTAACTGTACTTGCTTCCTCGCAAGTTCTTCTTTGGCGGCGGCGAGCCTGGATGCTCGCCCCGTCTTCGATGACGATGTGCGTGCTCGTTGATGGAGCACGCCGAAGCCGGCGCCCTGTTGTGTCGACGGTGGCGCCGGTATTGTCACGTCTGGTGACGCTGGAGGATCCGGATGAACTATCTTTGTCGACGGGATGATCCTTGGCTGCGGGACTGACGCAGCTGGTGCCGGCTGCGGGACTGACGCAGCGGCCTGTTGTCGCGGGACTGACGCGACGGGTGCCGACTGCGGGACTGACGCAGCGGCCTGTGACTGCGGGACTGACGCAGTGGTTGCCGGCTGCGGGACTGACGCAGCCGGTCTTGATCCTGTGGCTATTGACAGAGGCTCGATCGTCGAGGTAGCTTCTGTCGTCGTTGTGGCAGCTTCTGTTGCCGGCGGAAGCTTCTTTCCGCTCTTGCTTCTGGTGACGGGCATCTTCGATTTTCCTTTTTCTATCCGGCTCGAAGGACCAATGTGCGGGACGTCGAATTGCTATTGCCCCGCACAAGGCGCAGAGCAGTGGACTGTATGTTCGGAGGTGGGGGGCTGATTTCGTTTCGAAGAAATAAAACCGAAGATGCTTCTATATGCGTGCGATCTGCCAGTAGGGAGCGGGAACTATTCGGTGACGGTTGTAGCAAGCTTCTATGGGGGGGGGTGCCGAGGGTCCCTTCTATTGCGGTAGGTTCCGAAGGCTTCTTGCTTGCTACTGGTTGCTTCCCTATTTCTTGATTTGCTTCCACGATTTGTCACAATTTCTATCGATCGGGGGCCTATTAATATTCCAGTTTTGGGGAACGGACCTAGTTGGTAAACGAACGAGGCTATAGTTTGGTAGGAGAGACAGGGACTTGGAAAGGGAGACGGCGAATATGCGTGAGAGAGAAGGTAAAATACGAGAGGGAGACAGCTATACAAAAATGGAGGGAGTCGTGCAAGGAGTGGGGCGGACTTGGTCCTGGTAGCGACGAGGTGTGCGCCCAAGCGCTGGACAGAGAGGTCGGAGTGAGCGAGAGGTCCGAGGCGACCAAACTCGCTGACCGGAAGGGTCGTGTAAGAGGGGGGATTGATTAAGACAGTGAAGGAACGAGGAGTGATATTAAAGGGAGAGACAAGGAAGTCTACGAAAGAGAGTCTGAGTGGGGATACTATTTCCTAAGCCTTTTTAGGAGGGGATGCGATGTTTACTATTTACTATCCTGTACCTATCTCCTATACCTACCTATTTCCCGTGTCCCTACTGGCATTTCTATTTATTTAAACTTACAACTAACTTAATTAACAGAGTTCTATAATCATCTTTGTCTTGCTGTGCCGGTGTGTTTGCATCGTCCTGCACACTTACTGAGGTCAAATAAGAACCTCTTTAGACGAGATTTACAGTCATTTACGACTTAGGTTTTTCAGTAACTTTCTTGTGTCTTTTCTTTTCTCGTAGTGAATGTGTACTGCTACTCGGTCAGCTGGTCGTGTTTATTGTGTGGATAAAACATCTGTCACTTTCTGACCAGTCTGTAAGTGCAAGAGTGACGGATGCTTTATCCAGCGCGGTAAAGGCGACCATAATGCGTCCAGCGGGCTTAGTATGGTTGCGTTTATCGCGTGACAAAATGTGGATAAAGCATCCTCTCGTATGTGCCAAAACTTGACGGATGTTTCATTCACACTTTGTCACGCGAATAAACGCAGCCATATTAGTCCCCCAGGTTGGATAACCGATGTTGCCGTCTCTGTCGTATACGTACCAATCTTTCGTACTATTATGTTGCTATTAAAACTGTAGGTAGGTTATGTGTTGATGCATAAGCCGCAAACGCACGGAGCGGAAGTCGCGCGGTGCGGCTCGTTCCCACTATAAAAAGCGTGCTCAAAGCGTGGCCCAGGCGCTTTTAAGTACCCCGGAGACGATCAATGGCAACTGTCAATGCCTTACGTTATTGATACTTAATGCCAATTGAAGTGCAATTGATATAGGTTTAATCGACAGTTCAATGTTTCCCCCGTCGGTCAAAAAAAGAGAGACTTATTTATGTTCACACATTGTTTATAACGTTTGTCAATGATTCGGCGACACGGTCAATTCCCCGCTTCAATGACACCCGTCAATGACCGTCAATCAAATTTATCATCATTTGCCTTCAATCGCGTATTTGCGATTGACAATCACTTTAATTGGATTCGTATAGGTACGTTCAATGATCACTGACAATTAGGTACGTAAAATTGACAATCGTAATTGACCGTCTCCAGGGTGCTTTAATATGTAAACGCGCCGCACCGCGCCGCCTCCGTTCTCGTGTGTTTACTGCTTTAACGTTGCGGATGAAGAGTTCAACGGACGACATGTCATGTGGTCTGTAGATGCGTCACCTACTAAGTATATAAAAAGGTTTTCCATTTTTGTTATTTTTCCGTTATATAAGAACACGGCAATTGAGCAGTCTCTTATTATGGTAAATTAATACCACAAGATCTACGTCCGAGCTACGTGCTTTTGCTGGAATTGTTATTATTCAATTTAGCATAAATCAAGATAGAAACACAAAGCCGCCTTCATATATTTATTTCGTTATATTTAGGTAAGTACACAATTGGGATTGTTCATATTTTTACAATTACTCCAATTCAAAAACCATTTCGAGGAAGGTTTTAAAGCCATTCTGCATCATTAAGTTTTTGAAATATTTATCTATTTCGGATATTTCGGCAAAAGTGTATTTAACCTTTGTTTGACTTTCGTTTTCGGCTTGAAGCCCTCCTAGGTGTATCTTACGGCTTACGGGTTAGGCGAAAACAGCTTGAAATAGTTTGTTTTAATACACTATTACAATCACTTTTTTTCATTAGATATCATTTAATTGTTGTAATTTATTAGAAAATGCTAACCCAAATTTAAAATAATCATGTCATCCATAAAATGTCTGCTAAATAATTAAAGATATTAAAACAGAACTATTGGGTCAAATACAAAATTAATGAAATTGGTGTCTTAAAATTTCCTGTTCTTTCGAATTAGAAAGTGAAACCCGTGAGTTATTTTTTTTGGTCAATCCCAATTACGTAATACCTAGACAGTATAGTTATAGTGAACGGTTAAAAAAAGGTGTTTAAGCACAGATTAGCTAAATTTAAGTTCACCCTTGGTCAGCCATGGAGAGATTACATTAAATATTGACTACCACAAGTTATTTAAAGCTTTTTTACCATATTATTACAATTGGTCGGTTTACCGCAATGTGACATAGGTATATAAGTACATCAAATATAAATTAATAAAAAATGACTTTACTCTTCAATTTTACGGCCTCATCCCTTAGCCAGTTCATCACATTTAATTGTATAAATTGCTTTTGGTAAATAATAGTCAAGTTTCTTTTTAATGCTTGGATTTTAAATTACCTTACTGATGAAAATTTTAATGACATTTTATTACTAACATTATTACAACACGTAGCTTCTCTCGATGAGATCGAACGTATAAGGCTGCCTAATTGAGAATGATCGCGTTTAAATGTGTTTTATTCGCTCTGACGGGACTACTTAAACTCACCGATGCAACATTCACTCGTTCGTTCGTCCAACCGCGTTTTAGCGCGTGCATTCACAATTAGGCAGCCTTATACGTTCGATCTTATCTACAGAAGCCATGCTGCCAAATTGAAAATGCATGCGCTAAAATGTGTTTTGCTCGCTCTGACGGTACTACTTGAACTCGCCGCTGCGATTTCGCTCGTTCGTCCGACGGTCCGTTGTTTTTGAGAGAATAACACCCCTGTTATGCTAACGGTACTTCCGAATCCCATTCTGATAGCGGTTTGATAATATCCATTAAGTTTGACATTTCATAGTGTTAACGTATATAATAATAACGGTTCACTGATGTTTGACCAAAAAATTATTGACAAATGTTCATTTGACAAACAACGTTTCACCAAATGATCATTTGGCAAACGAGACATTTGACAAAAGTATCATCTTACAAAAACTCACTTAGCAATTGATCAATTAGCAAACACTACACATGGTAAATGTGTTAAATAATAAAATGTCAATTGACCTTTTTCCATTTCACCAAATAATATGTTTCGCAAATTAAGCATTTGTCCAAATGTCATTTAGCAAAATGTTATTTCATAAAAAGATATGATTTCATGTTTGTTGCATTCAACATTAGTTTCCCTATTTCTGGGCAGAAAAAAAAACAACCTCGAAGGCCAAGGCGGGAGCTTTGCTCCCGCCTTGGCCTTCTAACCTAACCTATCCTTATCGGTTCTGCCCTGATTCGTCTTTGTGCATTTTTGGATAGTTAAAACAAATTACAGGCAAGATAAAACTAATTATGAATGATGATTATGACTAGATATCAACTAATACTTATATTATTTTCCTTTCACTAGTGTATTAATATATACCTAAATAAATAATTATTTTCCAAATAATGTGTATTAATTTGACCCATACAATATATATTATTAGATTTATTAATAAACAAAACACTTGTCAAATAATACATTGTACCAAACGTTTTTAGACCAATAGTAGTTTTGTCTGATAACTCAGTTGTTTAATGTTCAGTTTATCAATTAATCATTTATAAAATGTAAATTTAACTGTTGATCATTTGGAAAAGTAAATCATTTGTAAAATGACTATTAGTAAAATGATCAAGTGACGAAACATTTTTTTGTAAAACGTTGTTTGTCAAGTGTCATTTTGTCAAATGACTTTTGGTCAAACAGCAGGACACCAATAATAACAACTGAGTGACAGACTTATAGTTCTCTTTATTTACCGTTATTATAACTAAGTACTTGAATTATCATCCGTTCAATTCCGCCTCGTCAACACGAATGCCTCCGGCCTTCGCCATCTTGTTCCGTCGTCCCGCCGCTGTACGGTGGCGCCATCTATATTTTTGTCGTCTAGCCTAACCGTTTAAAACGGTTTAAGCATTTCGAGTATTTGCTTCTTACGTAACTTAATAAAATCGCTAACATTCGGCCATACTGACACATGTCTGACCTCAGACAAATGCACCGAATAATTATTAATTTAACGTAATATTCTGTATTAACACATAGTTAAAGAAAGAAACAAATACTCGAAGAATTGTCTTCTCAAGGCCATTCGGCCATCCCGTATACATAGAATGTCCTCATTCTAACAGTATCCGCCACACATCCATTATTGTCAACCTCTTCGCTGGCCTTTTTGCGCTTGTACTGGCAGCCATTACCACTCGTTTCGAAGTCAGCAATAGGTACTACTTGCAGCCGTCGGCAGCATGCTCGCTCCGAGGTCAGCAATACTACTTGCAGCCGTCGGCAGCACGCTCGCTCCGAGGTCAGCAATACTACTTGCAGCCGTCGGCAGCACGCTCGCTCCGAGGTCAGCAATACCACTTGCAGCCGTCGGCAGCACGCTCGCTCCGAGGTCAGCAATACCACTTGCAGCCGTCGGCAGCACGCTCGCTCCGAGGTCAGCAATACTACTTGCAGCCATCGGCAGCACGCTCGCTCCGAGATCTGCGCTAATAGGTCACAGCCACCGGCAGCACTCTCGCCCCGAGGTCTGGACCTGAAACATAAAATACTCCAAGCAGAAACATGATCGGATAATCTTCGTGAAGTAGGTATTTCAGTATTATAACATGTTTAACTTAAACAGTTCTTACATGGTTTAATCAAAGAAAATAGCTTTTACTTATAATAGTTAAAGGAGTATAATAGTTAAAAGAGTCTCTTAACTAACACGTACCAATAAACCACGGTAGTACTTTCGCTCTGACAAGTCAACAGAACGGTCGCAGCCATCGACAACATCCTCGCTTCGAGGTCTGGACTGAAAAAAAATAAACAACTCCAAGCAGAATCATTGTTGGTTTTAATTAATATTATTTGTCATTAAGATTCTAAATACTTTAATATGTTTAAATTGATTTACGTTTAATTGTTGTTGATAATTGTGAGTTTATGGTAATATATTATAGTGTGTATTGTATATAACTAATAGAGAGTTAGTTCTGTTATGTTTACAAATAAAAGTTTAGATTATTTATCATTTGTTTTATTTACTAAGGTTTTTGATTACACTTGTTTCTTTGATTAATAGTTTTAACATTAATTTTGATATCATAGTTAGTACAAATCAAAAGGTACTTAATTTTTTTTAAAATTACAATTAATAGAAGAGAATAATGGGTTTAGTTACCCATTTATATGGTACCCCTTAAATTAACATTTCCTCTAGCTTACAAATAATTACAAATTAAGAACTCGAATCGTCCTCAGAATCTTTTCCATCTGTTTCTAAGTTTCCCATATTTACGCCTTGGTCTGCTTCTGGTATTGAGCCAGTCTCCTTGTCCTCTTCAGATAAGGTAAAACTGATCCATGGTTTTATTTTATCTGCCGCATATACATTTCGGTATTTTCTATTGGTGTGCCCTTCTATACTGCTTACTTCGTATCTATCTGACCCTAGGATTTTAGTTACTCTATAGGGGCCACTGTAACGAGGAAGTAGCTTGTTACTCTCACCTGCATTATTAAGCTGTTTTTGCACCAAGACCAAGTCACCTTCTTTGTATATCTTAGCAACACGTCTCTTCTTGTTGAACCTCTTCTCCATTGTTTTTTGGTTGTCATCGATAGTGTGTGTAACTTCGGCCCTTATACTGTCTAGCAAATTTTCGCTCGGCTGAGTGTCTTCACTTGTCAGTGCATGAAGATGTCCTTCAGTCAGGTGAACTGTGCGTTTGCCAAATACTACCTCAGTTGGGGTCCTACCAATACCTTTGTTCAGAGTATTGTTAAGACTCCATTGTACAGTGGTAAGATGAGTGTCCCATTCCTTATCATCTTGTCCATGCGTTAAAGCGGCTAGAGATGCCAAAATTGAACGATTATAACGTTCAATTTGGCCGTTGGCCCTAGGCATGGCAACGGCGTTCTTTATATGTTTAATCTCTAACTCGCGTGCAAAATCTGCAAATTCGTTAGATGTGAAACTAGTTCCACGATCTGAAATGAGCAGGTTTGGTGCACCAAAAATACCGAACACATCTCGAAGTACTGTAATCGATGTCTTGCTTTTTGTATTACGTACTGCTTTTAATATTATGAATTTTGAATATCCATCAATAATACCCAGTATATATGTATATCCTGTCTTGCTCTTTATAAAAGGACCTAGGTGGTCTATGTGAACACTATGAAAGGGGATTGGTGTTTTAGGTATTGGGTGAAGAAATCCTTCTTTTTTACCAGTTGGTTGTTTTGCGTAGGCACAGGGAATGCACGCACGAACATATTTCTTCACAAATGATGCCATGTGTGAAAACCAATATGTCTGCCTAATTTTGTCTAAAGTCTTCTCGATTCCCATGTGCCCACATTCATCATGAGACATATGACATACCTTCCACCGAGCATCTTGAGGCACAACCCACTTCCAGGAGTCTTCTACTTTGCGAAATACTTTCCCATCCTTTAAAGTATAATTATTTTTGATATCCCTGGATTCGTCACAATTGTTATTAAGAACGGATTTAATAAGGACCAATTGTGGATCCGTATTCTGAATATGGTCTAGGCTGGGCGTTGTGGATATTTTAAGCACATTATGCACTGAAGTCTCAAGTTGTTCATTGGTACCTATTGGGTTGCGGCTTAGCGCGTCTACATGGGTCATCTGAGCTCCAGGTCGATACTCGATTGTAAAATTGAATTCTTGTGCTTGCAACCACCATCTTGCAATTCTAGGGACCAGGTCTCGTTTTGTCCATGTTAATCGTACTGCATTGCAGTCAGTTACTACTTTGAACTCCACTCCAATGAGGTAGTTACGAAAACGATTAAGAGACATAACTACCGCCAACGTTTCAAGTTCGTAGGAGTGAAAATGTTGTTCTTCGGTCGTGGTCTGTCTACTAAAATATGCCACTGGACGAAGGGGAGCCTTTTCATCGGACCTTTGCATGAGAATTCCCCCTATTCCGATTTGACTGGCATCTGTGTGTAGTTCGGTCAATTTACTAGAGTCATAAATGGTCAAAACTGGCCGTGAGACTAAAATCTGCTTGATTGTCTTAAACGCTTCTTCTTGTATTTGTCCCCATACCCATTTCGTATTGGCCTTAGTCAAACATGTAAGTGGTCTTGCTAGAGTAGCAAAACCGGGTACGAATCGGCGAAAAAAACTGGCGAGGCCGATAAACTGCCTGATTTCATGGGCGTTTTCAGGCTTTTTAAACGAAGCGACCGCTTCAGTTTTCTTCTGACCCGGCTTTACCCCTTGGGATGAGATTTCGTAGCCAAGGTACTCTATACATCTTCGGAAAAAATTGCATTTGCCTAGATTTAGCGTAAGATTTGCTTCTCTGAGAGCTTCAAGTACCAGGCGTAATTTCGACATTCCTTCTTCAACGGTTTTAGAGGAAACCACTATGTCGTCCATATATGCAAGGACGCCGGGTATTTTCTTTGTATTTAATACCTTATGTATTAACCTCTGGAATACCGCTGGAGCGTTACACAATCCGAACGGCATCCTGTTATACTCGTAGTGTCCGTCTTGGGTTATGAATGCCGTCACATGCTTTGATCCTTCAGCGATGGGTATCTGATGATACCCAGATGTCAAGTCCAGGGTTGTGAAATAGTTCTGACCAGAAAGACTGTCAATCTGATCATCGATCAATGGCATAGGGTACTTATCTTTATGTGTCTTTTTGTTTAGAGCCCTATAGTCCACACAAAGACGCAAATCACCGTTTTTCTTCGGAACTACAATGATAGGGCTCGCGTATTCGGATTCTGAGTCGCGTATTATGCCATTACTACATAAATCGTCAATCATATCTTTAACTTTTTCCCTTTCTGTGACAGGTAATCGATAAGGCCGGTATGTAACCGGAGTGTCATCCTTTAGTTTTATGTGCATCTCAGTTAGGTCAGTCTTTCCTAACTCAGCCGTGGTGAATGCAAAAACATCTCTGTTGTGATTTAACAGTGAATACAGATCGTTTTTAAATTGCTCCGGTAGTTCATCGTCAGTGTTAATTGTGTGCAGTCTAATATGTTCCTCATCATGTTCAGCAATCCTGCAAATCATCTTTTTACGGTCCTGTAACTTCGTATGTTCGACCTTGCTTTGTATATGAACATCGTGCCTAGCACCTAGCATGAATTCCGGCAGCAATACCCCTCTAGCTATAAGCTGTCCTTTCTGTAGTTTAACCGTTGCGCTTGTTAAACCCAAAATTACAATGTTGGCTCGACCCTCCTCAAAAGCGTATACTCCAGGCAAAATTATATACTCCGATCCCGGTTTTAAGCATGCTTCCGAAGTTATATACAAGTTGGTACTATCCATACATTCAGGAGTATAAACTGGGACTGCAGTTGCACCGATCACATCGGCTGTTTGCTCTATGATGATTTGTGCTGGTTTATCTAATGCCTTAAACAAGACCAAATCATTATCTGTTTTGTAGATCCTTATGCAAGGTAGTTCTGTAAGGTTTTGCCCTATAAGTACGCTAGTACCATATGGTAGCATGGACTGTGGAACTACGTATGCGTCAATATGTTCTGTTATACTGTCAATCTGAAGCAGAACTTTTACTTGTGCACTAGGCTTTATTGAGCCATTTGCAAAACCTTTCAATAATGGTAGCTCGTCGTCATTTTGCTCTTGTGCTCCTAAATCTGTCGCGATCTCATCGCTGAGTAATGTGCATTCACTGCCAAGGTCAACAAAACCTTTTAGTTTATGCGCATTGACCATAACGTCTTTAACATACTTGTCAGACGAACCTAAAAGAGAGTCTATTTTGCTGACGGTCTTAGATGCAGTCGGCCCTGTTCGAAACCTGTCTGATCCAAGAGGGGGTTTATCACATTTACTGTTATTGTGACCGACGCGCTTACACTTTCCACACCTAATCACATCTTTTGAGCACCCATGCCAAGTGTGGCCCTTCTCACCACAGTTATAACAGCTAAGGTTGCTATTTTTCCTAGTACCACCTTCGAAAGTGTGTGTGATTTTTGGAGGGATGATTGCGTTACGCTCGCGGTTACCAGTGTTACCACTACTAGATTTGGCGTAATCCTCTCTTTTCATCGATATTTTTCTAAAATAGGAAAGAACGTCTTCAGGCTCCTTAAAACACAAACCCTGGGCGCCCATCCGTATGTTATGCTCGAAAATCCCGTGAGTTAAGCAGTCTACTGCTTTACGTCCGCTAATTTCGCACCTATTAACTAGGCGGACCTTATCATAATAATACTCTTCAAGAGTTTCGTACCTTTTGCTCTTCCGAGCCAACATCTCTCCGAGTAAATCACCATAATTATCTTCATCTGGAAAAGCCTTTAACAGCTTTTCCTGCCATCCAGACCACGAGTACTTGACGCTAGTTAATCCATCGTACCAGCGTTTAGCTAACCCGGTAAGCCGTGGCAAAACGTAAAAAATTGTTTGTTTTTCGGACCACCCGTAAACACTAGCAGATTCATTGATTTTAAAGAGCCAATCTTTCATTGTTTTCGACTTAGCCTGAGGGTCGAACTCAGGAATCACGTTTTGTGATCCATGGCTATGAGAGGGACGATTCCTATTGTCTAACGCCGCTACTAACTTTTCTAAAACAGTAGACTCTGTTGTCTCGCTAGCGGTAGTGCGAGATCGTGACGACTGATGCTTACGCTTCTTTCTGCCCTTACGTTCACTCGACCGTTTGGTCCGAACCGGTGATGAAGATGAGCTAGAACTTGAAGAACTCCTACGCCTTTTCCGATTCTTCCTGCTCCTAGACTTGTTCCTGTCATCAGAACTATCACTTGAGGAGTTGTTAGAGTTCTGATACCTATTTATGTTTTTTTCTTTGTGTCGCTTTAGGAGCATTTTCTCTGACCGCTAATGGGGGTGTACCCGGATCCGACATCTTTATTTAGGTACCGAAAACAAAAGAAATTACCGTTGACTTAAAAAAACACTAATACGTATCTAATACCTAAGTCTAAATACGTAATAAAAAAATATATATATTTACTGTTTACCTAAGTGTAATATTTTTAACTCTTCACACAATATTATATAACTAATACGTATCTCACACGTACTTCTTAATTAAAAGGTATACTAGCTACGAGCTCTTAAACTAAACATATAATTATATCGAAGGAAGAGATCTCTTAGTCTATTATTATTATTATTATTTTTACAGCGTAAAATGTTTACAGGTACTGCGGATCCATTTGGATTCGGTTAATGATGTTGGATGGTTTTTATTTAAATTGAAAAATATCGTAAACAGTTTAAGCAAAAGTATAAAACCAACTAAACATATCATAATCTAATAATAATAATAATCTATAATCTTTGCATACTTATAAGTTACGCGGTCAATGTTTTAGAATAGTTCTTTAAATGAATATGTCAAAACTCAAGCTGATTTATGCCATTTAATATGACAAGCATACATGAAATATTTATAACTATCGTTTATCAACATAATATAATATTTACCAATTTTTCGTAAGATATTCGTAACTTTAGGTGTTTGGTTCGTATTAATAAAACGTGTCAGCTAATACAACGGGCTAATACGATTTACAACGTGTTAAATTACCACTAACAGTCGTTTCCTTTCCTTATTTTAATGTTATATTTACGTGTGTCATTGTTGTACAGAAATGTTTTACTTCCTTTCCTTTGTATCTAGCTTAATTTAGTCAAATATTTCGCATTGATAAAAAAACAAGTAATATTTGTAATAGTATAGTTGTAACATGTAACACATAATTGTGCCATTCAACTTGGAAAGACTTAAGTACTTAATCTCTGGCTTCAATTTAAACCTACACGATCGTATCTTCTGTTATTGAACAAACTGAATAGGTACAGCAAATATAAACATTAACAAGCTTGGCATACAATAAAAACTCACCTTGTGTTTTTCGAATTCAGGTCGACCTCTTTTTGGTACTTTTATCCCACTTCTGATTTGTTAACGTATATAATAATAACAACTGAGTGACAGACTTATAGTTCTCTTTATTTACCGTTATTATAACTAAGTACTTGAATTATCATCCGTTCAATTCCGCCTCGTCAACACGAATGCCTCCGGCCTTCGCCATCTTGTTCCGTCGTCCCGCCGCTGTACGGTGGCGCCATCTATATTTTTGTCGTCTAGCCTAACCGTTTAAAACGGTTTAAGCATTTCGAGTATTTGCTTCTTACGTAACTTAATAAAATCGCTAACAATAGGGTTGAGAATCATTGAGTAAATGTGTGAATTTATTTAGTGAATAATAAATACGATTAAGATAATGAATTTTACAGACTAGAATTGCATGAATACTTAATAATAATCATATTATGCACTCAATAACGCAACGCGCGTACGTATACGTTGTGACCATCAATCTTAATATGTGACAGCACACACCACCGGCACCATCACTTTTAGAGTTTTCTGACACAAATAATTAACCTGGAGTTTAGAAGGTCGTCTGTCACCGTGTCTATTAAGCTATATCTTGTCTTCTTTTATTTCGTGTATCGATGCATTTGTCCACGCCGCTGCACCAATTTTATTTGTACCTTCATTTGCCAACACTTTTGTGTCCGCCAATTGTCAAGTGAAGGTTTTATTTCAGTTACCATTTCTTTGTGACAATAACGCAAGCGCGCGCAGGTTAGTGTTGCCTTGTGTCAAATAGTTTGCGCTTATGTTGTCAAAATAAAACTTAAATAAACTACACCACTCCAATAACACTCGCTAACTATATACCTAGTTCAAAAAGATAATTATATATTTGGAATAGATTATAATAAAACTACCAAGTAATTAAGCCGTTACAAATCATTCACTTAGTCCCTACAATGAAATGTCTAACTGACGACGTTTCGATTTGATAATCTCTTGTCCGGGAGTTTCGTGGAATTTACGAGTTTAGCTAATACAATCTTGTTTGTAAGGATAATGTAAAGCATTTTTTACAAGCTAGCTGCCCGCCAGCGACTTCACCCCCACCGCAAATATCCCATTTTCCTGGTGAATTTTTACATTTTTTTTTCGTAAAATCCTTGTTCTGACGATAACAAGTACAGCAAAAAAAATATCCAATTAGGTAGAGTCGTTCGGAAGTAATGCGCGTAGATACATTTTGGCCACTTCCTCCACGCTGAAAAAAAAGCGCAAAATAACGTACACGTATTTTACAATACTTACCAATCTTTTATACTGCCGGGTTGTAACAACGTTTATGGAAAGAGAATTGACCAGGGGTGTTATTCTCTCAAAAACAACGGACGGTCGGACGGACGAGCGAAATCGCAGCAACGAGTTTAAGTAGTCCCGCCAGAGCGAATAAAACACATTTTAAACGTGTGCATTTTCAATTAAGCAGCCTTATACGTTCGACCCATCGGCAGAAACCATGCTGCTAAATTGAAAATGCACGCGCTATAACATGTTTTGTCCGCACTAACGGGACAATTTAAACTCGCCGCTTGGACATTCACTCGTCCGTCCGTCCGACCGTTCCTTGTTGAGAGAATCACTACCCAGTCCGTGGTCCCGCACGTACTGAACACCAAGTAAGGATTTAATTAATCGTCTAGTATGTAACACCAAAATTATGTACGTAAGTGACTAAAAAGACATTATACAGAAAATGTGTGCAAAATGTGGTTACCTACAGAATTATCAAAAAGTTTTTATAGTTGTTGGAAATTCTGTAGCTCTGCCTACCCCACTCTGGGAATAAAGGCGTGAGTTTATGTATGTATGTCTCCGCACAAATCAAATGCATGTCTCCATAAATGTATTTTTATTTTTTTTGTAGAATTACGGACCGTTTCGCGCGATCTCGCTTTCTATTGTATGAACCTTAAGAGGTTTCTAATAGTGTGTTTAGTTATTAAAAACTGTTTTATTTTCTAGTAGTTAAATCAATTTAAATGAAAACTTAAATTCTTAAATGTTTAAAAAATCTTATTACTACACCGATTTCCAATTGCATCAATGATTGCCTTGTAGATAGCACTTTTCCTAGGGGTCTTAAAATCGCCAAAGTCACGCCAATATTCAAAGCAGGATCAAAATCAGACCCAAGTAACTACCGTCCTATATCAGTCCTTCCTGTGATACCTAAGTTCTTTGAAAAAAAATTACACGACCGCCTGAATCTACATATAACTTCAATAAATCTACTCTTTGAACGTCAGTACAGTACGGCTTCAGACAAAAATCAAGTACACTTTCGGCCACGACTGATCTAGTGACTACCATAAAAACTAACATTGATAAAAAGAACATAGCGTTAGGGGTTTTTATAGATTTAAAAAAGGCCTTCGATACTGTTAGCCACACTCTTCTTTTAAAAAAGCTTGAAAGTATTGGCGTGACAAAGATAGGGTTAAGAATTTTTCAGTCATACCTAGAAGATAGATCACAAATAGTAAAAATTGGCGAATACCAAAGCGACCCACTACCCACTACTTGCGGTGTCCTCCAAGGATCAATTTTAGGTCCCTTACTGTTTCTAATCTACATTAATAACATACATGAATTACAGCTACATGGCCATCTAACATTGTATGCAGACGATACATGTCTATTTTACTTTGGTCAGTCAGTTGACACTTGACAGTCTCATTTTGAAAGCACAGGAAGATCTAAATATCCTAAATTCATGGTTCAAACATAATCTGCTTACAATAAATGCATCTAAAACCTCTTACATAATTTTTAAAGCCAAAAACAAAAATGTTCAACAGCGTTGTCCACTCTCTATCGACGGCGAAATCTTGCGTGTTACTGACAAAGAAGAATATTTAGGTCTTACCCTAGACAATGGCCTTACCTGGAAACCGCACATAGAACAGGTAAGATCTAAAATATCCCGTCTTGTTGGTTCCCTGCGTAGCATTGCCCGCTGCTTTCCTGGCCGAGTCTCGTTTACTATTTATAATTCCCTTGTAAAACCACATTTGGAATACCTCATTGAAATCTGGGGCAGTGCCGCTAAAACGAACCTTAAAAGCCTTAAAACTGTACAAAATAAAATAGTTAAGTAAAGTGCTGTTTCACTTCGACTTTCTCACACCTTCAGCTGAAGTGCATCAGAAAACCAAATTTATGACAGTGTATCAGCTATACGTCTATAGTACCTGTGTATTAATAAGAAAAATTTTGCACAATGATATTCACTCGCAATTGACTTTTACTAAAAAGAAAAACTTACCGCATTATCGAAACAGGCGCGCTGAAGATTTCCTAATAACACGGTCGCGGACAAATTATGGAAAAAAAAGAATCACATCTGAGGGCGCACAGTTATAATAATAAGTTACCTCTAGACGTTAGAAATATTAAGACATCTTTACTATTTAAAAAAACACTCAAAAACTATATAATTAATAATGTCCAACCAAAATAGTAGTGAACAGTTATTTACGATACTTAATTCTTAAATTTATTCATAGGTATTCGATAATTTTCACCTTTAATAAAAAAAAAACCCTAAAAATAAACATCTTTCAAACTGTGATTAACGCTTATTTGTGCAAAACCTGCCTATACTTATGAATTCGAAATGGTATTATTGTATACTTTATACTTTAACATCAAATTATTTTTACTTTGAAAATAAATTAGCTCACGTCGGATTTGCAAGGGTTAACCCATAGTTGCTAATATAATATTCATACTCATTCTTAAATGTAGGTACCTACCTATCAAAAATGTAAGGCAACCTACTATTTCAACAGTTTATATCAAATCTATAAATTTTATAATTAAAAGCCATATATTCTGTTCGTCGGGAGTTTTATATTTAATTAAGTGGGTAAGACGGTTATTTGTCCGCGCGGCCCGTAATATCTGGAACTGAATTATTGTTAGTATACTTTTAATCTCTGCTAACAGGAGACAAACATCAGTGCTCAGTTTTTGTTTTTAATTTGTTTTTGGAACTTGTAATTGGAATATTGTACTTGCTTACATGTTATACATAGTGTGTTTGGGTGTACCTACCAAGTGTAAGCGGTATAGGTAAGTCGTTATTGCAATATTTAGGTATAACTTATTTTATGTGATGTATTTTTTAACCCCTACGCACACCTTTTGACTATATTTTTGTTTTAAATTGCTCACTAAGTAAATTATTTAGTTAAGTAATATTTCTCATCTAAGTGAAATGTATATTTCTTGTGAGAAATAAAGATTCTTTAAACCGAAATTGAGTGATACTTTCGGGATGTTGTGATTTACCATGTTGTTTGTTTGCTTACTCCTTAGCTCAAGTAAAAAATATAGTATAGCTGGTTTTTTTCCATCAAACCCGGTCAACCACGATTATTCAACCACTTATTAACTAGCCTATTAACATCTTTAGAAATTGTTACATATTATGAGAAAGTTGTTAAATGTATTGGGAATGGATGACTTCATTTAAAATCGAACTTTCATGCAAATTTGAACTTTAAGCATCTTTTTAAACCAGACGGTTGCTCAAACATGAATAAGCTCTAACGTCCCATTAGGACACGTGTCACTATCGGATTTGCTATGGTAGAAAGTGACAGCATGCAACTTAAGGCGACCTTAAATTGAATGAAGGTTTCTCTAACTGGGCAATAGAGAAGGCTAACCAGCAGACTGACCACCTGATGGCAAACAGATTAAATAAATGTGTTGTCCTTGACTTCTCCAATACTGATATAGGCCTATTTCAACATGCTGACAGTGACAGGTGAAAGGTGACATTTCATTGTACTATCAGCCCAATAGAACCGTGACCTACCATAGAACTGTGTCACAGTGACGTTACGATTCAAATAGTAAGAAGTGTTGAACAAATTGTTTTATGATGTCACTGTGACACCGTTCTTTGGTGGGTCACGGCTCCATTGGGCTGACTATCAGCCGACACGGCGTAGCTTATATAAATCTCAGTGATGTTTACCTATCTTTAGTCGAATTTCCATTTCCAACTGTTTCCTAAGCGTTTAACTTTTCAAGATTGTTATAATCTAATATAATTAAAAATGGGCCCGTAGCATAATATCGAAAATCAAATTTCATAAGTACGAAATTTCTAACACTAAACTTCGAATATCAAAATATCTAATGTACCAAATTCCTAAAGATGCATGTTTTAAGGCACTTTTAATGGAATGATATTATCATTTTCGAAAATCAATATTCCTTTGTACAAAATGCCTATATGTTATTAGTAATAACTAAACTTCAAACTCAATATTTCTAGTGCCCAAAAACGCTACGTACTAAAAGCTTTGTGACAGTTCTTCGAAAATCAATACATTCAAACCTTAAAACTCCACCCCTAATGAACGTAACGTACCTTCGATAATTAAAATGTCGTTTGAAATTTCGCACTTTATACATTTTAAACTTAAGTACACCGGGCGTAGGTATAATGCCGTTAGTTTTTTCGTGCACTAGTGGTATTGTACTTGAGACGTTTAAAAACAGGCTAATTAAACATAGGACATGAATCTTCAGGAATTTCCTACATTATACATTTTGATATTCGAAGTTCTGTTTTTAGGAATTTCGTACTTATGAAATTTGACTTTCGATATTATGCTACGGACCCTTAAAAATCTTATATCATTTATTGGTTCTATAACTTTTTGAAAGGATAGAGCCTTTTCGGTAAATTAATATTGCTTTTAACATTGTAGGCGCCTTGGTGCATACTGTAAGCCTATAATTGTAATTATAATAATAAATAAATAAATAAATAAATAAATAAACATGTTATCGTACTGTGCTTAACTCAGCCGCTTTTACTCTTGCCAGTAGTGGCGGCCAGCGGGCCTAGTATTATTGTTGCGTTTATCGCGTGACTAAATGTGATCCGTCACTCTCGAACTTAATGAACGATACGACGTGATGATACGTGTCAAAAAGTGACGGATGTTTTATCCACATTTTGTCACGCAACCATATTAGGCCTCTAGGGCCTCTATTCTATCGGGTGAAACCATATTGCCTTTGTCATGTTATCGTATTATTTTAAACTTGGCGGCCATCACTGTCAAGTATATAAGAGCTGTCATAACGTTATGTGATGTAGGTACTTAATAATTTACATTTATAAAAAAAAGATAAAAGATGTTTACTGTTGTTTATTGGCTCCTATATTAGCCTTATTCTGTCTCATAGTAAGTAATCAATTTACAAACAAACTTTCCGATGTGACGCAATTTCGATCTTCGACTTTTGCAGTAAATAGAACTTTAAAAACGGTTCTCTGCTGAACGGTTGATCGAGCGGTCTACGGTCTTACGGGACATTTTAAACTAGCCGGTTAATAATCCGGCCGTCGAGTCTAAGAACGAGTTGTTTAAGAGAATCACCTACCTTGTTCTTTAATTGCTATTATTTATGGATAGCTATTTATACGGTGTGGATAGCGACAAAAACTGTTACATAATGACCTGTGGGCGTGATGGAGGAAAATGAAATGAAATATGCTTATGAGAGCAACCTTGGCAGCGGACAAGAGGCAGCCAACGTTTTATACTCAACTGCAATTAATACGGGTCACTGTTCATACAAATGTATGTGTACAGTGACCCGCTTTCATTGCTCTAATCTTATCTCTAATTGTATTATGACATTATGGTAAGTTAAACCCATGGCCACATGCCGACTTAGATAATTGGAGTATTTTAAAGTATTAGTAATGTACTTTATACTTAAAAAATGCTCTAATGCGTATTAAAATTGATAAATTTTGTTTGTCTAGTCTTGAATCCACTTTAAACTTCCTGACCTTATCTTTTTTAAATGGGCCTTTTTAACACACTTCGACCTTGTAGGATATTTAGTCCAATTACCCCTCTTAAACACTCAGCTACTGAATGTGCAGGTTTACTCACAATGCTTTTCCTTCACCATTATCTTCTAGTTTTGGAAACCACAACACTTAGGTAAATATAATTAGATTCATTATTTTTATTGTATTCGTTTTTATTTTTTACAGTAAAGTTTTTACATACATACATCATACAAATATTGTATGTATTTATGTATGTATGTTGACGACGCGCTGGCCTATTTGGTAGTGACCCTGCCTACGAAGCTAGCGGTCCTGTGGGGCTAGACAAGTTGCCATCGTTCACGAACGCTAGCGTTAGGTGATCACTGGCGACATGTGTTGTCATTGAAAAATGTATGGGAATGACGTAAGTCACGTGATATATCACTCGTTAACTGACACGCTGAAAAGTGATCACTATCACTCGATAGGTTTGACGACTACGGTCGATACGCGGTACTATTTTGACACAAAGGCTAGACAAGTTGCCCTTTTGACAGGTCGAATAGAACACTAGCACAATCACCATGTCGCACTGCTAGATCAAAACAGTATTAACTCAAAATCATGGCTAGTTTGGTTTTAAGTTCAAAGAAGTTGAATTAAAGTTGATTTTGACATGCATTGTATTTTGAGTTACTACTATTTTCATCTAGCAGTGCGATATAAACGTCGGTATCTAAGGGCGGTATCTATGGACGGCCGTAACGACCAAGAAACTGTCAACTGAGTCCGTGTCATCACTGTCATCATTGCTTCGCGGTCGCATAAAATTATATTGTTTGAACTTTGATTTCTAATTAAAAATGCTTCCGCTGAGACTTACATATACGCTGCTCACAACAGTACGAGCTTATCCAGGCGCCGACCCAGAGAAATCTCTCGTGCGAGCCTGGAGGCCGCGGACGGGATGCATGAAATGCTGTTCAGGAACATTTTACGTTAAGCAAGGTCTCATTTAGAGTTCTTTGCAGCCTTTTGCGTTCCCTGACTTCGTTGAGGAGATTGAAGGAGGTTCTCCTTGAACTGAAGGTAAGCATCATTTTGATTTTAACATGTATAAGTTGGTATGTGCATTATATAAACAATACCTACAATGAAACTTGTCAGTACCAATAAAGATATTTATTACGATTATTTCAGGTGCTGTGTGCTCTCAGCTTTCTGGCGACAAGGTCGGATCAGAGGATCACGGGGTATCCAACCAATTAACGCAACGGACCGCTGCTAGTAGATGCATCCGTCAAGTGGGGGATGCTCTCAACAACGACACAGTCTTGAAGAGGAGGATCGTCTTCCTACAATCGGATGAAGCTAGGTCTCGTATAAGACAAGAGTAAGTTATGACATATATTTAATGAAAGTATTGGATGTTTCATTCCCTGAATATGTGTAATGTTTTTTATTCACAAGGTCCCGCCCAACGTTTAAATTAACCGAGGGAGCGTTTTTTCTTTTATTGAAAACTCTTTATATATATAGTAGTATGGTTTTCGGAAAAAAATAGTACTTAGTTACTTATAGCGAGGTCAAGTAAGTATACTTAACCGATATCATACAATTTATTGATAAAATAACTTTTGTTTGTTTTAGGCAACAAAGAAAATCCTACAGACGGCTGGTTGACGATGCCGGATGTCCATATACTATTATCAACCCCTTGTCGCAGAATTACAAACTCCGGTGTTTCATTTTTACACGGAGCCTGCAGCCTGTATGGAAGGAGTATCTCAACTTTCATTCAATGTCTCAAAGGTCGCCCCCTAGGTTATATTGTAGTGCGGAGCAGTCCTTTTATAATTGGAGCCAAATCCAGGATGAGCCCTACTAATTAGAGGCAGGATTATACTTAATTGTTTGGTGAAATGAGTTTGAATTACTATTAATTTATTATGTTTAAAACCTCATCCATAAAATGCTATGAATCAAAAAATTATTGATTTCAAGTATTAAACTTTCAAAACAAAATCGAAGTACATTATTTTAGTAAAGTTTCATTACTCGAAGTTACACTGATGGCCATATAATTAGGAACCGAACGCTTGCGTTTTTCTCGTAAGATATACTTAATACAATTATGACTTAAATTTTGACCACCAATCAAAAATTTCTTGACCAATTTTATTTTTAGTTTACACTTATCATTATATAATAATCTGTTTAAATGTATGTACAGTTTGTCGCTGCTAAAATCGAATATTTTATCAATTTCATGTTAAAAAACTTTGTATGGATACGTCAGCACTAAGTTTTTAAATCCCTTTAAAAAATGTTCGTTTTTAATAGCGGTAAACTGTACAAAAATTTGAGGCTTAGTTTATTAATTAACGATAAGTGTAACTAAAAATAAAATAGGTCTAGAACTTTTTGATTAGTTGTCAAAATTTAAAGTATATTTGTAGGCAATTACATGGGAAAAATGCAAGCGTTCCTAATTATTTAGCCACCACTGTTATTACAGGAGGTCACGACTAATTTGGTTACGATCTCGGAAATGTATTAGGTATTCTGGCCTGACAGGATAGAGAGCAACTCCCTGATGCCAAATATGTCGTTGTGCCTGCGCACAGCGGTCGCATTAACTAATATGGCGGCTGAAAGACGTGTTATCGTTCCCAAAAAAAAGAGATAAAGGAAATGGCTGAATTTTGTACATAAAGTAAGTACTAGTAGTACTCATGTCAAATACCTATGCAAAAACTGTTCAAAAATAGTTATAGCGTTATGTACAGTCAGCTGCAGAGAAATGTAACCACCTTTGCTAGGAAACTTGTATGCAGAGGGGGTCACTTTTCTCTGCAGCTGACTGTACTTTCAACGGCCGATAGTTGTTACCAAAAAAAACGATAAGGGAAATGGTTGAATATTATGAGCAAAGTAAGTATTAGTTGTACCAATGCCAAATATGTAAAAACTGACCAAAATTTTGGTCGCGTTAGGGCACTAGGACCTTTTAAAGATACTTCGAAAGTATATAGTATAACGCCATAACGTGACCAACATTTTTGACAGATTTTGCATATTGGACATGAGTACAATTAGTACTTACTTTATTTACAGTATTCAGCCATTTCCCTTATCGTTTTGTTTTGGGAACGATACCACACGCATATAACGCGACCACTGTGCGCAGGCAGTCTGACAAATTTGTAGTCAGGTTCCTCTATTCCCACTAGTTCAGTTGACTGAACAAGTGAGATTTTTTTACTCGTTTGTTCAGTTGAAAATAAAATAAGTTATAACTGAACTAGTCAGATTTTTTTTCTCGTTTGTTCAGCTGAATAAAATTAATAACCGCTTAGTTCTATATCCATGTATGACTTCTTTGAACACGTAAAATGGTACTTTTTTGTTCTGTCTAGTCATACACCTACACGATGTGTACAAAACGAGTTGTTTAAAATGAGGTAGGTTTAGGTTATGTTAGTTTTGCAGCAGGCCCGGAGGGCCAAACCACCCAGAAATAGGAGCTCCGCCTGAGCGGAGCTCCGTCGACACTCTTATTCCAAATCAATCAGACAGTGTCGACGGAGCTCCGCTCACGCGGAGCTCCAATTTCTGGGTGGTTTGGCCCTCCGGGCTTGCTGCAAAACTAATATTACCTAAACCTACCTAGTTTCTGGTTATGAAAATGGAAAAAAAGTCTTGTTTAATAACAGGTTAAGAAACAGTGAAAAAAAATCATTATTCATAACCAGTTATGAAATCTTACTTGTGAAAGTGGACGAAAGGAAATTGACGACTTCAAGCATATTTTTCTTGAAATGGGTGTCAAATTAACGCTCGTGACCGTACAGTCACCATCAAATATCGGAGTAGGCGTTCAAAAATACCCGCACTCAACTCAATTAATTAAGCAGTGTATGTAGAGTGTGTTGATATATTTTTGCACACTTTGTTTGCTGCGATGTGTTTAAAGTCGTACCTACTTTAGTTGCTTACATTTATTTCAACCGACCTACAACATCCGACATTATGGGAAAACGAGCATATTTGGAAGGTATTATAGGAATGAAGACAACATGAATTGATTATTTTACTGAGCAGAAATTATGGAAAAGTACATAATTGTATTAACGCAGACATCACAGGAACATCGGAGTGCACGGATCCAGTTAATCTGCATTGCAGTCCTTCTAGACAATGCATACTATGTGGTAAAATTGGTGGGTGAAGTGGCTGAAGACAGTGGTGTTGGTTTTTTCTGAAATTAAAATAAAATGACTTATCATAATTTTTGTCATGAATATAAAGTATAACTTTGTTTCTACATTTTTTTTACATTCAAGTCAAATATCCGTAAGGGGCTAAGGGCGCTAAAACACTGAGATATTGTTGGAAAAAGGTTAAGAAAGGTTATGTACTCGCTGTCTCCAACAATAATATATTATCCAATATAGGGCTGAAACTATTGGACAGAGAGCGTGTCAGATAATTTTGAGCGTAACGCAATGTGAAATATAAATTATTATTGGCGACTGTACTTATTCTCATTTAGTTTATATTGGTTTTGCAGACACTTTAGAGAGATCAAATAACTTATATGAATAAAAAGCAAATTATTTACATAGATTTAATGCTTAATCTTTGGCCAAAGTAGCTGGTCACCCGAAACGTCATTTAGGCATGAGGAAATTTCCTTAATGAATGAGTTATCTCACGCCTCCCCCAAAACATAAAGACTTGGCTAAAAGCAGACATATTTATGCCATTTCACTGGTTTGACTGATGCAGCCGCCGTTCTCAGTTTGACAGAGGAAGTTTGAAGTGGGACCTAGGCAGCGTATGCATGCAGGTAACGTCCGCCAGGTTAGGTAAAATACTGAAAATACGGAATAAAACTGTATACACACCATGATCTGCATTTGCGAATATCATTATAGGTATCCAGTGGACTTCATAAATATTTTTTTAGTTCCAATCACGTGTAGTCTAGGTCCCTGTAAATTAAAAATGAACTGTAGGTATATCTTTATCACAAACACGCTGCTCTAGTTAATTTTATCGAGTACAGGCTTCTGTACTATTCTGTCCATGTCATTACGATTAGTACCGCAATTTTAGCAAATGTTATCCGATTTTAAGGTGTAGCAGAAAGAAAGTCAAACACAACTACACTAAATAAATAAAAAATCGTACATACATACATACATTAACCCTGAAAACATTACACTCCTTATTTTAGGCAGTCATGTAAAAATAGTTGGGTATGCCTGTGCGCCCCTGCTGCGCTTTCACGTGATTTGAACATAAACCTGTATCTGATCTTCATTATTGATTTAAATAGGGAAACTATTTAACAATGCCTGGGAGACGCGTTCATACATTGTTATGCTGTGTAATTATTTTAAATAAATAAATAAATAAAGGAAGTAACTTTTCTTACATGTTACAAGAATTCATAACACATACATACACGTACATATTTACCTTAGAATAACACACAACACACAACACAATCATAATCTCATAACATTTTATGAAAAACCACATGTAAATAAATAATGTAACAAATACAACATAATACGTACCTAAATATGTTTATTTCCAATGCACATCTGCGACAGCGTCAACTTGACTTTTAAGGTCGAAAAGTATAGACAAATTTATCATTTTTAGAAAAAAAAACTAGACTGTCGAGCGAGGTTGTATCCATCGTGGGCATACACTTTGGCTAGATTTTTCATTTTTGACAACGCATGTCGACAGTGATCACCTAACGCTAGCGTTACATTCGATGGCAACTTGTCTAGCCTATTTCGCCAAGTGACAGGTGATCACCAAAGTGATCGCCTAACGCTAGCGTTCGTGAACGATGGCAACTTGTCTAACCCCACTGGGTAGTGATTCTGTAAACAACGCCGGTCGTGCGGACTGTCGAGTGATATCCAAGCGGCGAGATTAAGTAGTCCCGTCAGTGCGAACAAAACACATTGTAGCGCGTGCATTTTCAATTAAGCAGCCTTATACGTTCGACCCATCGTGCTGCTAAATTGAAAATGCACGCGCTAAAATGTGTTTTGTTCGCACTGACGGGACTACTTAATCTCGCCGCTTGGATATCACTCGACAGTCCGCACGACCGGCGTTGTTTACAGAATCACTACCCTGAACTACTACAACTACTGAGTAATTGATTAATCCAGTATTTATTTCATAAGACCTACACGTGGTATTAATGGCAGACCAAATAAGGATTGGAATTTGAATACATTTCTGTAACACCCATTCCCGGAATTAACGAGGGTTAGGATTAACAGGTACCTCAGTCACAGATTTAAGCCGACTTAAGTTTCACAATTTCATACACTCTGATTGTACAACTAAACGGGACTTAACTCTCTAGTAACTTAACATGGCAAGTACTTAGCACTTAGGAAAGAAAAGAAAAGGAAGAAAACTAGCAATTCAAATTATAGAATGTAGTGGGCCTAATTAGTGTGGCTGCGTCTATATCGCGCATCAAATGTGAATAAAACATCCGTCACTCTCGTACTTACCTATACTCGGTGGAACATGAGGAAACCGAATAATTTTAACTGCGTATTCCTGAGTTCGTAAGAAGCAAAAAATGTTATACGAGTATGAACCCTGGTCGAAATAGGATTTTTATCTTTTATCCAGCATGGAGTTGTAATGAAATCTCCACAGTACAAAAAACCCTTATGATAAAAAAATAAAAATCATATTTAGACCTGGGTTCATATAAATTTTTTTGCTTCTTACGACCTCAGGAATACGCTGTTAAAATTAATCGGTTTCCTCATGTTACACCTTGTATATTATATGTCAGAAGGTGATGTATTCCTTATCCACACGTTGTCACGCGATATAGGGCCCTAGGAGAGGAAAGATGATGACAGCTGATACGATATGGTGGTTTCTTTTTGAATATTTTGAAGGGCAAAGTCATGGGAAGAGGTGTAGACAAATAAGACAGAAGGCCAATGTCGTATCAGGACGTGAAAAAGCTGGCAGAGAATAGAGAAAAGTGCTAATTGCGCCACCAATTAATTTTGACATGTTCAAGTTAAGATTATTGATCACGAGCTGTACCCGTACCCACTTCGCTGGGCAAACTACTTTGGGTTAATTTATAACCTATGAAACTCGCAAATAACGTGACTTTCTATTGGTAAAACAATTTTCAAAATCGATTCGGTAGATCCAGAGATTACCCCCTACAACATCACAAACTTTGCCTCTTTATAATATAAGTATAAATTATTAGGATTCTTTAATAGATCAACAATATACGATGCGCTGGCCTAGTTGGTAGTAACCCTGCCTACGAAGTTAGCGGTCCTGGGTTCAAATCTCAGTAAGAGCAGATATTAGTGTGATGAGCGCGAATATTAGTTCCTGAGTCATGGATGTTTTTTATGTATTTAAGTATATGTTTCTCTATATAAGTATTTATATCGTTGTCTAGTACCCATAGTAAGCCTAGTGCTTAGTTTGGGACTATGCCAATTGGTGTGACATTCTCCGCCTCATATTTATTTTATTTACTCTGTTCCACCTTTTGTAGAACAAAAATTCCCTCTGAACAGATTGTAAAGTTAAACCACAGCAGAAATCAATGAACGCAAATGATGCAATAGACGTAAGTAAACGCACGACAGCTCACGTCAATCTATACTCTATACCTACTTATTATACTTATTACACTTATGTTGTTGAAAATTTCAGAGTGTGTATTTATAGGTATTGCCGTAATAACAATAAAAAATAAAAAATAAATTAAACTAAAAGTTAAAGTGAGTCCCATACAGAAACGGCATAGAACCTTTCGTGTGCGAGTGGGTCTCAACAGTCTGGCTATTAAAAAAAAACGTTTTTTTTTAATTCTTTCTTGTACAACACAATTTTGTACGATATTCGGGATACAGTGTGTAGGCTAAGTTAGTGGTTGGTATGTTGGTTGATTGGTTGGTTAGTTATTTAATGTCATATTTAAACTGCCATAAATAAATTTTCACAGCGATTAGAGTGACAAGTACATAATATATAATGTTACTTACTTATTCTTATAAATTATAAATTTATAATCCTCCGAACTAGGCTAAAGGGTATTAAATGTAATAATTAGAATTTAAACTTCATCATTAAACTTGAGTTGCGCTTATGAATGTTCTAATAAAATCATCTGGTCGTGTTAAGGCGATTAAAGTAAGTAAACCGCAATCGCGGGTCACCAAATGCGCGCGCTACCGACTGGGTGGTATCGGTGGTATCTCGAGCGTGGTATGCACGCACGCACCACACGTTTTTGCAGAGCCAATCGAAGCATAGAATTGACACCAATTAACAGAGATTAAGTTCTTAATTTTATCAGAGGAAACCCGTTACTTACTGATGCAAATGCCTCTGCAAATGCTTCGACAACATAATATTGTTTTAACTAAACTTGTCCACTTTAGGGTTTTCAAAAAATAGAATAGGACACAACTTTGTTTTCATAAACCCATATTTTTAAATTGTTTAAATTAGTAATCATAAATAACACTTCCATATTTTTATCTGAGTTAGATATAAGTGACTAACACTTAATTTATACCTAAAACGCGCCAAACATAAATAAACAAGAACTGCATGAACAATGTACGTTTAATAGGAAAACAATACTATGTCATTGTACAATTCACAAGGCAAAGCATCTGAAGAAAACAAACACTTATACAAAATTTTATTGCTGTAACTACGACGTCACAGACGCGTTATTTATTTTGTCGATAACAAACGCTTGCAATGTAAAGTTTAATATCTGTATAAACTCGAGCCTGTTACAGGTTTAACTTTGTTCAGGTTTATTTTGTGCATTCAACTTGAAGACCTATACGTTCAACAAGGACGTATCTATCTACATTTTTTAAGCACGGAATACAAAGGTTCATTCATTGTGTATTTAAAAACTGTATAACTAATCGGTATGAATAATGAGAAATCGGAGTGTGTTGAATTTAAAACGATAATTACTAAATGTAGATGTGTGGGACCTACCTACGTAAAGTTTTATTTTTATTACATGAGAATTAAATTTAAAAATATGTGATGATATCCAAATTCAATCCCAGATTCTAATGAGACCCAATTTAAGTTGAAGAATCATTTATTTTTCGTGATACTAGATTACATAAATGTAGACAGTGCGGTCGATAATTACACGGTAGATTACAATTTAATTTAGTAATGATAAATCTTTTTTAAATTCCTACAAAAAAAGGCCCTGAGTGAATGAGTAAACAAAGAAGTTCTTACGTAAATACATAAGGTAAGGTAAGGTTACTTGAATTATGAGTAAGGATATTATTTAAAAATAAGCTAAGGAAATATTATTTCTTTATGACAAAAATAAATCGCGGGACTTCATAAACTCACCAAAGCTGCAATGTTACAATGCTCTTTTTTACTAAAACAATTCACTGTAAAATTTTAGATATCCTCATATTAATTAGACAAGTCGATGATATTTTTTTTCGAAAATGTGAAGTAAAAAATATTCCATCAGCCTTTCACCTTAAAATAAACTAGTTCTCAAAGGCTAACCAGTGTATTTATTTTCGTCGGGTTTTCTCGTATCGTTCGTAGGTCTATGTTCTATTCCTTCACAACGCTCCGTGGTAGGAGACCACGGAGCCAAAGTTTTATATAGATGGGGGTAACAAATCGAAATTCAGTTCGCTACCAACTGCCGCGAAAACTAAACCTTTGGATGCCAATTAATAATGTACGTTAACAAATAGTTCAGCAATCATGTTGAACCAATTACGTCGAAAGAAGTGTTGGTCAAAAGTGTAGTGTAATACGCTAATGGATACGAAATGTTTGGCTAATAATTTAACCTCTAAAAACATATTACCTATATTTTTATCTCCGTCAATTATTTCATCTACGTACTGACCCCAGACCCCATTACACTTATTTTTAAAAATCTTGAATCAAACGAACTTATTACGATTATTCATTTTGATTACACTTACAACCCCGGATACAATTAACCTTCTTAATATCATGATTCAACTAAAATAATCCACCTATACGACGTTTTGTTATTAAATAAATTTCTAAAGTCCCTGACTCTCTTCCACAGAACAAAAATGTCGGTGCACTTTTTCCTACTATGCACCTTGGTCTCTCTCGCGTCTGCCACAGTGAGGCTACAAGAGCTGTACGCGTGGAATGTCCTGGATTGGAACTATCCAGACCAGTTCAGCAGGCAACAGGCTATCCAGTCAGGAGCTCTGGTACCAGAGAACGCTTTGCCAGTCGGCATTGAGAGATGGAAGAACAAACTGTTCGTCAGTGTCCCTAGATGGGCTGCAGGTATGTAACTTTTGAACTTTGTACTGCATTAAGAATGAATTTTGCTAAGCTGCAGTATATATGACAATTTTAATTACACTGGGTTCAAGTTTTTTTCCAAATAACGGCCAGGGGCCCATTTCTCGAATACTCACTAGCCTAATGATAGTAGTTCATGCGGTACATTTCACTAGGTACTAGACCATACTAGTGGAAAATTTTATTGTGTGAACTAATATTATTAGTGTGGTAAGTTTCGAGAAAAGGGTTCGATATTTTTGGTTTCAAATCAAATTTAACGCTTTATTATCAAAGTTTCTTTTTCTTTTGTTTTAACCGCTTACTGATTATACTGCTGCACTAAACGCTGCTCACTTTAATTAAGGTTTATAGTTTTTAGAATTTGTTTTTCTCCCACCGTGTTTGCTGGTCGGGCTGTGGGGTTATTATGACGTATCTGTGCAATTCATTTTAAGCTGAGAGTGAAGGACAGAGTTATGAAACTGCCATAGCTTTGTCCTTTACGCTCACCGTAAAATGAACTGCATAGCCATGTCATAATAACCCCCCTGGTGTTCAGCTGGGACCATTTGGTGACACCAACGAAAGTAGAATATAAAAAAATCTTACGTGATCGGAATCTGCAAGATCCTTCCAAATCGCTACCACTATCTTATCCTTAAAACTACGTACGTAGTCCGCAATGTTGTGTTCCGGTGTGGGGATAAGACAATCGATGAAATGACTGGCATAGAGGCATTAATTCTATCTTAAACCTCACGGTTGGCAACACATTTACGGTCCTAAGATTGCAGTGTTAAGATTATAGTCTCAAAAATGCAAATGTCACTCGCGCCAATCGCGTCAATGGTAGATCACGTGACTCTTTGTATTACGTCATCTACCCAGTGACGCGATTGGTTTAAAAACGAAAGAATAGAAAAGTTAGATAGCGTAATGCATCTTGCCTAAAGCCCCTGTATGCTCGTTCGCCTTGTCCATCTTTTTATTTATGTTTACAAACTATAGGTCCACCTCAAAATCTCAAAAATATGTACACAGACCTTATTACTATGCCAATAACAAATAAAGGGTGTACATATTTCTGCAACTGTGTGCGGATATTTATTTTTAACCTTGAGGGTACAACAACATTTCCCTTGGCGTGGTGATATTTATTGGGTTATTCTAATGCAACCGGTAACCGTTCTAACTGGTAAGCTCTACGATATAACCACCCACCTCGCTTAATTTCTAAATGACCTAGCAATGCGCCCAATGTTTCCATAATCACGAGCAAACCAGATCTAACTGTATGTATGTAGATGTATGTAGCTCGTATACAAATTCATTACAGAACAGCGGCAGTTGGTAAAAAAAATGTAAAAAAAATACTGACTGAATATATACTTAAATAAGTACATAGAAAACATCCATGACTCGGGAACAAATATTCGCTTATCACACAAACACTTTTTTTTCCAAATCTTTATCTTTTTTTTATCTTTTCATCTTTACATTATAGCTGGGATTGTATGAAAATGTTGTTTTAGCGTATCTTGTTTCCATCTCGTAATCATATTAACGTTATATTTAGTTCCCACTGCCAAATGATTATTCATTACTTTGGTTCGCTGAGTGAGATTCCTAGACAGTTCGCTTATGTACATCGCATTTTGTTCGGTTAAAACCTTTTTTTTGATATCGATACGCCGGATGTACAGTGGCGCCCTCATTACTTTTATTGTTTTCTAATAAACTAAAGTATTTTCTTGAAATTGGACGAAATGTTTTTGTACTACAAATGAAAACACAACTTATAGGGTATATTATATAGTTTAATACCAATTCACCTTTGAGTTATAAACTTAACGGAAAAAAGGGGCCACCTTTTCCCGTTAAGCTGACTACTCAAAGGGTAATTGTTATTAAAGTTGGTCACATATCCCATAAATTGTTTTTTTACTTGCACTACAAAAACATTTCGTCTGATTCCAAGGGAATTCTTTAGTTAATTAGAAAACACAATAATAGTAATGAGGGCGCCACTGGACGCTCGGCGTTTGCTCGGCGCAGTCATAAACCAATTAGAATTAAGGCCCAGCAATATATTTACACTATCGTGCCTATTTATAAAATTCATCAAGTAGTTTGAAAGTTGTTCGTAAATAAATGTACTCGTAGTTTATTTGCACGTGAGTATACTCATAACTAAGTCGTCCAGTTGCGAAAAACCAGGGCCCTAGACAATATGCTAAACTATAAAATATTATCGAAAACTGATAAAATGTATGGAATTGACCGCACTCGATGTGGCCGTGCAGTAGCAAACGTAAATCGTATACAACTATTACATACTCATGGGTCTCATAAAATGAATTTGTGCCCAAACGATAGTTATATAAGCGACCTAAATGAGCACAAACAAGCAAGTCGATAATGTTACATAAGCATGAAAGTATATTATTTAAAAGGCCTATAATACCTACCCACTTGTACTTGTTAATAAATACTTCGTTTTCTATACAAAAGTAAACCGAGCACATTTAAATTGATTACTAGGTACTATACTAGGTATATAATATACTCGTAAATAGGAACCCTTTGCAGTTTATGACTATTTTTTTGGTAATTAGCAATTCGCATCTGCTTCGAACAGGTGAAATTACAATATTTGTAGGTACTACTTTAGTTCTAAACGAGAGAGGTTTCAAGAAAATCACATCAAAATCCAAGCAGGTTTTGAAATTAGCAGAAACATGCCATGAGAATTTTTAATATTAATAGGTTTACACGTGCCGGGTATTAATTCCCGCCGTAATAAGTGCCGCCCGCCCGACACCTCGTGTAGGTATTGTATTTTTTTATGTAGGATTCAACACTGGTAGATATTAACAATTACTCGGTTTTGGGTTAAATGTTTCTTTAAGAACAGCACGGCGTGGATAATGCTACTAGGGTTAAAACTTGACTTAAGCCTCATAACACATGTGTCAAAAGTTGTAATTCGAAGTAAGTAAGTTAATCTATGCGGGAACGGAAGATTAAAGCCGCAAACGCAATGCAAGCGAAGCCGGAGGCGGCGCGTTTCCATAGTAACAAGATTCTGTAAAAAAAAACATTCCAAAATTAGTTATTTTTTCTTTCTTTTATTAATCTTTAACCCTTTAGCCGCCAACTGCTGTTTCAAGGTCCCCTTCTAAACACGCCATTTTCCGCGGTCCTGAGCCACTATCATCCTCCTCGTCCCTGTGGTCCTGGTGATGTCGTCTGCCCAATATGCCCTTTGTCGACCAACGTTCTTGTGAGCAGTTCAACGACGTCACTCTGATACCTTTCTGCTTGACCTGTCAATCCCACTTATCGCAACGTGACCTGCCCACTCCCCAGCTTTTGTTGCCGACTTCTTATTGTACAGTCATCGGTTAGAAAGACCAAACTAACGAGTTTCAATTCGGTTTGTCTATACGTTATAACTACAGAAAATATCGGGTGTCCCTCGGAATCCCTAATAACGTTTGTCCTAACGTATCTTTTGTCCGAATTATCATTTCTCCTAAACTGGTTTTCAGCTGAGTAAGACAACTTTCTAAGTTCTCCAAAATACCTGCGGTTAGGGTTGTATCATAAACAATACTAAAATATTTTTAAATTCAGCCGGAATTGGCTTTAGGAAAAATTTAAATTGGATAAACGATACATTAGGACCAATGACAATTAGGGATTCCATAGGGGAACCGCGAATATCATGTTGTAACCTTTCGACTTCATTACCTATAATTATGATCAATAACAGTATTGCATAGCTCTCTGGTTTACTACATCTAAATTCCAGCCCATTACTATATTTCAGAATATGGTTCAAAATTTACACAGGTCAGACATACCAGCGAAGCAAAAAGCGTTACAAAAGCGTGACGGAGACGTCTTTAGTATGGAAATGTGCCACACCGCGCCGCCGCCTCTGCCTTAGTGCGTTATCTAAATCTTTCAAAGGCCTGTCTACAACGCGCATACCGGTCCGTAACGCAAAATGCGTGTGCGTACTTTTCATTACTCGAGACTGTTGCGTCTCATTGAGAACGCCTCAAGGCCATATGGTCATAAGAACCCATTCACACGGGCGCTTTTTAACGAGTACAAACTTCGTTGAGTTCACGTTCACGAATTTTTCCACTTTAATTAATTAACGACTATGGGTCACCGCACAGACAGCGAAGCGCAGCGCAGATAATTTTTCACAGCTAAAGCATCATCGTCTTTGGATGTGTTGAAATACGAGTAAGATCCAAATTAATTAGAATTACCTAATAGGAAAAAAATAAATAATAGGAGGGTTGAAATGGTTGAAAGATTCCTTGGATAAAGCTTAAGAGTGGAGTTACATCTATCAGCACCGATTCGCATTTTGTCTGTAGAAAATGGCGGTTTTGTATGAAGATGCGTACGCATGCATATCGCTACGATACGAATCGGTGCTGATAGATATAACTCCACCCTAAGCGTATGACTTTTTTATTCCACACTGCTATTATAAACCGGTTAATTTAAGTAGTCCCCTTAGAGCCTAGAAAACACGTTTTAGCGCGTGGATTCTCAACCAGGCAGCTTTATACGACATAAAGCTAGACTCTCCTCCAATCGGACGCTATTCTAATATACATCACCATGAAAATGAATTTGATCTTGATCTACAATATTGCCAACATCATAATTCAAAATCTATGACAATTTCATATATAAACTGCCATTATTTAGTTTGTAAAGTAACTGGAGATAAAATATACCAAGAAGCCCCTAATTCGTTCAAATTATTATATTATCTATACTTACAGCAGCATAATTATACTACTTTTTCATGTTTTTTCAACTCGCAAAGTACTTTCTATGACTGAGGCTCTATTCTACTCGGTAAATTCTGCTAGCGGTCCTGGGTTCAAATCCCGGTAAGGGCAGATATTAGTGTGATGAGCGCGAATATTTGTTCCTGAGTCATGGATGTTTTCTATATATTTAAGTATATATTTCTCTATATAAGTATTTATATCCTTGTCTAGTACCCATAATACAAGCCTTGAGCTAAGTTTGGGACTTTTTTTTTTTTTTTTTTTATGTCATAGAGAAGACAAACGAGCACACAGGCCACCTGATGGTAAGTGGAAACTGTGACCCATAGACATTCGCATTCACAGGACTGCGATGCAATCCTAAGACTGCAAATGCGTTGCCAACCCTGAGGACTAAGATGGAATGCCTCTATGCTAGTCATTTCACCGGCTGTCTTATCCCCAAACCGGAACACAACAATGCGAACACTGCTGTTTGGCGGTAGGTTAATGGAAAAGATGGTGGTAGCGATCCGGACGGGCCCTGCACAAGGTCCTACCACCCGCAATTGGTATGACATTGTCCCCTGATATTTATTTATTTAAAGTACAGCCCCTGATATATTTAAACATGTTAAACCACAATCGATGGATATGAAGAAAGAGTATAGTTAATGAGTTAGGATTAAGAATGACAAAATGACTCGAGGTCAATGTATAGTTACCCAAATAATTATTCAATGATATAGGTACATATATTAGGCCTACTTGCTCATGGTTATGAAATATGGACTCAATCAATCAACGGTGATTGATTAATAAATAGTTCGCCATTATACATTCAAATTTATTTATGACATGCTGAGCTACATGACGAGAAATATTTACCTAATAAAATAAAATATGGGGGGGGGGGTCGGTTATAGTTGTGTTTGTTTTTTTTTCATTTTTATTATTTAAGTAGCTTAGATTCTCTTTCATATAACTCTAAAAAAGGTACATAAAAGTGTTTAATTTAAGATTTCCATAAATACAATCCAAGAGTTACACAACGTACCTACCGTACATACGGCTTCTTGAAGCAAGTTCTATTTTAATCTAACCGAGATATATAAATCAAAATGAAACTACGCTGTCTTTCAGTTTCAGTTCGCTTTCGATTTGATATCGCCGCAATGTGCTACAACATTAAATAATTAAACTTATGAAATACGAAATAGTTCCGTACTATCATTCGTATCGTAAAAGTTGACTCCTAATTCATCAATTAAATAAATTATAGTTAAGATAAGGAAATGTATTCACTTAGCAACGCAGATTTATGTTGCAATGATTTACATTCTCGTAGCCTGTTATTGCGACAGAGTTCTACGATGGTATCAAATGCACCCAAGACTAGGTATACCTTAGCCCTTGTGATGTCACAGTCATTCCAGTGTGATTGAGTAGTGGTACGGCGAGGTATGACTAAGTACAGTCGAACTCATAAGTAACTGTACATTTTACTTACTTGTCACAATAACGTATTACACCGAGAGTGGTGTGAATTTAGTTATCAATAGCTGCGACAAAGTACTAAAATGTTCAGCTACTTATGAGTTCGACTGTAGGTACCATACACTATGCATATTGGTCACCATTTAATTGCGATTTGTTACTGTAAAACCGGTGACTTATCTGACTTTAATGTGTACCTAACATAAATAACTTACCTACTATAAAAATATTGACTTTACGTCATACCTACGTTTCTAACAATTTCATAAAAGGCGTTTTAAACACTACGAGTAGTAGCTTCATAAAACGTGTCAAGTACCTACCTACGAGATGCGTTTGCTTCTCGCTTAATTTTGCGAAATATGCGTGAAAATATAAGTTAGGTACTAGATGAAAACCCTGCTTCGCTCGGGTAAAATGTACACTTAAGTATAATAATACTCCCATTTTTTTTTTAATGTATTTGATACTTGTGTAGTTATCGGTTCTCGATGAATAATATTTTGGCTAGGCATAGATTCGTATACCATACGGTGTCGTATACATTAATGGTGTTTAATTCGCTGCTTAAATACAACAGCGCCACAAAACAAAAACAGATATACCTAGTTTGACTTAAAACTTAAAGTATTTGGCTATAAGCATTTCGAATTTAATTGCAACACAAACACATTTTGATTTGTGGCCCTTTAGTATTTTTAAGCAACGAATTATAAAATAAAATAAAACTGCACAAGTTTATACTTAGGTAAGTATACAGGGTTATTGGTAAGTCGACCTATTCCCGTTAGGAGGCGATAGGGGTGACCATTTGCGATAATTTTGATCCCCATATGCATTATGCAAAAGTGAACCATTTTTGAGTTATCGCGTTTTTTAGTTTTTTTTTTAAATTAGTCAGAAATTCAACTTGAAAATTTTATAACACAAAAAATTAACGTTTTTCCAGCTTTCTAACGAGCTATTAAAACTAATATGATTTTTGTTAAAGATTGCTTGAAAAAATTGATCACAAAGAAAGTAACAAGGAAGTCACGTCCGAACAAAGTTCTTTATGTGTTATCTGCACGCCAAATGTATTGGTAAATTTTTCTGTTTTCGTGTAATTTATGTTGGAGTTTGAGAAAAAAACATGATTTTTTTAGTTTTCGGCCTCGTATTCTCAAACGTGTACAGATAATATTTTTTTTTAAATTTCGCATAAGAACAACAATTTCATCTTGTACAAAAGCAAATAAAAAAAGTTGACTTAAATTTGGTATTTTTTTTAATTTAAATTTTTGAAGTTACATTTCTGAGTCAGAACTTCTTTAGTTTAGTTCGAATATGAATTTCCGCCCGCTTCCTTTGTGATGATTTTTTTCAGTTTTTTTTATAAATAAGTTCCTAGTTGTTATGCATTTTTGGAGAGCTAAGAAAACAGTTAAGTTTTTAAAATATTCTGCAAGCCAAGTTTATAACGTTTTTTTTGTTTGTAAGGCATTTTAGTGCAAAGCGATCGCAAAAAAATATTGAAAAAATTTCGTTTTCCGTCTCGCTTTTTTAAATTTGGACCGATAATTACTGTTTTAATATTGAGAAATAACCAATGCTTAATTGATTTTGTAAATCAGAAATAAAAAATAGATTTAATTTGATACTTTTTTTGTAATAAATTTTTCAAGTTAAATTTCTGACTAATTTAAAAAAAAAGTAAAAAACGCGATAACTCAAAAATGGTTCACTTTTGCATAATGCATATGGGGATCAAAATTATCGCAAATGGTCACCCCTATCGCCTCCTAACGGGAATAGATCGACTTACCAATAACCCTGTATAATAAAAAAACAAGTTTCAAAATAAACTAAAAAGAGTATCTCCCTCTTTATAAAACATAGTTATTATCTTATCTCTGCCTATCTAGTAATCACTCAGTCCATTAAATGAAATCGTATGGAAAAATCTGATGTACCTATTCCCAGCCATAATACTATCACAAACACTTTCACAGTTAACCTATGTATCGATATTTCACCAGAAGACATTTCTCCTAAATATAATTTACTCAAATAACTATGATGTCTCTGTCTCACAATCACAATTACACCTTAGAGGTCACAATGGAGAACGGAATACGAACCTGTGAAGCCTGTGATACGTGATGACGTGACACCAACGCCACATTGATGATGATTGACATGTTTACTTCGCAACGCCTATATATAGCAATATATTCATTTTTATATTTATTATACACGATACTTAATCTGAATTTGTCGACTCGGATCGACAAATTGTTTACACTCTTCAATTTGACGTGCATTTCGTTCGAGTCTACCGTAGACTGGTACGAAATTATTGATATAGATAGGTTGTAGTGGGCTAGACAAGATGTACTCGGCAAACGATATTTATCATTATCGAAATTTTATACGATTTACGCCGGTTGGTCGCATCGTGCGGCTATATTAATTCCACACATTTTATCAGTTTTGGAAAACGTTTTATCGTTTAGCATATTGTCTAGGGACCTGCTTTTCCGCAACTGGACTTAATTATGCGCTTATTTTACGTTTACCTACTCACGGGCTAATGGACTGCATTCATTTGGGAACAAGTTTCAAACTACTTAATAAAGTTTGTGAGTGGGATATCTTTAAATTGGTTTAAACATGGGCTTATTGGATTATATGAGACTATATACATTTAATATTAAGTGGCTTAGCTACAACAGAAGTCTAGAATATTATTACGAAATACAAGCAAAGAAAGAATACAAGTAAAACAAAGTGGAATAGTGGTTCCGTGGCCTAATCAAGACGCTAATGTTTCTATTTTCTATCAACTGTATTTATGGAGTTCACATAAGCAACGATGGATCGGTACCTTACGTCAGTCCTATACATTTTATCGATTTTTGAAAATCGCTTATTTAGCGTAATACTCGAACGTAAGCGATTTGTATTAATTGAAAACGGAGGAAATCTATAAAACTAACACAAGCAGCCGACGTGATACATTCCGTCACCAACATTTTGTTAATTTTCTAAAATTGCAAACGTTGGCATTTTGCATCAACCCAGGGGTGTGATTCTCTCAAGAAGCAAAGGTGAACGAATGCACGAGTGATGTCCAAGCGGCGAGATTAAGTAGTCCCGTCAGTGCGAACAAAACACATTTTAGCGCGTGCATTTTCAATTTAGCAGCATGGTTCCTGCCGATGGATCGAACGTATAAGGCTGCTTAATTGAAAATGCACGCGCTAAAATGTGTTTAGTTCGCTCTGATGGGACTACTTAAACTCGCCGCTTGGACATCACTCGTCCGTCTGTTCGACCGTCGTTGTTTAGAGAATCAAAACCCTGCTCTTTTAAAAGTGCAGGGGCCGCAATACTCGGCCAGTATTTATTTATTTCAAAACAACTGAGCAATACAAGAATATTACGGAAGATATGCGACATTATTTAAACGGGGTAATCAGTTATTGCACCGCATCGCGTGCAACGAAATGCATATCGACGACCGTAATCTAAATTGACGTAAGGGACAAATGGCTACTTTTCAGGAGAGCCAAAAAACTGTTTTTTTTTTCATTTTAAATTCATATTTTTTTTGTTTGTTTACGTATCATGTAACTGATAATAGCCAATTACTTATTTTCTTTAACCCTTTAACTACAAATAATTCAATTTATCATTTAACGCTTAGTTACTGAGATAGCATGTCCCTTACGTCAAAAAAAAAAAATCATTATGTCCAATACACCCTTCTTCAACAGTTGACTTTAGAGTGAATTTGATGTATCTACAAATAAATTGAAAGAAACGAAATTAAAGTGGTCGTAACTCCATTGAAACTAATCAATGACAGGGCGTAAAAGGTACATGGGAAATTATCTTAGGTGGAATAATAAACCAAAACATAAAATGTAAATGTGTTATTTATTAGAAAAATTAAGAGATCAATCATGTACCTAAGTATAGACATAATTTGCCAGAGCTCGGAATCGCAATTATGTAGTGGTACTTGTGTGTTTACAGGACTTTCACTATTTAAATCTTCATTTTTCTTTTACTATCGGCAATATACAAGGTTTTTAATTAAAGTAAAGTGTTCTGAAGAAGTAAAAGAGATAAGACAATTCTAATGAAAGTTATTCGTTGCTCTCGTGTTATTGTAAACGAGTGTTTTTATAATTATATTGCAATGATACATCACTATATATTATACGCCATTATGAGCTCTCTTTAATACGTCAATAGCTAGTAACAAGTAATAAAATAAAACAAAATACACTATTCGGTGTAAAAACGATTAGAAATGTAAAAACATAAGCAATTTTAATTCGACAGTATCAATTAGAACTTAATAATAGTAGTACAATTAGGCCAAATGCTATCTTAATAGGGTCGAAATACTTACTGGTGTTCAGATACCAGAATTGTATAAACGGACCAAAAATTCTTAAAATAAACTTAATAAAGGACCAAACTATTGTTTAAAGTATAGATTAGTACTTTAAACAATAGTTTGGTCCTCTATTAAGTTTATTTTAACAAAATAGCACACAAGTAACTTAGTTGGTATTTTCCTAGGAAGTTATGTCGTAATACCAAGAATGAATAGATATATTTTAATGTATTTAGAAACGTAACAAAGTATTTTGGTTAGCATAGCATTTCTAAAGACTTGAAAAATAATATACCTACATAAGAAGACACAAACACGGTAATTGCATGTAGCCGAAACCTTGATATTTTATTAAATAAAATACTTACTGCAATAACTCTTCTCGATCCCGCAGTAATTTATTGCGTCGAGCTAAGAGTGATTCAATACTGTTCCTATTCATCGTTATCAAATCTCGGTTGCCTTCCTTATTATTAAGTACTTAAACGTGCGTGAAGACGAGTGCTCGTGCAAAACAGAACTGAGCAAGCAGCGGCAGCACTCAATTCAGTGTAGCCAGGTGTAATTCGAAAAACGAATAGTTTTTTTATCAGTCGAACATACCTTTGAATAAATGATTATAAAACTGTTTTTTTCTTGTTCGTATGTATGTATGTAAACGCTTTATTGGAAAACTAACAATTGAATTATGTATAGAGTATTCTCATTAAAATTATTTTATTTTATTTCTATTGTAAAATTATAGTTATCACGTGTCGTGTTATTGTAAATACTTTATACTCTGTTTGCACAAACAAACAAACCCTTGGAATATTATTTTAAATGCATTTATAGCCATATTTTCAATCGAAGTCCAAGGCTCAAAAATCAATAGATTGTCAAGAAAATTCAGTAGATTTCCTAAAAATCAGATGAAGCGGCAACATTGTCAACCACTACCAGGAGCGACATGCTCTTTCTGCAATGTTTTTGATACACGAGGTGATAGTGAGATCTCTTTCACCCTCAAGCAACTTTAAGTGCGTTAGACTAATTTAGCTATATTGACGAACACTTCGTATGCCATCTAACGAAAGAGATAACGCTTACATTTTTGGTAATAGTTAAAATTTTGCAGCTATGTTTTAATGTAAGGGACGGTAGTTTTGACATTTTACTTGTAAAAAAATGTCGTATATACTCTTAGCAAACATTTGAAACAATTACAAATTACCGTAAGGGTCACTGTTGCCTTACATTTGTGAAAGCAAAACTGCGTATCGTACAATTGCTTAAGTACAGAATAGTCTTTTACGACGTAGATAAATTTAGAAAATTATAGTTACATCTAATTGTGATAGAATGAATTTTGTTTTTGTAGATAATTTTGAGAACGTTAAATGATGTATCGTACCTTTACTTATTTAATGGCTCCTTACAGCGTTAGGTAAATTGCGAAGATGAATGTTACACCAAGAAGTAAATGAACTTTTTTTTATTGCTATCGATACGTCGTATTTGTTTGAAATACGGAGTAAAAGTAACATTTTCTTAAGGCTGTAAGGGGCATGTTTTTTAAGGCTATTGAGATGTCACCTATACCAATCGATAGAGAAAAAAAAACTGAACAGAACTCCATTCATAACTCATTTTCGCCATTTTGTCCCTTACGTCAATTTAGATTACGGTCGTCGATATGCGTAAACATGCAGCCTCTGCAGTTTGACTGGCGATGGTGATTGCGGGAAAAACTCCAAATGTGTGCGTGTATAAGATTATACAACATATTTCGATGTGTGGAAGATGAAGTGTGACTGCAGATACTACATAACATCTACAATATGTATGTTATTTTCTAACACAAGATCACTGAAATTAAGTTATTAGGAACAAGCTAATTGGTGCATACCTCAGGCAACCTGCGGTTTTACTAACATAATTACTGTGTCTTTCAAAATGGACTCAAAATTGCATTGGATTGCTGCCTGACGATTGCAAATAAATATGGCCCTTTACTTACCATCAGGTGGGCTCGATTGCTCTCGCCATAACATTGAAGTTATGCCATGATAATTGTTTATTTTATACTATGTAAACTGACGAAAACCGTTATACCAAGTCTTTGAACTTCTTTAATTCTTCCTTTATTTACCAAATCACTTATACTTAAAAGAGGAAAATGGTTAAATTTGTGACCTTTCCTTGAAATACGGAAATTCAATATGTAAAATGTATCTTGATCGAATGTTTCTATTAACAACCTTTCGTTTTCCTTGACTCTACGCGTGTCCAGCATCACGTGACAGCGACATTTCACATTACCTCATTTTCCCAACGACATTCTACGTTGACACGTTGTCTATTCACAGTTAACCCATCGACATATTTTATTATGCTGTGTGGTTAACCGGTCGGAATGACTTCACCGACATACTAGTCAACGATAGTTACTTTAAAGTTAAAAAACAAACGTATCCAATTTAGGCTTACTTTTTATATTACGGAAATGTATGATGCTTAAATGTGTTTACTGTTTGGAAGATAAGAGCGAAGAAACATTCAACTCTTGTTATAATTCAATTCTTGTGAAGTCTCTTATTTGAAAATATTTCCATAGTATTGCACCCTATGAATTAAATTGAGTGACTGTACGATGTACTCCTTTCATACTCTAACCTGTAAGTGCATCCTGTGTGTTCCTATATACTCTTATGATAGGATAGAAACACACTTCTCTACGCTCCCATTGTTCAGCTGTGCGTTGATCGATCAGTCAATCAGTTTCTTATATAGATGACCTAACTACGTAGGTGTAAATACTTTATAAAGTACTCGTAGTTATCACATACCGTTCCGTTAAAATTAAAATACATATCGTGTCCCTAACAGGTTACTTGAGTACTTTACTCCAGTTCTGTTACATGTTAGCTGACACTTACAAGACATACTCATAGATTTTGTATGTTAACGTGGGTATATTTCTTAACTGTCACATTTACCTTAACAACGTTATCAAAAAATTTTTTTTTATTTTTTATTTTTTTATGGCATAGAGAAGACAAACGAGCACACAGACCACCTGATGGTAAGTGGAAACTGTGACCCATTAGACATACGCATTCACAAGACTGCAATGCAATCCTAAGACTGCAAATGCGTTGCCAACCCTGAGGACTAAGACGGAATGCCTCTATGCTAGTCATTTCACCGGCTGTCTTATCCCCAAACCGGAACACAACAATGCGAACACTGCTGTTTGGCGGTAGGTTAATGGATAAGATGGTGGTAGCGATCCGGACGGACCCTGCACAAGATCTTACCACCCGCAAAAGTTTATAGCTAAATACGTTACATTTCGACCTTTGTATATAAATTTCATAGGTATTTATTATGCATTTGTCTTTGCGGCGCGCCTCGGTCCACCGCGGCTGCCGCCACCCGGAGTAGTGTTGTGGCAAATGCAAGCCTAGCGTTAAATCACTGAGTTCGTTCAGTTATGAGTCGTTCTCAAAAAAACTTGCACTGCCACCTGTCAATAGGTTTCTCTTAGAAACTTCTTTTTTTCATAAAGCCTCATCCATATAATTAAATTGTATGAACTTAATATAAATAAATGATTCTATGATTCTTAAATAAAATTGTAACTAGGTTTTGTCACTCACCTGGACTGTCCCAATACGAGTCACTCTCACAGTCATAACATTACTATACTTATATTACGAATTATTTAAAATTTATTTTTTTCCATGGCAGTTACTCACCTAATTTCATCGAGATCAGTTCAGCGGTTTACCCGTAAAAGCGTTAAAAACAGACAAAGCTTATATATTTACAATATTAATTTAGATTCAGTTTATTATGATTTTTCATAATGTCAATTAAAATAACTTCTTTCTTAAGGTATTCCGGCAACGTTGAACTACATCCCGCTGGACGCTCCATACGAACCCTCTCCGAAGCTGACGCCGTACCCCAGCTGGGCTGGCAACGCCCTCGGGAACTGTGAGTCGGGCCTCAACACCGTCTACAGGATCAAGGCCGACAAGTGCGATCGTCTCTGGGTGTTAGACGTCGGCACCTATGGATATGGTGTGTACAAAAATCGTAGTAAATCCTACCACAATACATATTTTGTTCATCATTATTTAAATAAATCGTAACCAATAATCGATACGATATGACTGATACAAAAAAAAAACTAAATCTACAGGGTGGAAAGTTCGAATGCCACATGGAAGGCAACTACCTTAAATATTGGAAATAGCACATTCTGTGTAAAGGAGAATTTCCTTTATTTTTAAAAACTAAAATACCTGCATTTATGGGTTTTTGAAAAATCGTCTGTCTTAGCCGGGACTCGAACCGGTCAAATGCGGTAAAATAACTTGCCGAAAGGGTCTTTCATATTGATCGTTATTTAAGGTTGATGCGGTTCATTTTCCGTGATGGGTCAAAACAAAGTTAAATGGTAATTGCTAGTATTCATGGCCTTCCATTATTTTGATTGTATTTGTTATTTAGAGATAAATTAACGGTAACCCATTCGATCTGCATCATAAAAAACGGCATGTTGTTTTACCGCATTAGGCCGGCTCGAGTCCAGGTTGATACAGACGATTTTTCAATAATCCATAAATGCAGTGTTTAGTTTTTAAAAATAAAGGAAAGTCTCCTTTACACAGAATGTGCTATTTCCTATATTTAAGGTAGTTGCCTTCCATGTATCATTCGAACTTTCCTCCCTGTAGGTATATACGTATATTGTTTGGGATGCCCTAATAAATTATGATATGTGAATATATTGCCGTTCCAATAATATTCCGTACATAAGTGTAAAATTGACAATGTCCTTTTTTTGAAGTCAGTTCAAATTAGCCCCTGCTGCATTGTCTCAAAGAAGCATCTAAATTATAACCTATGTAATGTCTTCCGTAGTTATTAAAAACAGGATTTCTTATGAGTTATGACTAAGTGTAATTTATTTTAAACTTATTTCAGTTGTCGGTACGTACCTTTGAACAGTCAATTTAGATTCCAGAAAATACTTAAACAATACGCCTGAAAGATGAATCGAGCTGTCAAATATCTAGACATCGTAGCCTAAAATGCTAACCCGCACCCGTTTGAACCACTATCAGTCATCACTGTAGCAAACGCTAAGGATTTCTTTATATATACTTAAATAAAGTTGCATTCTTCTTCAAAAAAAAATGGTTGCCTAAAATAAAACGGCGAAGCAATGAATAAGCAAATGACGTCAATATTACAATTGCTATTCAAACTGCTGTGACAAAATAGGAATTATATCTACTGACAATCACCTTGTGAAGATTAACTACATATAATTACAGAAACTTGAAGATTACAATCCTTTCAATGTTACCACGTGTGAGCACTCGTGCGAGGGTATGTCAACAGTTTATGCGTAAAATTATAAGGACCGACGATTATGAGACATCTTTATTTTTAGACTTACGGTGACGCTTTTCACCAACTAGTCAAATAGATTTAAATTTTCAGGCTAGCCTAAGTATATATTTTGAGTATCGTCAAATCTCTGTTTGATTCATAGTAGGTACATTTAGGTAGTAAAATTTTACAATAACATTATTTACTCGTCCACCATCCCTTAATCACTATGTATGTTTTCATCCACTTGTTTATTCGATTATGATTCATACTCTTGAAATACAAGAGCACTTAGATCAACCGGTTTAAACTGAAAGTATTTCAAGCCCCTCACAATCTAAGACAAGGCCATATTTTAAATTGTATTTAATTGTTTCTTTTCCAGACCCTAACGTCACGAACCTCTGCCCCTACACCCTGAACGTGTACGATCTAAACACTGATAAACGTATTCGGCGGTACGTATTTAGATCTGAAGACATTGTTGCCGACACATTCATCGCCAACATCGCTCTCGACGAGGGAGCAACCTGCGACGATACCTTCGCCTACTTTTCCGACGAGCTCGGTTACGGCCTCATCGCTTACTCCTGGCAGCAGAACAAGTCTTGGCGATTCAGCCACAGCTTTTTCCGTCCCGATCCTCTTGCAGGAGACTACAACATAGCTGGCCTTAATTTCCAATGGGATGGTGAAGGCATATTTGGCATCAGTGCGTCGCCTGTAGGACCTGATGGATTCAGAACGCTTTATTTCAGTCCTTTAGCAAGTAACACTGAGTTCGCAGTTTCTACACGCATTCTGAGAGACGAATCGAAAGTCAGTGGATCATACAAAGATTTCAGAGTAGTGGGAGTCCGTGGACCCGATAGCCACACAACTGCTAAAGTAATGGACGAATCCGGAGTTCAACTGTTTAATCTGATCGATCAAAATGCAATTGGGTGTTGGAGCTCGTCTCTACCATTGAAACCGCAGAACGTACAAATTGTTGATAAGGATGACGTGGGGCTGGTGTTTCCAAGTGATGTCAAAATTGATGCTGAACGCAACGTGTGGGTGATTTCGGATCGAATGCCAGTGTTCCTGGAAGCCGTATTAGATTACAGTGATATTAACTTCAGAATTTACACGGCACCATTGGACAAGTTGGTGCAAGGAACTGTGTGTATGCCAACACAGGCTTTTAAAACACCGAAACAGTTGCATATCCCTATAAATCCAGGGTATCCTGCTTATGACCCTGTCTACAATCTTCAAGCTCAACCACAATCTCCGTCGTACCGACTGCCGCCGATGCCAATGCATCGGAACCCGTCATACAACTCCAATATTATGCAAAATTTAATACCTAAAGTGGGAAGTTATATAAACTTTCCCAAACAATCATCAGTTCCTTACCGTACGCATCAGCCTAATAAACCCTGGTGGGAAAAAGGCTATGATGTTTACGAAAGTACCCCAATAATATGAAGTATATCTAAGTATACTTAACTATTATACATATTTATAATGCAGTCTTTATACAGTATATAAATGCTATATAAACTGATAGCAATATGTACCTGTAAAAGAGAAATAAGTAGTATATATTGGTGTGATTGTGTGTGTAAATGCAGGCGATTGATTTTACTTGCTTGGATTAGGTATAGTAATTCTAATTATGGTATGATTGTGTACGTGCCAATATAATATTATTTAAGAAATAAAACACTCATCATTCTAAAAACCTTTTTTATTTCGAATTCTGAGTCATTCCACACCATAGATAAAGTCAGTTTTGAAGGCAACCGCATTTCAAACGTAACATGGGCACCAGGTAAATTTGTGTGAACATTATACCTAGTAAAAAAAAACAGCGGCCCCGGATGATTTCTCAAGACACATAAATATATGAAATTTAATGCGTGTAATAATATCGGAACAGAGATATTAAGTTATTGGTACTAAAAGTACGCCCAGGTATAAATATTAAAATATCTCGGCTCTGATGCAGTTAAACATATTACATTATATAACAAAATATGTTTATTTTGAAAAGATATCATAATCTTACAACTTTTAAGAATCTCACCTTAAAAATCTATAACTTCTACAAATGACAATACTTTACCAAAACCATTTTAAAACTATAGAGTCACTTAAAATACACTTAAAACCTGTGTTAAGTATATTAGTCATACAGTTATACTGTAATGTTTACTTTTGTTCTTCAATACAAATAGATTCGCAAGAGTTGTACAGTCGAGTACACCGTCATTAAACAAGCGACTGTATAAGACGCTTGATTACAATCGCTAGTCTAGAAAAGTTGCTTAATGCTAACGTAAACGATTTTTGAAAACTGACAAAGTGTATGGAATTCACGTAGGCACTGGACGCGTCCGTCTGACAGCTTACGTCAATCCTTTACATTTTTGATAACAATAACGAAGGCCAAATGCGTCGGAGGATGCGAGGCCTCAGTTAGGTGATTTTCTTAACTGAATGGTTTATCAAGTCGACTTAAGTTATTTAACCAGCCAGTTTAAGCTGTCCTGTCAGAGCGCACAAACAACATCTTAGGGCGTGCATTCGCAATTAGGTAGCTTATAACTCGCTCGTATGACTTTGCTCGACCGATCGACCGTTCGTCAATGAGGCATTTGTAAGAGAATAACACTTCAGAATCAAGGTGTTTTCATGCAACTTCCGCGAAGCAGCCAGTTTGCAGTCACTTTTAGCGTCCCGCAGGGAAGTATCCTTGGACCCACACTTTTCATAATTTATATCAATTACATCTTTGACTTGAACCTCCCAAATGTGGACATAATTTGCTACGCAGACGACACCGCCGTGCACTTTAATGAAAAAACTGGAGATGAGGCACTTAATTCAGCTGAAAGAGGATTGTCCAAAAACGCAAAGTGGCTCGACAATAACTTTCTTACTCTTAATGTAGACAAATCGTTTTGTTACCAACAAATGTATTAGATTTTGCTAACAAGACTAACAACAAGGAACAAATGTTTGGGGTCATATCGGAAATATTGTTTTTTTCTTGTTCAGTATTATTATTAACGTGCATGTTTTTTTCCAAAATCTTGATATTAAATAAATCGGGAGCTGTTTTTTTGAAACGTTGATAAAATATATTATCTGCAACATTGAATTCTAAAAGAAATAGTTCATTTTAAAATTCAAATTAAGTATTCTAGCGATGAACTGCAGCTATTCAAACCCTGCACCGGTTGCAACAGTAGATGTCGGGGCACGCGAGGAAGTGCAGTCTACGTGCCATGAACTGTGACGAAACACCGCAGCTGCAGTGCTTAACAACCTTATGGCTGATTTACATTGGTCCAGCCCAAGCAGTAGAAGTACATTTACGAATAGGTTTTTACGTTTGAGGCGAGTACTAATGTAAATCAGCCATTAACGTTAAATTTAGGCATAGCATTATCTATACTAATATCATCAAGTTGAAGAGTTAGTTTGTTTGTTTGCTTGAACGCGCTAATCTTAGGAACCACTGGTCCGATTTAGAAAAATTATATGAGTGATAGTTAGCCCATTACCGAGGAAGGCTATCATACTCACATAAACCGAAGCGAAGCGAGGGCGGGTCGCTAATTCCTAATAACATTAAGTATAAACAAAAATCGTACTTTATCAATAAGCTGTAATGTTTTTGGTAGAAAATGAACCTGTACTTGTGTTATAATTGATAGAAACATATCGTATCGTTAATCGTAATCCTCGCTCAATCCCATTTTATTTTAATGTAAATTGGTATTTAGTTAGTAATTAGTATACAGTATTGGTATAGACAGGACGATGTACGTATACAATAAACCCTTTATGTAGTACTTTGACGATACCGACATTAATTGACTGGAATGGAACTGGTTTATGCGGAAAGACCCCACCACAGTCTTAGCAGTAATAGGGTAAACGAAATAAAGTCACGTTTTTACAAACAAATAGGTGACAAAGTGGTTTTTATCCGTGTCCCGCCTTATAATAAGTGATGTCGTAGAGACCCTTTGAAGATGAATTTATTTATTTGTTTTGAATAGCGTCAATATGTAACTAATTGTACCCCAAATGTTGTCCATAGCTACTACCGGAACATAGAAAATAGGTTTTCTTTCTAGGTAAGTAACTATAATCGCCTTCAAATACATTGGAACAACATTGGAATTGGAAGGTGGTCAAAATTTTTTCAACTCAACTATATTCGTTTGAAAGGCGTTAGAGCGTGTTGAGATATTTTTGAGTACATTGTATGTTCTCTTTTTGCTAAGTCGTCGCTACCATAAGAGTACACCTCACATAAATTAGTAAACTGTCGTGGATTAGAAAATTAAAAACAAAAAGTGCTTGTCCTTAAGGATATTTTTTTCACGTTAGTTCACCTATTCCGTCCAGTCCTAGTTATGATAATAATTACAGGTAAATGTAGAAAATCCTCTATAAACTACAGAGAAATTAATTTCACAGAGCAAAACCAACACAGTATAAAATGAAGAATAATTTAACCAATTTGTAACGTGCTCGGTACAGTCAAGGGCAATGATACTCGTATAAGAAAAGACACGTGCTCGAGAAATAGTACGAGCTATCGTACAAGTACAATAGGTCTACTTATTTCTATACTTTTTCTACATGTGACTATAACCTTTATATGGAATTATAATCGTATTCCACTTTTAATCTAATAGTTTGGACATTGTACTAGTTTAGTACTACATATTATAAAACGCAGTCGCCACCGCATCTGTCTGCTGTATATTCGCGATAATCTCAAAAATGACTCAATGGATTTTCATTCGGTTTTTACCATCAGTTAGATAATTTTTCGCCGAAGGTTTTCATGTATATTAAATTGTGAATTATGAATGGGTGTTAAAGAAAACACATTGACTCAGCCCCATACAAAGCTCTAGGCTCGTGCTATGGATTGTAGACAACGATAGACTTACTTATATAGATAGATACATACATACTCGTACTTAAATAGATAGAAAACATCCAAGACTCAGGAACAAATACTCGCATCCGTCATACAAATATCTGGCCTTACCGGGATCTGAACCTGTGACCGCTAGCTTCGTAGGAACTTAGGGTCACTACCAACCAGGCTAACGTGTGAAACACACCGCCTTGGACATATTAATTTAAATATGTCAAAAGTTATTATTCCAATTTCAGGTAATTTTGGGGATAAATTGCCGCGTTGTCGTTAACAAAGCTCACATTTTCACTTAAACGTATTTTGGTACCAAAATAATGAATAGTGAATGTTTTTAAAATCGTTAGCACAAGTGTGAGCTATTTTCCTAAAAAATGCTACCTGCCGATTCATCATTCGACGGTTAAGCTAATTATTTAAGGATGCTAAAATGTTACATGTTGCTCGCCCTAAAATGTTGTTCATAGCCTCTGACTGGACAACTTAAACTTGCCGGGTAATAATACGTCCGTCGAGTTGAAAACTGACGTCCTTAAGGAAATGACACAGCAAATCAGAAAAGAAAGAATGGAGATGACAAACAATACATAATGCCTCTTGTCTACAAAATTCACAAGTAAACAGATCACTGTGTGTCCGCACATTCCGCGTCATAGTTATTCTATTTAACCCGCTAATGTTAACCATCCGTCAAGTGGTACTTTATGCAATCCACCGGGAAAATTACTGAGAACATACTACTAAGTAATGTTTAACTCAAACATTCTGATAAGAAAAAACCGGTCAAGTGTGAGTCTGGCTCGAGCTCCGAGGGTCCTGGGGTGTGATTCTCTCAAAAAGCAAAGGTGAACGAAAGAACGAGTGATGTCCAAGCGGCGAGATTGAGTAGTCCCGTCAGTGCGAACAAATCACATTATAGCACGTGCATTTTCAATTTAGCAGCATGGTTCCTGCCGATGGGTCGAAGTAATAAAGAAGGTAAGACTGCTTAGTTGAAAATGCACGCGCTACAATGTGTTTTGTTCGCACTGACGGGACTACTTAATCTCGCCGCTTGGATATCACTTGACAGTCCGCACGACCGGCGTTGTTTACAGAATCACTACCCTGCTCCTGCGTCTTATTTATATAAAATATTGCTGCTGCTTGATCTTTTCAGTTGAAGTATACAGAAGCCATAACTCCTAATGCTGTATTTTTTCGACATACTAACTTGGTGTTAGAGCAATTCTTTTATTTTTCTATTAATGTGGAGATAATTTCCTAGTCTACGTATTTTTTTGGGATTTTTATCTTCAGCAGTTTTTGAAATAAATTGTGTTTTTCTTTACGTATTATGTTTCATGTTAACTATGCAACTAACTCAAATATTTCAAAATGCTAAAAAATGTAATTTTAATAAGAATTAAAATTAAATAATAGGCTAAACTTTATTTTTATTGAGTCCTTTTTGGTGCAAAAATAAATTATTTTTCTAATTTATATTGGTGCGGCTGTTGTTGGGCCACTAAATCTACAGCAATTCCAAATTTCAACCCGAAGACTTTACCCGTTTCAGAGAAAATGGGTCTTGACAGACAGACATACAGACAGACATACAGACAGACAGACAGACACACAGACAAATAGATAGACCGACAGATAGACAGACAGACAGACGAACAACCGAGCCATCTTACAAGGATTCCATTTACAGTATTTGGTACGAGACCCTAAAAAATAACGTATCGTGCTAATGCAATAAATCGATACTCCGAACTGCTTCAATTCCCCACGTAAAAATTAAAGCATTATCTTGAAGCATCCTCTACACACCTGTACTCATAGTCTTTTACTTTCATGCTTAATTAATATAACTTCGTAGTTACGAATATTTACTCCAGCCAGTCGCAAACGACATACAGCTTGTAGAGGAGGTTTTTTTTTCTATGGACAAATCTGGTTGTTGAAACAGAGTTAAACGGATTCTTATCGCCATGCGCATTATCTCGTGTTGGCGAAGGATTTACACAATATTATTATTTTCTCGTAAAACAATTGACGAACACAGTTGAATAAGGCGCGTAGCGTGCCGCCACAGTAAAGTCACATTCAGATACTAGTGTCCCATACTATAACCATTATTATAAGGATGATTGCCGCGGTTAACTTCGCATTACAAATTGGTTTTTAATAACTCTTGAAGTGGTTTCCGCAATTTATCATAAGTTGTTTATTTGGAACACAACTGAGGAGTACGCGACAGAGGATGAACGTCGACAAGGCAGCGGATTGTAAAGGAGAGAGCGTAGAGAAATATAACCCTTTTGAACATCGAAAGGTAGATAAGCCTAATTCGTAAGTAAATAATTTATTACATTTATAATACTATACTACATTCTGTTTTACACGGTGAAGGTCACACTTTTTGATCTAGCCTGCGTTAAGGAGCCATCCGGGTCACAAAACAGGGTCTCTAATTCCGCTGCCATTTTTACCCCTAATGCAATTGCTTATGACTTAGTCGTCTTTACTGTCAAGTTAATAAGAGATATTAATACGAGTACGATGACTAAATATGGGGTAAAGAACGTAGAATAGAGGGCCGGTTTTTATAACAAAACTAGCGGTTCCCGAGTCCACTTTATCGGGCAATAGTTCCCGTGGGAATTTCGGGAATTCCTTTCTTAGTGCACCTCTACGGTACCTAAGCTACGTCCCTTCCAAATTTCAAGTGCCTACGTTTAGCCGTTTAGGCTGTGCGTTGATATGTCAGTCAGTCAGTCAGTTTCTCCTTTTATATATTTAGAAGATATAATAATTAAAAGTGACACCTACCTGCCTATATGTACGAGTACATTGATGATAGGGTAGATTTTACCTGAAATAGTTTGTCCGAAACCAAGACCCTGATTTCTTAATGCAGTATGCGTTCAAATATTATTGGTTGTAGTATAAATAAAATTGATTGTAATGGTGAACTATTTTTATGTGACGCATAATAATGAAGGGATTTATTAAATTATAATAGAAGTGTGATTTAAAAAAATAAGGTACATGTTACTTACTTTTTAGTCAGAAACTCCAATTAATTAAATACACTCACGAGCAAAATAATCGAATCAATGTTTGGAATTTTCCGCCCAATATCTTATTTCTTTCTCATGCGATCCTGAAAAATATATTACCAATTGAAAGGTGATAAAATCTGCTTTTATTTGGTACTAAAATTTTCAACATTGCATGAGATAGAAATAAGATATTGGGTGGAAAATTCCAAACATTGATTCGATTATTTTGCTCGTGAGTGTATTATTTATCGTGATGTAGTCGTCTGTCACTTTAATGAAGTATTTTCCATCGCTGCCGTGACTCTCCCAGCCCAGAAAATTGGTATAGCTATTAGTCAAGGCCAGCAAAGTACCTAATGCCTGCATTTGTTGTAAGACCTATTTCTATGCTCAGAAGCGGAACGTTATTATGTTGTTTATTATGACGACTATTATAGTTAATATAATATTAAGACTGCGCCGAGCGTATGCCGGATGTACAGTGGCGCCCTCATTAGTATTATTGTGTTTTCTAATAAACTAAAGTATTGTCTTCAAATTTGTCAGTAGGTTTTTGTACTACAAATGAAAATACTACTTATAGGGTATATCACATAGTTTAATAACAATTCACCTTCGAGTTATCAACTTAACGGAAAAAAGTGGCTACCTTTTCCCGTTAAGGTGACTACTCAAAGGGTAATTTTTATTAAAGTTTGTTACGTATCCCATAAATTGTGTTTTTATTTGCGCTACAAAAACGTATCGTCTGATTGCAAGGAAATTCTTTAGTTGATTAGAAAACACAATAAAAGTAATGAGGGCGCCACAGGACGCTCGACTTTGCTCGGTGCAGTCTTAAATGAAGGCCCAATCTACGTGAGAATGTATAGGTAATGTGATAACGTATAAAAAAGAATACTCCTAATAAGAAACATTGCCCGAAATTTGCCAAAAATCTGTGAAATAGCTGATCTTCATTACTCAAAATTTTATTGTAATAGAATGATAATTATCCAAGATATAGGAAATAGATTTGATACACAAATTGATATTTTTGTCAGTTCAGGTGGAAGCTATTATTACTCTTTATTTAATAGACAGAAGCGCGTGGAACCCTCATAAGCCATTAGGCGGTATCTCCAATTCAATCCTATCCGGTTAGTGATAAGATTGAATTTGCTACCGAAGTTTTGTCTGAGATGCTGCCATTTGTCTTAGCGGGCAGTACAATTGTCCTCACGCGTGATTGTTGGACGAATTTATTAAAAATAAATATAATTTATGGGCCCTTTTATGCGTAAACGCACTATAAGCCTAGTTTAGTTAGAGTATTATTTGTCACTTTCTGTCAAATCCAAATGTCACATACACAATGCCTAATTGTTAGTTTTTAAAAAATTGTACTTATTAAATAAATAAATAATAATAATAATAATACAGATAAGGACAATGACCAGACTTTAGCTATTTTGCGTTTATGAATAAGGGAGTTAGGCCCGTATTAATAACCTAATCTCAACTCTAATGCTCGTCTTGAGATGTGTCAAAAATGTCAGTGTTGTATGGTTTGACGTTTACTTTGACATATCTTGTGACGCGCATCTCAGCCAAGATGATCTTACGGGCCTTAGAGTTTAACTTTAATTAAAAACTTTTTCCAGAGATGTAAGATCAACCGCTAACCTGATTAAAGCTTCACTGGGGTCAGGGCTGCTCGCTGGACCCCTGGCTTTCTCCAACTCAGGATGGGGAATCGGAATCATTGGCACTATTCTAGTAGGAATTATATGTGGACACTGCATCCACATTCTAGTAAGTACTAATGTTTCGTTTAGAAATCGTAAACTACGGGTTATCCCAGAAATCAACAAAATTATTCACAGGATTTTTTAAATATTTTTGAAGTAGTACAGTATTCCCAGCTTTTTAATACCGTTCGGGTGACCATCGCCATCACGCTTGCACTCGCAACTGACCAGTATATCTGTCACTCGTGTGTCATAGAAAAACGAAGATTGCCGATCGGTATTAAGGAAATGGTTGCACAGTAATAGGATCTAATTTTATGATTACATTCTAGGTAAAAACGTCTCGTGGCTGCTGTATTGTTGAAAGGAAACCGTTATTGGGTTACGCCGAGACATGCAAATCTGTGTTTAAAAATGGACCAAAGGGCGTAAGACCCTTCGCCAGATTTGCAAGGTAGGTCTATAGCTCTACCAGCCTAAGGAGGAATTCTGTTCGCACGACAAAACAATATGGTAGATAAGATTCGAGGGACTTTAACGTCATCGGCATTTCATAGGAAGTTGTAGCAAAATTTTAAGACCACATATTTAGTCAACTGTATCTACATAACGGGTTGTTTGAGCGACTAACTACAGTAATTCTTTAGCACAACATTGATGACGAAACTCTTTTTCTTTCGATAAAATATACCGTTGCCGTTGGATCCATAGAACCGATGACTGTCTAAGTTCCCCAATGACTAATGTCACGTCATCGGAAAAATACGATTTAATACGACATTCATTGAATGCCTTTTTAACCCTCTCACTAAATTAAAATTGATATGTTGAAGCTTTTTCTTTTTGTCTGTTTCACCTGTATATCATCGCCATAACGAGTGAAGCGATTTTAATACTTTTTTGTTTCATAGTTTTATTTTGATGATAATTCTAAGCTTACTTTCATGAAAATTGATTGGGCCGAAATTGATCAGCAATAAAAGAATTCTAGTTAGGGCCTCAGGGCTTTACCTTACTCCGTGATTCGGTCTTCAGGGTACTGATTCTCTCAACAACGACGGTCGAACGGATGCAAGAGTGAATGTCCAAGCGGCGAGTTTAATTAGTCCTGTCAGTGCGAACAAAACATATTTTAGCACGTGCATTTTCAATTTAGCTGCTTAACTGAAAATGCACGCGCTAAAATGTGTTTTGTTCGCGCTGACGGGACTGCCTAAACTCGCCGCTGCGATTTCGCTCGTTCGTCCGCCCGTCCGTTGTTTTTGAGAGAATAACACCCCAGAAATGGTTTATCGCTATCGACTCGGAATATGTTTGATATTCCGAATTAAAAGAATACCCGGGCTGAAAACTATATCTAGGGCTCTATTGTACTCGGTAAAACCATATTACTTTTGATATGTTATTGTATTGTTTTAACCCCTAAAGTAAAATTTATCGCTTACAGTCATTTCAAATGACTTGTATGAGGATCAATTATTCAGATCAAAACAATTATTATTTTTCTCTGGTTTCAAACGAAAAAAACTAAATTTAATTTACAAATGTCTCTTTTTCAGTATATTTGCAGAGTTCGCGTTAATTTGTACATATGTTGGAGTCTGCTGTATTTACGCTGTACTCATCGGTGACTCAATAAAACAGGTATGTTTCAATACATTCAATAAGTCATTATTTACCACGATCTGTGGGGTTATTATGGCGTATCCGTGCTATTCATTTTACGCTGAGAGAAAAGGACATAGTTATGTAACTGCTATAGCACCGTCCTTAACGATTAGCGTAAAATGAACTGCACACCATGTCATAATAACCCCCCTGGAGGGGTATTATGACATGGCTTTGCAGTTAATTTTAAGGAGAGCTTACAGGACAGGGCTATAGCTGTTATAAAGTTCTGTCTTTTTCCCTCAGCGTAAACTGAACTGCATAGCTAGGTCACTAAAATCCCCTGTATTTTTAAGGTTATGTCAGTTAGATTAGTTCGTACCGTATATATTCATTAAAAGTATTTCAAAAGCGTAAATCCTGTCTCTTTTCAACAATAAATACTTTCCCTTTATTTGGCCAAAAACCTATGAACTGTAAAATTATTGTGTATGTTTACTTCGGGCTCTTGTTTCGTCGACAAAGCATCTCAACCTTGAAATTCATTGTATACGGGTTTCAGGTAACCTGTGTGTTCTTTTGCCTACAATTCAAACTTCATGTTACAGCTTTGTGACAGATACATGACAACGCTTATCTGGCCTGTGGAATACTACTGCCTGGTCCTTCTCCTCCCGCTATGCCTGATGTGCCAGATCAAGTACCTGAAGTGGCTGGCAGTCCTCTCAGTCCTGGCAAACATCTTACTCTTCGCAACATACCTCTTTTGTTTGTACTACATCTTTAATGGAGAGATCTCTTACCAAGACAAAGTTGCAATTGGCCACCCTGCGAGATACCCTGCGTTTTTTTCGTAAGTAACTTTACCATCGGAAAATTACTTTTACATATCCATGCGTCGAATTTCACCAACCACTTAACAGACGATTAGTGTTAACAGCTGTCAAAATGTATAAACTAACACTCAATTAACATTGATTTACATTATACATCGTTTGATAAAATTTGTATTACGTAACACAAATTGACCTAGTTCTAACCTAAGATGTAGCCTTGTGCTACGGGTACTAGAAAACGATAAACATACTCATATAGATAAGTTAACACTTAAATAGGTATATAGAAATCCAGGTATATAGATGTTCATCAAAAAAATATTTTTTATTGCGATGACAGCTTTACTTAACTAACCGCGTAAATGATAATATTTTAGAAAAATATCCTAATTTCGGTTTACAACATAATATAGATCGGTCAATTGCTTAAGGTTAGTTCAAAGATCTCTTTAAAACGTCTCAAACTAAGGCCTTGACTAGGCTACCAAGAACTGTGACTGCTCAAGAAAATAATGTTCCTTTGTCCCAATTGATTGCCACTTATTTCCAACGACTTCGACCGGAATCGAATGGAGTACTTACTTTCAAGATAGCATCAAAGTTTCAACATCCCTCAACCGTACAAGCGTACGACGTTGTCCCTAATTATTAATTATGTATAATTATTAAGATCATTATATTTTCTAGGACGGTTATTTTCGCAATGGAAGGCATTGGCGTGGTAATGCCGGTAGAGAATGCTATGAAGAAACCAAAGAACTTCCTCGGTTTTCCCAGCGTTCTTGTGGTAGCTATGGGAGTCATAGTGTTCCTTTACACCACTTTGGGTCTCTTCGGATACTTTAGATACGGTGATGTTCTTAGAGGGTCCATAACCTTGAATTTACCGTTGGATGAGTGGTGAGTAAACTGAACAGTATAATTATGTACAAATTCACTCAATCAAGACTGATGTCCATGGGTTTAGTGGTAGCCTCCAAAACAGAGATTCAGATAATTGAGTTTGATACATACTCTGCGGTACTTGTATTTACAGAAAAAGGAAGAAATGAAATCAAAAACTCAAACCCAAGAATCCTAATAAATAAGCTACTAATATTATAAATCCGAAAGTTTGTGTGATTCTTGTTACTGCTTCACGCTGCAATGGCCGGACGGATTTGGATAAAATTTGGAATAGACATAGCAAATACCGTGGATTAACACGTAGGCCATATTTCATCCCGGAATATTTTGAAATACCTGAGGGAATAAGGATAATTGAAAGTCGCGGGCAGAGACTCGTTGATTATAATTGATAAATCGTACTGTGATGACTGGAGCCAGGATTCACTTCTTCTTTTTACGAACTATAACGTTTTTTTGATAAGCCAATTTCGAAAACTTTCTATCTTGATGATTCTCAAAAATAAAACATCCTAACGCGTCGGGTACGCATGATCTGTGTTTAGTTTTCTCAAAAGACCTTTACTCGCAGCCTCAATTTGCTAACCGTTTATGATTTAAGCCTTAAATTCTACATACTTAAACTATTCTACTTATCTACAGTATTTGAGGAGCACAAAAATGTTACTCTATACGAAGACGCATAAGTACATGAGCCACTACTAGTGAATAGCCTTACTCGTGTCGAGGTGGTTTTTACCTAACTAGCGAAGGAGGGGAGTAATGTGTTTATCAGCCTATATATATATATGTATGCATATACCAAACATACATACATACATAGGCTACATTTGTGGCGCTCTAGAAACTAAACGCGTGGGCCGATTTTTATGATTCTTATGTCAATCGATTTGTCTAAATCTTCTGAGTGTCACTACAGATACGACACTGATCATAAATACAATATGGCGGCAACCAGACAAACTATGACAGGTAGGGTATCATTGAATAGGTTTTTAAAAGTCATCTTTAGGTTCTATTCAACATTTTTCATTTTGAATGATCATTTGGGATTTAATACGATTTAAAGTTAGTTAGCAACAATTGGGTTTTTTAAGGCTTGCTTTCTGTTAGACTTGTATATTTCTCAGCCGAAGTACTCTTTAGATACTTTTACGAGTAGTTTGACTTTTAAGCTTCAATTATAAGATTGATGTGCGTCATAGTAATCGTCAGTAAAGTTAATTAATTTTTAAAAGGGTTCCTTATCCGAAGGCAGCCCAACGGGACCCTATTTATATGCCTACACTGTCCTACCGTCCTTTCGTCCGTCTTAACTTATAAAAGCTAGTTTTTGAACCTATCTACCGATAAACTAACAAAAAAGTAAGAAGGACTCCATAAAAGAAACGTTTTTTTTTCCAAACGTATATTTTGTTGTCTTAAAAGCGGCAAAACATACAAGCATCAAATTTGGTATGATTATAGTAGTTACACACCCTGAATAAAAACAACAAATACAGTAAATGGTCAAGGGTGAGTTGGGCTCGAACTGAATTCAAATCAAAATAAACACTCCATGCGCGAGTTCAACTCGCACCTAACCGCGGTTTTTATTCTAAATTGACACCTTGATTTTCTTTCACAGGCCAGCGATATGTGCCAAGGTGGCCATAGCCCTGTCAATATTCTTCACATTCCCCCTTCAATTCTATGTGGTCATCGACATATTCACGAAGTACACCGAGTCCCACATCAAGCCGAACTACCGAGCCATCACGCAGGTAGCTGCCAGAGTCATCGGCGTGTGCTGTTGTGGTTAGTTCCAAGTGGTTTAAGTATATTAATCCCCTAGTTTAAACTGTTATCTACTGCGACTTAATTAGCTTATGCGATAGATAGAGCCAACGAGTTTATGACGAAGGGGTTTTGTTTAGTGTTAGTTTTGCACGTGATTTAGTAGTATGATAAGCCGTATTTTCAAAAATATACAGTTTATTTCACGAAACGATTATTTCTAAATTGTATTGTTAAGTTTGTTTACGTAAGCTATTTATTTCAATATTGTTTTAAGGCGAATACCTACTCTTATATCTTGTTATCGGAATTTATAACCTGGGGGCCTAATATGGCTGCGTTTATCGCGTGACAAATTTTGGATAAAGCATCCGTCACCTTCTGACACGTAAATAAGTACACGTGTCAAAAAGTGACGGATGCTTTATCCACATTTGACACGCGATATAGATGCAGCCATACTAGGCCCGCTGAACTATTATTACATTAAAAGAAGTCATCTTTCTATCAAGCTGCAGTAACTTGTATTTAATGTTTTCTTTTCCTCAGTGGGCATCGGCATAGCTCTACCTTTGCTAGAGCAGATCATCAATATCGTCGGGGCTCTCTTTTACTCCATCCTCGGTCTTCTCATCCCCAGCATCATTGAGACGGTCTTCCGGTGGCAGGACCTTGGCAAAGGCAATTGGGTTTTATGGAAAAACGGTCTCATCTTCTTATTTGGACTTACTTGTCTGGTTTCCGGCTGCACGGTTACCATTTTGGATATAGTGGAAATTCAAAATGCCAAAAGCGAATTGTAAAATTCAAATTAGGAACAATTACTTTAAATTATCAAATAAATTATGATATAAACTTACTGTTTATTTTTTTTAAACAAGCCCTAAGTCCCTGGTGATGAATAAATGGATTTCATCATCATCAACCCTATAAGGGCCGAATTAAAGAGAACTGAATTCCTTATTCGATTTCACCTATATACACCTTTTTTTTTTAAATAAAAAAGGCGAAAGTATCCTGAAACGGGGGTGAGTAGGAACACAGCTTAAAATATGTCATAAGTTGTTACAAATAAGAACAAGTACTAAGACAATAATATGTTACGTCTCTTGGAATTAATGTCAGTCTAATAATTAGTAACATATGCTTCATTGTAGGTTGTGTCCCTACAGTATCAGTTGAAAGTGGTAGTTTTTAACCAGATTTTAAAATTGCCATTTCAAGGTTTAGGTCTAAGCAAACGCCACTTTTATTGTAAAAAGAAGCCATTAAAATGGAACACTCTGTGAAAATGTAAACTCAATCTACCTCTACCTATCTGTGTCTACCTATTGTGGTTCGCGAGATACAGCCAGCTACCAAACAGATTGACATTAACTGATAATTAAACATTAATGAGTTTTACTGGAAAGCAACCAATGACTTTGAGGTGAGTTAAGTATCAAAGTTATAATAAGTGGATCATAGTGCTAATAGTCAATCATTAATTTGTTGTTATGTAACAGGTTGAGGCGTAAACATTACTTGCGTTGACAATTAATTAATTACTTTCTTTACCGTTACTTATTAAATACTAAGCGTGAACTGGCTTCTTACTCTGGGTTTTTTGTTGGCTTAAACTAAGTATGGAGGAGAATGAGAAACATTTTTACAAAATTTCTGGGTTAGGTTAGCTAGTAGAACAACCACGATGGCGAATTTCCTACGTGTAATTTCAGTGTCTATTAACTATAGCCAATCTATCACAATTTTTCCGGAATTAAATTGATTTACAACCTTGAGATTGATAAGTAGTCAAGTAAAGTAATCATCATCATCATCATCATGAGCCCATTTCCGTCCACTGCTGGACATAGGCCTCTCCCATGGCACGCCACTGAGCTCGGTCCTGAGCTCTTTGTTTCCAACCACTGCCAGCCACTTTTTTAATGTCATCGCTCCACCTAGCAGGAGGGCGTCCCACACTACGTTTGCTAAGCCGCTAGCCGTGTTCTCCACTCAAGAACACGTCTTCCCCAACGATTGTCGGTTCTGCCACAGATGTGACCGGCCCACTGCCATTTCAGCTTGCTAATCCTTTGGGCTATATCGATCACCTTGGTTCTCTGTCGAATCACCTCGTTTAGACTTCTCTATTGGATGGCATACAATTATTTGTAACAATATTGTTACGCATAATTGCTTTTATAAATAAGCATAAGCCGAAATAGCGATGCGCATAATCATCTTTACGCATAACATTAAACAGCATAAATACAGAAAGCATAACCGTCATGAAGTCTAACGTCAAATAGCATAAATACAAACAAATCATAATAATAAATTGGCATCATTACAAAATGCGTAACTGATGCACTATGAGAAAAGGTTAGTTTTATATTTATAAATATTTAGGAACTAAGGCCAGATCGACGGACCTCCTATTCTGCGTTGCATGGGCGCCTGGATATCATACTACCCTAACCTAACCTAATGGACCTAACGTGACCTAATCCTAACCTAGATAACCTAGAAAACATAAATTACAATACAATGTTTGTTTTTTGTGTGTTTTTAATGACAGATATAACAAATAATAAATAGCCCAAACAATAATATGCACAATGTGCATATAGTCTAATACAAATTATTCCTACTGAAATTATTCTAATAGCGTAATATGCCACGGTACAATTACGCCAATAAAAACTATGCCAAATAAATTATGCAAAACAATAATAGTCTAAACAAATATGCGATCGACGGGGATCCCAAACGGGTATCTTCTATTGTTTCCGTCATAGGATGAGGAAAATCTTCGATATATATCGAGTTAGGGTCAGTGACCATACAAACGGTTTTTTTGGTTAACGGGGTTTACATTACAACCTTTATTTACATATAAATTATATGCGTCATGTTTGCGTAGTGCGTCTTTATCTCGTTAATTATTGGAGAAGTTTTCACTGCTGAAAGTACGTTACTATGTAATCATAAACTTGGCATACACCTACTCATGTTTTATCTGAATATCTTAATGATAAATGGGATTACAGTCATAAAGTTATTCCTCGTACAATGAGAGGTAAGTTTTAAGACTTAGCAGGTATGATAGAGTTGAGAAATAATACTAGTGAATAGGATGTTTAGAGTTAACGACCGCGCAGTGATGTGTCCGTTTTAATTGTGCATTTAAGAAAGAGTTGTGGTCAAAGCGTCACTACATTTATCTAAAGGATATATTAACATGACGATCGGAAAAGCCACAGTTATTAACGTACTACTAACTGCCACTGCACTACATTGATATCTTGATTGTGGTCGACAACACTCGTATAAGTAATCTATGTTAAGACGGCTCTCAATGCCTGAACATTTATTTATATCGAGAAGACTAGATAAAGTTATTGTTATAGACATTGTTCAAAATTATATTATTAAACAAACATGAACGGTGATCAGGCTAAACCGGTGACCGACGATTATAACCCGTTCGAGCACCGTCAAGTGGAAAAGCCAAATTCGTAAGTATTGTGTTTCCAATTATTATTATTCTTTATGAGTGTAAGAAGGTTTTTCCAATTGCAAGCAAATGCCATTTAATCCTTCTGATATCAGAAATGTTATGTTAGTTTTTAATAGTAAAATAACCTATAGCACTTAATCTATAGATAAAAATGATTGACTAAATGTGCTGAACCGATTTGTCTGATTTCTTTTTTATTGTGGTCGTTATTGTAAGGATTTATTACGTAAGAAAAAAAATAAAAATCCAACGGGAAGGCCGGAAATTTGCAGCTGGCTGGCGGGCAGCTAGTAAAATATATTTTGCCGCGAGTGGCTCAATAAACATTAAAACGAATTGGTTCTGTGTGATCATAGGTTCTGATACGCAAGTTTGCGCGACCTCCGCTTTAGGATAAGAAAATTCGATACCTTAGTTCACAATTATACTACTTAAGTACATTCGAAAAGGCATTGTTATTAGTATGTTTATGCACAAATAATAAGTTCGTAACTTTACTGGCAAAAAAAGAACATTTAGTACGATTGTGCACTAAGGTATCGAAATATCCACCATTCTAATATGTCAATTTTTCTGTGAAGTTACGTGAAGTTCAAATACTTTCTTTTTTTCAGAGATCTCCGATCCCTGGCAAACCTTCTGAAGGCTTCACTGGGATCAGGCCTTCTGGCCATGCCCCTGGCCTTCGCTAATGCAGGCTGGGGAGTCGGCATAGTAGGCACGATCGTCATAGCATTTATTTGCGGCCACTGCGTTCACATATTTGTAAGTGTTAACATTATTCATTGGCTTTTATATTGTGTCAGACTGTTCAAATAGTGCCGGTTGAACATCTGTTTTAACAAAAACAAAATATTTAACCTTTGTCTTTAAAATATTTTATTGGTAAGTACAAGGACAGGCCATAATTATTTAATGAGAAAATGGATTGTCTACCACTTGATTCTTAGTTTCAATCTGGTATTTTTTTATATTAACCTGGACGATTTCGATCCCGTTGCTTAATGTATATTTGCGCAAATTAGTCCCGGGCCAAAACAATTCTATATAAATAGTGTGAGCATCTCGTTCATTTAAAACCACATTCTACATTACAGAAGTAATTAAGTGGTTTATGATAAGACAACATTTTTACCGAGTTAGCGATACTCTTTACTAATCCTTACCTCGGCTATAAACATTAAATAATTTGTTTATAACAATCCGTGTAAAATTTAATTTATATTCTTTTGTCAACGACGAAAAACACTATGGATTTCCGTCGTCATTTTTGAGTTTTGACAGCTGAGATTCTGAAACGAATCGTAAAATTTCAAATGTTATATGGTTGGCCCTGACTATGCCATATTTTCAAGCGTTGTTTTCACGCTTAAATTTGCTTGTCTTTTAATAACTAAATTTGTAAACATATCTAGGAAGTCGATTGTACACTAGTAATACTCGGTTTTGTAAACTTTTAAAATTTGGATGACAACCAAATAAGCGTACCATGAAGCTGGTTTGATGATGGAGACGAGAGGTGCCCAAAGAACAAACGATACAAAAACAAGAATAACCATACCGCATACTCACAGTGAAACTATGAGCCATAAATTGCATGTGATTTACAAAACACAATCGATACCACGATGATAATATTAATTAGTGTAACGGACACACTGATAGTCTCGGTGTACCCTTTTACAATTACAAATTTTATAGTAAACTGCGTTGTATTTTAGGCTGCATTCGTCTTTTTGGGGTTAATAGGACTGTTTTAGATAGGTATAGGAAGGTATCTTATTAACTGTACAAACAACACGGTAAAACTTCCTAATTTGCCTTCAATATTATAATAGGTAATAAGCGCAGCACTTAGGTAAACTATTGATGTTACATCTTCAGATCCATAATTTGTCTATTTTATCAAGCCATCATTTTATCAACATTTATGTCAAGGAACAGTTAAACCAGTAGCTCGCAGTCCTAATAAATATTGTATAATTATAAGTGGATTACTTTACAACGGCAATTTTTAATTTAGAATACTCTTGGGGAGTACTCCCAGCTGCTTAACATGGTTTAGCTGTATTTTGCTATCACACTTACACTACATCAATTTCGAAATGATTTATTCCGAATTTAGAAACGTAATCATCAATTTCAAAATTCCGATTTTGAAAACTCCAAATCACCTATTCGGAATTTCAGTTTCACGAATCATCAAAATCTCGATAGTTAAATAACGAATTATCTAATATCCGACTTACTAAAATCCCAAAAAATCCCGAGTACCTATCATAATCGCCGTCCAGTCGGAACATTGATTTTTAAATTTCCCGGTATTCCGAATCAGAAATTGTTATAATTCCGAAATTTTGGATAGCTAATACGAACGCTAACGTATATTTGTTCACATTCGTAGTTTACTTATTTAATATCATTAAAAATAGTTGAGTTCTGGCTGTTGTTGTCAGAACTCACCCTAACAATTATATATATATACTCGCCCGAAAAACTAAGTAAAACGGGGTGAGTAGGGATTAAGGGGTGAGTAAGGACACAACCTAAAATGAAGCATAAAATATGTTACTAATTATTAGACTCAAATTATTTCCAATAGACGTAACGTTATTGTCCATTTAATACTTGTTCTTATTTGTAACAAGTTATGACTCATTATAGGTTGTGTCCCTACTCACCACGTTTTACGGTACTTCGTTTTGCGGGCCAGTGTAAATTTAAATTTAAGGATGTACTCATGTCCTTGTCTTAAGATGATTATGTACCGACGCTTATATCGCGGAGCTGTCCAAATAAATCATACTAATTTAACTCCGGGCCATAACATTCCCCCTAAATCAAGTCCAATTTTCACGATTTTTGAATATGTTGTAGTTGTTATGAAAATCTAGGTTTGTACGTTTCCGTCTTTTAATTGTTTCTTTCCATGAAAAGAAAACGTACATACCTAGTTCTTCATGATACCTACAAAATATTCAAAAATCTGATTAAGTTTATGGGGAAAGAAACATTAACATATTTTGTATGCCAATGTTAAGCTTTACAATTCTCTAACGCTTTCACAGATTTATAAAGAAATGTATTCTTACAAGAAACGATAGTCTATGTTCTAATACAATGAACTGACGGGCCAAAATCGGCTGGCAAGATGTTAGGGTTCCACCCTTTAGACAAGACTAGGTCAAGTCTTACACCAACAAGCGACCAATGAACAATGAGCTGTATTTGTCATATAAAGCATTCCTCCAGGTCGAAACATCTAGAGCATGCTGCAAACAGGAACGCAAGCCGCTGCTAAACTATGCTGACACCTGCAGAGCTGCCTTCGCCAACGGGCCCAAGGCTCTTAGACGTTATGCGAAATTCGCCAGGTAAATACGGCTGTAATACTGACCTTAAGTCAACGTACAGCATGGAGGCATCTTAGTTCTCGAGGTTAGCAACACATTTCGTCTTAGGATTGTAGACTTGAGAGTTCAAATATCTCAGATCCTATTTACCAAGAGGCCTGAATGCTCGTGTACCATAAAAAAACAAGTCATACAAAACTAATTTCTGATGCTTCTTAAAATGGCACTTTTGCATTGTAATATGATTGTTTGATTCCGAGAAAATAGTGCCCAATAATTTTGTATGGTCGTGAGATGGCCTGACAATCCTGTCGTCACAAATCTACACTTGGCAGGAAACCAATCGGGCCAACCTTTAAATGTTCGCATTATTGAAGTTCCAGTAAAAACTGTAAATATTAAAGTAAAAGTCATGGTATCATGTGAAGTATAATTTATTTCTCTTTAATTGATAAATTTTTCAGAAGAGTAAAGAATTAATTTCAGTTCTCTTAAGTCAATCGCCAGTTTTCTGTTTTATATATTATTTGCTAGTCACTCCATCTAAACGACATTCATGCATGCATGATTATTTTTGAGTAAACGTGAAACCAACAAATTCGTAAGAGTATACTTTGAATCACCATTTTTACCTCGTGTAGGACCTTAAGATATGGACATTTCCATGTGCCTTTTGGGTCTCCCACGTGTTGTGTGATTCACCCGTTTATATATCTTCTTCTCCTATGTGCAAAATTTTCCAGAAAACTTACTTTGTTCTTGCTTAAACCTTTAAACAAATTGATATACTTATAGATTAGGTACTCGTATTTCATGTAATAATTTGGATGTATTTGTAAATAAATATATCATATTCTTCAACCTGTATGTAAAATTTGTTTCTTTTGTCTCCAGCGTATTTGCGGAGTGCTCGTTACTGTGCACTTACATTGGCGTCTGCTGCATATTTACTGTATTGATAGCAGATTCGATTAAACAGGTTGGTGATAACGATATTATGGTTATATCACAAACGTTAGAATTACTAAGATATAAGATATGAGGTTTGAGTTTCTATAGCGATGTAGTGAAGTAAGCTAAATCATAAGATGGAAAACAGAAATGAACTATCTCCCTCGCCGCTCTTGTCTCAAACTATATCGCTACCATATTGTCAAACGCCACACTCTTTATTGTTTTCGATAACTTTAAATAACATCATAATGAATATAAACATATAACCAAAAAGGTTAGAAAAGAAGAACAATGTGTGGAATTGACATAAGCACTTGACGCGACCGTCCGGCGGCTTCGGACAATCTTATCTTACTAATATTTTAAATGCGAAAATTAGGATGAAATTTGATACAGAGATAGATTATAGTTATTCGGAATAGTGATATTTTTTATCCCAGAAAAATGTACAGGTCCCACGAGGTGACAAAATTTACGAATTCTACATGGGCGAAGTCGCTGGCAGAAGCTAGTTTTATACATTTAATGATAACGTTCTCGTACCTAATGCATCTGGTCTAGGGCCTGAGTTGTGATATGTATTTGTATTTGGCGAGTTTTATTTCGTGGTCAGTGTAGATTAATTAAGCTGTACAACAACAATCCTACCACATCCTTTTGTTTATTTTTCAGCTGTTTGATACCTACTTCCCAGTTGCAATACTATCAGTTGAGTACTACTGTCTAATATTACTGGTGCCTTTAAGCATTATGACTCAGATAAGGCATTTGAAATGGCTGGCACCCTTTTCATTTCTAGCAAACATTTTGCTGGTCTTTACGTTTGTAATATGCCTTTACTACATATTTAGAGAAGAAATTACCATCACGGATAAACAAGCTGTTGGTCGGATTTCAAGATTTCCAGCGTTTTTGTCGTAAGTAATAATTATTTAAATTATAAGCGCTTTTTGTACGTTATGCTCGTTTATCGCTTTTCTAGACTCTTCTTTGTGTAGGCAATGTCCCTGATCTGTTTTTTTTTTACCTCACTGCCGCGAAGCAGTTTGACCCGTATGTATGTCCGTTCCTTTGTCCCCTAACTACTCAACGGGTCAACCGATTTTGACAAATGATACGTCATAAGATTCGTCTTGATGGGGCGGGTGTTACTAGGTATAAAAAAAATCCAATCTGATTTTGTCTTTTAATGTTTTTAACATACTTACATTGACGACGGTTTCAAAGAAAGCAGTCGGACTTTAAACGCTTGCTTTTTATTTAGATAAATTCTCTTGTGTGTTAAATGCTAAGTGTTATATTTAATAATCCGCCTTTGACGCAGTCGGGTAAAAACGTCGTCTGATTATCTGTCTGTCATTGTTTTGGGTTTTGAACAAGTGTACAGATATAACCGCGTTTCTTTGTTGCAAAGTAGGATTGGTTTTGGTGGTGGAAGTGGTTGTAGCTTTGTTACAGAATGAAAAAAAATGGATCATGTACTTATTTAGTGCATGACTCTGACTCGTACTTTACCAGTCATTTTTAATTTAATTATTTTACAATTAATGCTTTTAGTGGTTTATCGGTTTTTACTAATTAATACAATCTTTGAGATATTGAATAACGACGTTTTCCGGGCGCCTAAACGTAATAGTATGCAAAAGGATAGCTACAATTTTTTGCTGTAACATACTCGAGAGGCGCGTTTTATTCTATTTACATTGGAATACTTTTCATGTCGTAATAAAACTATCAAGTTACGATTAAATTCATACAACACAGATTTTTCGTATAATAATAATCCAGTTATTTTTTAGTTGCCAAATCCAAGCACAACCTAAAGTTCCATTTTCGTTTTCATTGTTACCTAAAATCTGTAACACTATTAAATTAGATTTATTTCAATTCATTTATTGCGAAATATAAAACGCCGGGTCCTTGTGGCAAACCTTGGGAGAGCCCTATGTCCAGCAGTGGACGTCTTTCGGCCTTAATGATGATACTGGTAATAAAACGATAACTTGAAAATATTCCACAGTACAGTCATCTTCGCGATGGAAGGCATCGGCGTTGTGATGCCTGTAGAGAACGTGATGAAGAAGCCGCAGCACTTCCTCGGCTGCCCCAGCGTGCTGGTGATAGCCATGACCTTCATCATGATACTCTACACCATACTCGGCCTGTTCGGGTACTTCAGATTCGGGGACACGGTGAGGGGCACCATCACGTTGAATTTACCCGTCGATCACTGGTGAGTAGGAGATGATGCTTGGTGTTTTTTTTATATAACATGAGTAAGAGGTAAACTGCAGGTGACCCGGTGGGAAGTAATCACTATCGCTCATAAACACCAAGAACTCAAGAAGAGTGGTAACGACCACTCTTCTTGAGTTCTTGGTGTTTATGCTGGCGATTGGCTGGCGAGGGAACGCCCTCGCCAGCCAATTAAGGATAGTACTCGTATTAGTGTTTGCTATTAGCTTAAAATAAGGTACAAGACATCGCAAAATAAGGTACAGTCAAGGACTTTAATTGTTAAGCCACTATGGAACCCTGTCATAATGACAGCGTCAAATTATATGACAGAAATTACGCTAAAATTAATGATCAACGTTATGCGACAGGGTTCCATAGTGGCTTAACATTTAAAGTCCTTGACTGTACAAGGCGCTATAGCAGTCAAATATCTCCGCCTTGTTCACTGCTTGGAACTTGGCAAGTTTTGGACACATGCCTAATACGGCCTCAGTCATCAAACTCTTGACACTTTTATTGAAATGATGCCGACTGTTTTGACTTTTCCAATCGTTTGTGTATTGTGTTTATCACCAATTTAAGATCCACAATACGTATTAGATTATTGTCACGGATACTGAAGTGAAAAAGATGGTGCAGATACCAGCCTGACAAAGGTGTCGGTCGAAACTTATAAAACAAAATTAATTTCTATGTGTAAGAAAGAGCAGTGGGCCTAATATGGCTGCGTATATCGTATGACAAATTTTGCATAGGGCATCCGTCACCTTCTGACACGTAAATAAATACACTTGTCAATAAGTGACGGATGGTAGTAGCCTCCGTTTTTTTACTTATTCCATTGTTTCAGGCCCGCAATATGTGCCAAAGCTTTCATAGCACTGTCAATCTTTTTCACTTACCCACTTCACTACTTTGTGGTGGTTGACATCGTCATGAGGTACCTCATTCCGCATATCAAAGAAAATTACGTAAATGTGACTCAAATTGGCGTAAGAACCCTCATTGTTTGGTTTTGCGGTAAGTATGATTTACAACTGTTCCAAGAATTTTACAAAACAATACAGTAATAAATAGTAGATTTTTATGATAATTTATGGTTATTACCTACATAGTTGACTATGATACATCAATACTATATGATACTATTGTGTGATTTTTATAGTACTTAGCTCGGTTATTTCTAAGTGATTGATATACTAAGTACCTACCGACCAAATCTCTTGTTATAAAATTTTAAAACCTTTCAAGTCAAAGGCAGATATGCCGACTAAGTTTCTGAGATAGGTTAAAAACTGATAAACATGGTACTTAATTCCTTCGTGAGGACAACATTACGTATATATTCGTACTACCTACAGTTGAAATTACATTCCAATTAGTTATGTGCGCAACTTTAAGCGATAATTATTTTTTTGTTCTTTTAGCAACTTGATTTTCCTTTAGTTTTATTTAAATAAACAATAATTATAGACATCATTCTCTCATTTCAGGAGCCATCGCGATCGCACTGCCAATGTTAGAGCAGATCATCAACATAGTGGGCGCTCTTTTTTACTCCATCCTGGGTCTCATCATCCCAGGGATTGTGGACACCATCTTCCGGTGGCCAAACCTCGGCAAATACAACTGGATACTTTGGAAAAACTTCCTGATAGTACTGTTTGGACTCATCTGCCTAGTTTCCGGCTGTGCTGTAACCATAAGTGACATTATTGAAAATTTGCGTACACAATCTACTGTATGAAAATGCAAACTAGTGTCGAGCTCCAAACTGATACTTTCTGCTTGGAATCCGGTGCTCTGGGACTCATCCATGGTACTAGTTCAGAAAGTATTACAAAAGTCCGGATACCAAACCGACTTCGCTTAAGAAGTTCCACTTGGGCTAAGTCGAACTCGAAAACGTCAGTGATTTTAACTACTTATGTACTACTTACTCGGTTTTTCGAACATAGCAATATTTATTTAATTTTACATGACGAATGTTTTTTTTATTATGCAGCTCCAAAATACCTATGCCTAGACTAAATAACGTTAAGTCATTTAGTAATTTTTTAGTCTAAACAATTGACTGCTTTTTGAGATTAATATTAAAACTATGCAATATACTTAGGGCAAAACTATTAAATGCATATTGTATTGCACGCAATAGCGAGAAAAGCATAATGCAAGACACACCACACACACCATTATCGATCAAACAGCTTTATTGCTATTGGCATCTATTCAACACTAAACACAAATTTAGTATCTTGAATTATTCGTGTTTGGTATAAATTGTTGCATATACCACTGTACTGAGTGCCAATAGAAATAATGGGTACCTAAAACACTAGGTTAATAAAACTTCGAGTCTTTACAAACAAAATACATCACAACGACTTTTTCACGATAATTAGTCTAGATAACTTGGGCCCTGTTGTTTGATCAGTAGTTAAACTAACTAATTGTTGAAATTCGAAAAAGGAATTGAAAATTTGACACATTTCCTTGAGATTCCTTCAAATTTTCGATTCCTTTTTCAAATTATAACAATTAGTTAGTTTAACTACTGATCAAACAACAAGCCCTTAGTAGTCATTAATCAGGGAATGTGTATACAGCCATTAGCCGTTGTTTCTTTTTCAAAATCTTTGAATTTTCTAGGATAGCTTAGACGAAATATGCTGGGTGCTACTTGAAAAATAATTGAATTAGAAATAGAAATCCTGAATAATTTGGATTAAAATGTAGTCCTCAGTGTCTCTTTCTGCCTGAATGCCTGCCTGCCTGGTGAGTATTACTTTCAATTTAGACGACGACCTAAAGTACCTCTGGAGTAAATATTGGTATAATTTTAGCCAAAAATAAGGTGTACATACATACATACATACATACCTTCACGCCTGTCTCCCAATGGGGTAGGTAGAGATTATGGAACGCCAGGTGCACCGATCTAAACACACAATTTTCGCTTCCTCGACATTCATCAATCTCTTCATGCACGTACGTCGGTTTCGGGTGCTTTTGATTTGGCCCTTATTCAGTACATAATAAGGTGTCTAGAATAAATGTATCTAGATATCCTAATTAAGGTCCTACCGTTTTTGGGAAGTGATAAATCTTTACAAGATACCCGGTTTGTTATGAATGAAGCTTAATTGTGAGGAAATATGAGTGAACACTTAAAACAACCTAAAGTGGTCTAGCTCGATGCTTTAAGCATCTCTGTGACCTTTAACTTCCCGTGCGCCATCGGGACCACACCACACCTCGTCACCTTCCAGGAGAATCACCATAAGGAGTAGACCTTGGTATCTCATATTCGTTTCAGTTTAATACCTCTATCCGTCCCTGACAAAAAGGTTCTTGATTGATGGACTACAGATGGACTAACAGTTAAGTGATCATATTTTTCTCGTTGAGGAGCGGGACCCTATAAATAAGCAAACTGTTATTTAATTACATCATTTACTCAGTCGGTAGCAACCGGATAACTCTGTTGACGTCATTGTATTTCTGCAACAGCTTCCTCAAAAAACGTACTAACTCCGTTTAAGAGTTCACTTAAATTTGATTCAATTGTACAGGCATTTACTGTAAATTCACACTATTCGTTTGATTAAAGAGCTTATTTAAAGCTGGCGTCCCTCCAACAGTTTCCCGGTGCCCAGCCAATTTTCTCTGACTAGTCACAGCACGTGTTCAGTCTCGATTCTGATTGTGGCGCGTAATAGTCCCCTTTGCAAAGTTCAATGGCAAGCTGAATTGTGTCGCGACTTCTATTAGTCGTTGATTTTTTTAAAGATCCTTTAGTATTGAACCATTCAAAACTGGGCATCATTCGAAGAGAGAATAACAGCGAAAAAGATATTAAGAATGATAAATAAATATCAAAAATAAATATCAGGGGACAATGTCACACCAATTGAACTAGTCCCAAACTAAGCTCAAGGCTTGTATTATGGGTACTAGACAACGATATAAATACTTACATAGAGAAATATATACTTAAATATATAGAAAACATCCATAACTCAGGAACAAACATTCGCGCACATCACACTAATATCTGCCCTTACCGGGATTTGAACCCAGGACCGCTAGCTTCGTAGGCAGGGTCACTACCAACTAGGCCAGCGCGTCGGCAATGATGGAAGATGTTTTTTTCTATAAATATAATTGAAAATGTGTTGTTGCTAACTGTCAAGTGCGAGTCCTATTGTTATGGAACATTAGAAACCCAATATATTTCATCCTGCTGCTTGCTGTCTTCATACTTTAGAATCCCCATGATATAGGACATATTTGTTTGTTTTTTTACAGAGCAACTCACCAACTTTATTACTAAGTTTTCCTACCCTGTGACAACTTTTATAATTTTTCTAAGTAAACATGATTTTTAGGGGTAATCTTATAGTTTTCCGTATTAACTATCAATATATTGGAAGTATATACTTAAGTCAAATTATTTACGAAACTGAACCCTTTAAAATAAAATACCTATCAGTTTGATGTCCAACGTATCCAATTACGATGCTTGACTGAGTGAGACACTTGTGGCCACCGCGACAAATCAATTCCGATTACTAGATCACAATCATAATGTTACAAGGATTTATACTATAGGTATAGACATGGTACGAAAAGTGAAGTGTAGTGAGTCTAATAATTAATCAGCTTGTTACACTTAAACAAATCTACTAGAGAAACCCTAAGTGTATGTGACCAACATTAAATGTTACACGCTAATTAATACCTACTATTGAAAGAAATACAAAACTAAAAGACCACTAAGTACATCATTATCATTACTTTTGGCGGTATTTTAGCGAGTAGTTAAAATAGAATTAGACTTCGAAGATACTTAAGTTATTGTCGCGTTAACATGGTAAAAGTAACTAGTTTTATAAAAACATCAATGCAGTTAGTTAGCTCTCATTGCAGCCACAAGTCACACAGTAATATAGGTAGCCAATAGGCAGACGATCACGAGACACGATTAGCATTGATTGACGAAATGTTTACAGGGCAATTATATTCATGAAAAAAAGGTTAATGACCCACCTTATTGCGAAGCTAACAATTTCCATACAAAATGCGATAATAATAATAATAATATGGTATCCCATCACTTTACTAAATTAAACTTGTCTAAAGGGCCTCTGCGTGTTGGCTTCGGCTCCATGTACGCCTTCCAAAGATCCGGGACTCCCATAGTTCCGTGATTGGTAAAGACATACATAATAATAATAATAATGCATTTTTATTTCGAGCAACGAGGCCACTAACATACATAACAACATAAAACTTAACACTAACATCGTGGCGACAGAACTTATAATGGTTCCCTTGCCTTAAACCTAGTCCGATTTTCTAGGTCTGTACGTTTTAAACACGAAAGAAATAAAAAAATAAAAAACGGAGATTTACAATCCTAGTTTTTCATAACAAATACAACAGGTATAAAAAACCGTGAAAAACGGACCTGATTTAGGCCGCATTTCACCAAACTCGAATAAGACTTATTCCGAGATTAGTCTATATAAATTCCTCATTTGGTAGAATCCGGCCTTAGGGGTCGAGCAACGATATCGCCCGGAGCTAGATAAAGACCGCCATAGTTTTTATTGCAGTTTCAAACTTTTCTATTGTACTTCATTAATTATTTAAAAGACGCTGTCGAATTAATAAATTAAATTGTAAGTATTGTCATGCCTCGCTGGCGACGCATCAGGCTGACATGCATCAAAAAGCGGACGGAAGATTTTATATTACAATCTTATCCAATAAATCCTTACAATGTATGTATTTGCGTAGAAAGCTGGATCAGTCTTATTTGGCACCTTGTATTTCTTATCTGGGCAAGGTCAAGGGAAGAGCCTAATCGGTGAGCACAAGTGGATAAAATTAGACATCGTGAATATTGTGATCTAATTTTGTACATTAATACACGTCATACGATACAAAATCATAAATGCACAAATCACGGAGCGCGGACTTAAAATGCAATGACGCTCGCCTTTTTCTTCGAACTTGTTAAAAATTTAATAATTTGTGCTTTTCTTCGTGATTATTATTTTTTGGAGAGAAAGAGATCTGAAATAATATGCAACTGTTGGCTAAAAACAGTTTAGTTCTAAAAACTTACTAAGTGTGAAATTCAGTCGGGAACTGAAGTTTGAAGTAATTGAAAATTCCTGAAGCTTTGCCTTAAATGACCACCATAGGTATTACTCAGCACGTGTTTGTCATTAACATTGATTTCGGTTATGTGAGTTTTCTGTTAACCTTTCGTGTAAAATTATCTGACTGATGATGGTGTAAAAAATACAGAGAGACAGGCAGACGTGGATAGCGACTTAGTTTTATATGTAAAGAAGTGGTTATGTTTTATTTTGATATTATAAACTTTAAAATATGTAGCTTAAAACCCTATCATATATCTGCGACCCTTTTTTCAAAGCAGACTATTCTCAAACCGCCCGTTTTCATCAATATTTTCAGCTATAAAGCACCCCAGTTGAAAAATATTGCTTTAGACGTGTTATCGTACTGTTTTTAACTCGGTCGCTATTACCTATTGTCAACTAAATTAGAGGTATAAAATGGTAACAATACGATTACAGATCAAAAGGTGAGTTTTAAAAACCCCACACAGCACATAAAAACCTTCTGTGAAAAATTATCTACCAAATGGTTAAAACCGAATCAAAATCCATTGCCTGGTTTAACGGACATACAGACAGACCAACAGACCGACAGATGCAGAAAGCGACTTTCTTATACTATTTAAAGAAAGAAGATAAAGATGTTCCTAGTTGGTAGTTGTTTCTAATTTCGGTTAGGCAGGAATCTAATAATACACGCAAATGCAGTCCACGTGTTTACAACTAGGTACCTACGTCTGACTGCAGATTTAAAGTAAGTATATTCTATTTGCCATGATACCTATCGATATCGGAGCAGCATTCTGTTTTAGGAAGGAACCGCCTGTAGAACCACCCCTTTACACCTAACTAAGAATATTAAAAAACCTTGCCATGATACAGAATGCTTTTTTTGGACCTGAAGGCAAACGAGTAACTACAACGGTAAAGATTGAAGTCTTGAGAATGCAAATGTCCAAGATATCATTTTCCATCGGCCTTTATAACTTTCCATATCATAAAAAATATTAAAGACTACAAATGCGTTGCCAACCTTGAGGATTAAGATGGAATCATATGGAATGCAAGTGATTTTACCGGTTGTGGAACACGACAATGCGAACGCTGCTTGGTGGTAAGTAAAATGGTAATTGGTGGACGATAGACTAATCTATCTTTTATAATTATGTACATTAGGTACTCCCAGCTTCTTAATAGAGTTCGGCTGGCTATCGCTATCACCCTTGCACTCGCAACTGACACTATATCTGTCACTCGTGTTTCATACAAAATCGAAAATTGCCGGACTACATTAAGAAAATAGAATCTTTGCTTTTGCAACTCACGTAGCACAGAATGAAAAAGTAGGTATAAGGTCACCCTCATTTGGATTTTTATATTCTTCTGCAGGTCCCCTATTCTTAAATAGAAACCCGGCAAAACCGTATACCTTTGACATGTTATCGTATTAAGTATTTTTAACTCTGCCGCCTTTACTGTAAATTAAAAATAGCTGTCGTAAAGTTGACAATTATTCGAAGTGAACCTCTACACAACTTACCACAAATGCTTACAACTACGGTTTCACCGTGTTTTAAACTATTACACAATCTGTGCAATAAAGATTAAAATTGAAAATTGAGAATAAGAACACTGTTCGTTTCTCCTACGATATACTAACGCTTAAGATATGCATGTCTACATTAGGTCAGTCTCTCAGAGACGGAGAGCATGAGCCAAATGCGCATCTTCATTTATTTCACTCGTTATTACCTAGCAAATATGTAATACTACAAACTAGTGTTTCAGTCATACAAGCGTTACGGCAGCTGTCGGTCTAGAGCGTTGTTCATACATTGAAATTATTTAAGTGAAACTATGAGATGAGAAAATGAGTGAACAAACCAAGACTTGGATTTCGGAACTGGTTGAGCGTAGTTACAGAACACTGTAAGTTATTTAATATAATTATCTGAAAACCAATTCTCACCGTTGTTCTCAAAAAGCTCCTTCGGAAATTACACCATAATAAAATATTAAAACTCGGTTTTTTACTTTAAAATATGTCTGCTAAGTAAAACTAAGTAGGTAGCCAACTGAAAAGATAAAGTAGTCAGGCCGTAAACGGACCAACTTATGTGATAATACTGATAGTGGTCTATATGCATACCTACCAAACTCGACAAACTATTAAGATTTTCAGAGTAATAATTAGTAAGATGTTAGTGTTGGGAATTTACTTTGATGATTCAGTCATCCATCATATGAATTAATTTTAGCTCGAAGGCCGTTCTTTTAAAACCCTTACAAGACCCTTTCCAAGTTCTGAACTCGTAGTTATAGACAACCATATGAATGTCAATATATGGCAACATCACTAAACAGTTTCCTCTTGTATCTCTTATTTTATGAGCACACGTAACTTCTCGTTTAGTCGTAATGGCTTACCGCCTTACTTACAAACGTGGAATAATCGTGGGGCAGGTAAACCATGCTTTGTCCTTATCTGTCAAATTCAAATGTCACAATGACAGATAACGACAAAGCATGGTTTAGCTACCCCACGGTAATTCCAGGTTAGGCCACGGTTAGTGGGTTTGTCTCCACACCACGAAGTCGCGCCCCACTCCTTCATTTTATTTATATCGACGTAATTGCACCACGTCAATTTGGATGGTGGGGCGCAATGTCGTGAATTAAAAGCAGTATTATGAAGGGTAAACAGAAAGAACATGTCTAGTTACCTTAGTAACTTATTTGAGTTATCGCAAATTAAAAGTTAGGAATCATGTAATTTTGTACCCGTGATTTTCGTATTCAGGTTTATTTAAAGTACAAATATAGTTATTTTAATATTTATATTTATTTATCTGTAACCAAGTGGTAAGTTATATGAAGTTAAAAAATGAATTTAACAAGAAAGTGAAGATTCTGTATGTAGGCCCTGCGAGCACCTGTCATTGGCTGAGCTACCAGTGGTTTCCAAAAAAAAAAACTACTGTTGAGAAGAAGCGCTGCCAGAAATTTTACAAAAAAAAAGTCTCGTCTTAATTCATTATTTATAATTTATTAATTTGACATGCTAAACATAAGGGACGCATGGGTTCTACTACCCTCTCTTCTCTCTTCTGAAGATCAAGTGAAAAAACGGTTTAAGTCTATTATACTCCGTTCCGGTTTATACGCTATTTCCTAACCTCGGTAAAAGTATCATAAAAGCCACCATTGTGTGACGTGAGAATTCAGTTCACAAATTTTTTTTTTCTCATAACATTAAATGTACGTATATTATGAATACTTACTAAAATCATTTCATTTTTATTCACAATTCTATAGGCGTGGGAGTCAACGTGCCAATAATTGTGCCTAAGGTATATGACTGAGCTATCCGTACTATGTTGCACGCTGTACGCAAGTATACGTACGATGATCATTTGACGAAACGTAGTGCGCCAAACATGTCGGTTGCGCAGCGGTTTAAGTATATAACGTAAAAAAAAAACATATAAAATATATGTTTTGTATACAGTGTGTGTGACCCTTAATCATGGCAAACAGTTACAACATGAAGGAGTTCAGCTCCACGTAAGTAATTTTTAATTAAATAACCATGTTTCTGTGTGTGCGCGTTTTATTCTACATAAATATTTTAAACCCGTTTAACGTTTAGGTCGTTGTTAGTAACTATATTGCAAACGAATGTGATACAAGCTAGGATATTTTATCGTAGATATAATTTTATGTTTTTAGAAAATAATGCTGTTAAGGTGTCACCACGGTAAAAAAAAAGTCCTAAATACTTATTACACACTGCTTTTACATATGTGAAAAGTTCGTAAAGGTTAGCTATAACATTTTTAATTTTTATGAGTTAGGTACATTAAAACGACGTATGAACTCAATGATTTCATTGAAATTCAAAGTAATACGTGTACCTATTAAATTGAATGTTAACGAAGTCAGTCAAAAATAATTGCATTTAAGGATAAAGCATTTGTTTGTTTAGCATGTGGACACACAGATAGTACATGCACAGAAATTTAATGAGTTTGTTTTATGCATCGATTTTTCTGCCGTTAAATTTAAAATAATCGATGATAAAAAAGGGTGTTTCGCAGAGATATACATACTAATAGACGTGTAACAATGTGATCTATACATTTCAAGGTCTTTAGGGTTCCGTAGTCAACAAGGCACCCTTACAGTTTCGCCATGTCCATCTGTCCGTCTGCGGTTTAATTCAGAGTCTTAATACCAAAAATCTGTAATTTTGCATGTTTTATCACATTTCACAATCGATACAGTTATAAAATAAAATCTTGAATTTATTTTTTGGTACCTCCACTACACAAGTAAAACGGTTTTGTTTTTTAATTGTCCAGGGATGCTATTTTTCTTTGTGGGTAGCTTTTTAAAAAAAAGTGGAGGTATGTGAAGAACATTTTTCGAATCAGGGAATATTAAGCTTTGAAGTGGTAATTTTTGTTAGAATGTACTGTCTCCCGTCCTACCAGCTAAACCGTTGTTTTTGGATATGTGAAAAAACACGATACCTAGTAGTATATATAAAAGGAAAACCAACACAGCAAATTAGGCTTTACAAGGTATCGAGTTAAAAACGGCGCGAAGCCCGACCTGCTATTGACCGGTTTTTAGGATGAAAGTATAAAACTGTGCAATATTATATTATGCGCTGCTTTTTTTTATTTAACACTATTTACTAACGGTTTATATCGACATGCCCTGAATACCGAATAACAAAACTATTTGCATCGCGCGTGGGCGGAGTCTGCCCGTAAGTGACGGGCGCCAGGATTGCACAACTCCCGTATTTTCACGCTTGTCGCCGAGCGTTTGCGCCGAGTCTAAAAACAAGTGAAAGAAGCCGTGACTCATTTGTTTTCGTATAAACGACATATCGTTTCGAATAGCAAAATAGATGGTAGAATAATGTGGTTACAGAATTATTAACAAATTTTTAGTGTTATTGGTAGGTAATTCTGTGCTCTGCCTAACCCACTCTGGGAATGAAGGTGTGAGTTTATGTATGTATGTACGTATTATTGTGGTAAAAAAGAATAAGCTTTTGTATGAATCTTTTTTTAACATTATGTGATTGTTGTATTTAACGTTCGATATGTGGAACCCTGATAGCATAGGAATTCTTCAAACACTTCGAGGCATAAGAATGCAGTTCCTATAGAAGTTAGTAGAACTCTGGTTACGTTGATAACTTCCAGGCTATCAAGTTTTTCCTTGTTTGCGTTCGTGTTCTTTTTTATCAACCACAATACGTGTCACACGTTCTTTATACAGCTGCCGCAGAATTATAAACTTCTTTGTTAAGTACAGCTTACGTGAGATAAAATAAATACCTACGAGATTAATTATTAGATACATATTCAGGCAACTGTGCTGTTTAAATATAACCACAATGAAGAATGATGAGAGATAAGTGATATGGCTGAATTGCTTCAGTCTCGCATTTGCACAGTGTACTAATAGATTACAATCTTACTATTCACTCTCACACAACCACCGTGACGTATGTGCGACTTTGTTCAGCTACGCGATTATCCTTACCCACGATTTGGCAAAAATAAAATCAGCATTAAAAAAATGCACCCCAATGAACATGAATATTATGGTATATAATGTACCATGTGAGATACTATCAGCCCATTAGAACTCTGATCCACCATAGAAAGGTGTCAAAGTGACATTATATAACAATTTGTTTGACACTTCTTACGACTTGAATCAAAACCGGCACTGTGACACAGTTTTATGGTGGGTCAGGGTTCCAATGGGCTGATAGTACATGGCCAATTGTATCTACGCACAATGGCCGGGATATACGGGCTAAGTGCGGAAAAAGGACCCCATTACCAATACACCGCCAATTGATGGATTAAACCACGCACTTTTCAATTCAATTCAGTTTAAGTAATAACCGGCAGACCACTTTTGCTATAGGTACTACGTCAACGAACCTTACGATCAAATTAAAAATACATCTAATCCTAAATTACTAGCATAGAGGTACTCCATCTTAGTCCTCAAGGTTGGCAACGCATTTGGAGATTTATATTCCAGTCTTGAGAACTCAAATGTCTATGGATCTCAGATCCTACCTACTTGCCAGTGACCTGTGTGATCGTGCGCCTTCTCTTTACCATAAAATATATATTTTTTGTACTAAGGTTATGAAAAAGATCGCTATGTTAGAGATAACACCGCCTGTTATTTATGATTCATATTCTTTTTATAAAAAAAAACACGTTATAGGTAACTCTGAGGTGTACAGCCGAACTCATCAGTACCTAGCTATACATTTTAGTACCTAGTCCCGTTAACGTATTGTCGCATGACTTTGGTATGTGAATCTGCGTCAAGGTACTAAAATAAAATGTTAATAATATTCTGGCAACTTTACGCTTGTCGCCGATTATAAAATAATTTATAGACTTATTGAAAACTGAGTTGTTTAATAGTAGATTGTTCAACAAGGGACTAAAACAGGCCATAAGGACGCGAGATGTTTAGCCACTCGAGTTGAGCGAAAGTGGCTATAGTCAGAGTGTCATTATGGTTGTTTAGTCTCGCTTTAAACACTCTACTTTTTACTTTGAATGAAAGGAAAAAAACGACGTTCTAAACAATATTACAATATTTATCATAGTAACAAGGTTTCTCACAAAACAAAATCCGCAATTCTTTTTTGTAAAGTGACGCTTTAAATGCTTGTGTAGTCAGACTAGTCAGCCAACAGATTCAAACTTGAAAACTTGTTTAAAGCTAATTGGACCATGCATAATAAAATGGATTCATCGTTAATATAATTAAATAGATTCATATTCGTGATCATAAATCGTGTTTCACGAAATTAAATCGTTTTCTTTATATTTTTGCACAGTTGTCATCTTGAGGTTATTTCCTCGCCCTAAAAATTGTTTATACATAATCACTGAAAATGGCGATAATCCTCCATTCATAAACACCGTGATTAGCTGTTTAAGAGTTTCCAAAAATAATTAAAAAAGTTTAAACTTTAGTCCCTAGAGATGAATAGTCCTAGTCCCAATGTGCAGACACTAAAGTAAGAGTTTAAGAGCATGAGAAGTGTAAAATAATTATTTATCTGGGTTTGTTTGTATTGTTGGCTCAAAAATACCGCATTATTCACGTATTTACCTATATTTATGCTAATGCTGAATGATGAGTGATAAGTGATGCGAGCATGTGCCCGTTTGGTTTGGACGCGTGTCTGAATACACGTATTGATTTGGCCTCATAATACTATTCCGTGAACCGCTCGGAATCACTGCCAAGGACAGCTTTGATGAGATAACTGAGAAGTTATTTAGGCTCCCTTTCAAACGGTCGATCCGTCGTGTCGGGTTAGCTGAGAATGCACGGCATGCACGCCCTTATATGTTGGTTGTATGCTCTGACAGAACAAATTCAACTCGCCGGTTAATAACTGGTGCGTCGAGTACAAGAGTGGTTAAAGTGAATCACCTTCCTGAGATTTTTGTTACTGAATCAAGTCTATATTATACTCAATAGTTAGTTTAGTTTGGTTTATTTATTCATCAATGTACAGTCGAAGACATAAATTGATGAACAGATCCAAATTTTCAAAACACCTGCCCAATGTAAAGTTCCATATGTCGCTGAACCAATGGTTGATCAAATCTATGTGAACATTGCAGAATGTCAAATGTTAGTAAACAATATTTTATCAAAAGTTGCTGGACTTTATAAATCTACGTATCATTGATGGCAACAGCAAATTTTGGACTTCTTCGTGGAATTTTAGCGTACAGTGACTTTTGGATTATTTCATCGAGTTTAAGTGTCCAGCGACTTTTGGCGTTAATTAAGTTATGGTAGTGTTTAGGGACTTTTGAACGTTCATGACGATCAAGGAGTTTTGAACATACATTTGTATATTAACACATGGAGATTTCTCGTGTACAGTTAAATTCGTAGCTTTATTTTGTTTAGCGACTTATGTCTTTGACTGTACTACAGTATAAATTGCATAGCATGACAAAAAATACGAAATTACATTAAGATCGTCAACATAAGTACAATAGTCTGGTCGTAATGATTTATTAAAGGAGTTTTTCATCAACCTGTATATTAAAAAAACATTAATTTATAAAAAAATGTGTTCTAAACTAGTGCAATTTTTTGCTGTACTTACGAGCTAGAAGTTTTCCCATTTGGTATTAGAAAATCATAGTTCATATCACGCACGACGGTGATCCTGATAACGGGCATAGCGGCCACAACTTTTGTAAGAGTTTTTGTACCTCGACACATGAAATTTGCGTGAATTGAACAGAGTTTTAGCTTTAAATTCTAATATAAATGTGTTCTAAGCAACTAATGATCTCCTTGTAGACCGGTCAATCTTGATGTCTCATAAAATCGACTTTACAATTAATTACACATCAATTTCCAGCAATAAGTACGAAAACACAACAAATCTCTTGCCTCATAAGCTTGGATTGAGTCTTGTTGAGGAAAATAATTTTGATCTCTAAACATACACAGAGATCGGAAATTTTATAATATTAAACAAAAAAAGTTCCTTGGTAAACAAAACTACCTAACTAACGCTTAAGCGTTTTCAAAAAGTTTTTCATTTACAGAAAAGTCATGCGTAATTTTATCGATGCCTGAATGTCTCGGAAATTGCAGCGGCTACATAGATTGATTACTTATTTGTTCTTCAAAATGTACATTAATTGAGCGTTTAATTTTTATACGTATTGAAATTAAAAAATAAACGTTAGTTTTATTTGATGCAACCTTAGTAACAGAACTTATGACCCGACTAGTTATGGTAATATAAAACATTAATGTCAAAGTACAGATTTGAATTGGTATAAATAAGGAAACCTAATCAAAAATATAACAAAGTAGCCGAAAGTTTTTTAACCCGTGTAATGTCGCTAAATACTGGTTTATTCGTAATGAACCGGTCTTGGTTAGCAGACTTACTTGATTTAGCGGTAAAGATAAGTATTTTTATTGAGGTGGAGATTTTAAATATAGAAACCTATAAACTCGTTCTGGCAGACACATCTCGGATTTGGATAAACGATAGGTATTATGTTTGTATCTTATCCTTATTACTCTTCAATTAAGTGTTTGTATTTTATCCTTATTTACTTTTAAATGACGAGTATATAATTGAGCATATATACGAAGTTTTAAATTTAGTGCTTTATAGTATTCGTAGAAACTATTCTATTCGTATATTTTAACCCTTAATATAGGTTATGTTATGTTACAATGTGACCATAGCAAAGTCAGAAAGTGAGTCAACTATTACGAAACGAAATATATCTAGGCGACTATTTTCTGGGACAACTACGACAAAACTATTTAATTTACAAATCGCCTGCGCAAAGATCCTAAACTTAAAGGCGAAAGATATAAGATAAGATTTTGTACAACATTCATGGAGTAGTACAGAAACAGTTTTCTAATCTTAATTTTTACCACGAAAGCAGGTCGTGCTTCCTTATCTATAGCCTTGAACTGTACGGCAATTAACTAAATGTGAGATTACGCTAATTATAAAAAAAAGACGCAGGCTCTGTTCAACTGATAATTTCCTTTGTTTACAAAACTTTCAGACGGCAAGAAATTAGATTTACTATGTATATTGGTATGTATATTTTACAATACTATTGTATAAGTATGTAATTATTTGAAATATCCGTAGCTAAATGAAACGGCTAATAAAAACTCACCAACATTGGTTTCTATTCTTCAAAAAATACGATGCTTTTAAACTATCGCATCGCACTACCATTTGGCAGTTTTTAAACGCATGTTTTTACGTTAAACTCATGGAATTTTACTACTAAGTACTAATTTAGAGTGAAAATTTATTTAAGCTATTAAAAGTTTAGCAAATTATAGGTAGTAAAAAACTAAATCACTACATAGTATAAAACAAAGTCGCTTCCCGCTGTCTGTCCCTATGTATGCTTAGATCTTAAAAACTACGCAATGGATTTTGATGCAGTTTTTTTTAATAGATAGAGGGATTCATGAGGAAGGTTTATATGTATAATATTTTTTTATTTTATGTACTGGTGTTACAGAAAACTCATATAAACCGAAGCGAAACGAGGGCGGGTCGCTAGTATATGTATAAAAGAAGAAACTGGGCCAAACCGCAATTCGGCACGCTGGTTACTTATGAGGTCTAGGGGTGGACTAAGAAGCTATTTTTGGAAATTCATCTCCATTCAAATAAGGGGAGTAGGGGGAGTAACGAGAAACGAATTTTAGGCGTACGACGTCGCGGGCGTTTTCTAGTATTGTATAAAATCATAACGGTTTTGTCAATATTTAATGTAATAATATCGCCAACATAATTGAAGTATTGACATTGACTTTAATTAATTACAAAGTAGTTAACATTGTCAAGTCATCATTGAAATAAGCCTCACTTGTTTTAGTTATTCAAGTGCAACTGATAACAGAGTTAAGTTCTTCTCGTAATTATCATACCTAAATAGAACAAATAGTGCCCGTCTATACAATAATGTCGTAAATTTAAGCCCTAGATTACGAGGAAGTCGTTATGGTAAATATTAAATGTCTATAACATATCTTGCTATTTTTACGTATCAAATCTCATCTCAAGAAAACCTATTTTATAAATTCAACTTCCTTTGACAATAAATATGTGTTTAATAAAGGTTTAAGCGTTTGGAAGCAGTAAAAGGATTTATGAGACACTTAAGATATTTAACTGTCAAACTTAAAAATAACAAAAATATAAATTAAAATTATACATATTATATAATACGGTGCACACATAAAACTACTTTCGGGTTAGTACTTCTCCCTCACTCGCTCTTAACATAATATGTGAGATGCCAGTTAACTAGTTGACTTTGTCCGAATCCAAAAGACTTTTTAAACCTTTTTAACTGTATAAAATAGCCTTAGTGATCTTTACATAGTATAAAATGAAGACGCTTCCGCTGTCTGTTCGCTTAGATATTTTAAAGTACTCAACGGATTTCAATGCAGTTTTTAGCAATAGATAGAGTGTATCAAGAGGATGATTTATATGTATAATAGATTCTGGTTTATGTACGGGTGTTACAGAAAACTCACATAAACCAAAGCGAAGCGAGGGCGGGTCGCTAATAACTAATAAATAGTCCACGATTTAATGGCGACCCTATCTTTCAGCCTTAATATAATTACCACCATAGAACTGTGTCACAGTGACGTTATGATTCAAGTCGTAAGAAGTGTCAAACAAATTGTTTTTTAATGTTACTGTGACACCTTTGTATGGTGGGTCAGGGTTCCATTGGGGTGATAGTACCATCCTGATGAAACTAGCTTTCTTCTTAAAAAAACTGCGGCTAAATCGGTATATCCATTTGGGGGCTACGACACCACAGACAATCACAGACAGACACACATACATAGATTGACAGATACACGCGTTAAACTCATAACATCTCTGTTTTTGTCGGAGGTTATAAATAGTTATGCAGCTAGAATACTTACTTGTGGTGACAAATACCACATGAAATTTTGGGTTAAGAATAGATCATAAAATTGTATTTTAACTCCCAACATATATTTTCCTGTATTCTGTTTTTTGAACATAAATCAATTTACTTATATAAATTTACACGTTACATGTATTTTTACACAAATATTTGGTCGATCCCCGTTCGGAGAAGTATTATTACGGCCGTTAAAGAACTATTATTAGTCTTAATAATGTGTGAGGTAACGAAGATCCTGAATATCGCGGAGAACTAAATTTATACGGCCAACCAAGGCTGACAAAATTATGGGCGAAAAGTGGCATAAAAGAGGCTGAAGTCAGAACATAGGGTAACTGCACCAATATTGGACACTTTTAGCTAAAGGCACCAACATAATTCAAAGATCGAACAAAGGTTATAACTTGATTGCTTCAAAACAAATTAAAAACACCTTATCTTCTGTAACATAAGAATCAAGTGTCCATCCTTGGTCCTTGTTCATTACTGGTTCCCATCACTCTAATATCCCTTTGACGCCAGGTTCTTATTATGCCCGTCTCAGGCGGAGTTAAAAATAAATCTTCATACTTTCGTTTTGTCAACGTTCCACTAATGATGCTGTTAATTTTCAGAGCAGTTATAACAGAAAATGGAATATATCCGTCATTAACATCGATCAACACAATCAACACCAAGTGCAAAGAGAACAATGACCCGGAGAAAAATGAATACGACCCATTCCGAAACAGAAAGCTTGAACATCCTAATTCGTAAGTGCCTATACCTATATATTTAAAAAAAAACTTAACAGGATATAGGATAAAGTCACCAGTGGTCAGTCTGCCTCTGCCTATACTTTGTATGGGTGGGAAGAGTACGAAAGATATATTTCCCACTCTTCGCACTCATGTAAGGTCGACTACTGGGGTGTGATTCTGTAAATAAGCAAGGGTGAACGAATGCACGAGTGATACCAAGCGGCGAGATTAAGTAGTCCCGTCAGTGCGAACAAAACACATTGTAGCGCGTGCATTTTCAATTTAGCAGCACGATAGGTCGAACGTATAAGGCTGCTTAATTGAAAATGCACGCGCTACAATGTATTTTGTTCGCACTGACGGGACTACTTAATCTCGCCGCTTGGTATCACTCGTGCATTCGTTCACCTTTGCTTATTTACAGAATCACACCCCTGGTCTCTGGCTGACCATGGGTGACTTCACCCTAATGTTATAATTATGCATTGACTTTATTATGATACTAACCAACTGTTACCGGCTACTCCGTCCGCGTAGAAGTCTTTCTTCGTTATTCCCTAGGAAACTGTTGGATTTCCTGAAATAAAACGTATTCTTTGTCCTTCCTCGGGACTTAAAATATCTCCATACTAATCGAAACCGGTTAATCGATTTATATTTTCACATTTATAATATTACAAGTACGGATTGGGGTACAAATTTGAATATCGAAAGTTAACATTGTATATAAAGTTAAATATCGAAGTTCGAAATGTCGAAAGTTACAATATCGAATGGTGAAAACATCTACAGTCATAATATCTACGTCTGAATATCTACGATTAAAAAGCCACACGGTTAAAATATCGATTGATTAAAATATCTGCAGTTATTTAAACTTTGTGTTAAAACATTGAAAAATCATTATAGATTCAGAAGCGACACAGTTGAAAATGTTTTTCTCTATATGTTTTAAATTAAACTATGAATAGGTATTCGTTTTTTATTCGTATTTAAGCAACGTTGCCTAGGTACTCACTATTCACAAAAAGCAATCAAGCCTGAGATTTTTTCAAATAAACTTAGGCCACAAAAATGTGGAAAATCTGGACTTTCGGTATTTTAATCGTGAGACATGTCAGACGTAGATATTACGATTGTAGATAAGTCCACCGTTCGATTTTGTAACTTTCGATGTTTTGGACTTCGATATTTTGACTTTCGATATTCAAATAAGAACCCACGGATTGTCTGTCCGATGTCCGATGCACTTAAGAGCCCCTGCTGTACCGTTATTTGTACGTAGGTACTAACACGGGATTAGTAGAAAGTTTATATTACATAATCTTTGAAATTGTACTTTTCATAATACTTTTTAATGCTAACCATTAAATTACAACGTCAAAGATAAAAGCATACACCTATAGTTACCATCACGTTAAGCCATATGGCCATAATAACAGCTAAATATCCATTATACTAATATTATAAATGCGAAAGTGTGTCTGTCTGTCTGTCTGTTACCTCTTCATGCTTAAACCGATGAACCGTCTTAGATGAAATTTGGTGCAAAGATAGTTTGAATCCTAGGAAAGGACATAGGATAGTTTTTTTCCCGAAATTCATCCCCTAAGGGGGTGAAATAGAGGGTGAAAGTTTGTCGCGTCGCGGGCAGAAGCTATATAGTGTGAATATAAGTACTTCGTTTCACAACGAAGAAAGTCTTCAGAAATGTTTTCTGGTTAAAACCTGCGTTATAAAGTGATTTCCTCGAGTAACCGGTATCCGCGGCGACGTGATTTAACTTACCTACCATGTAAGCCTTTAGATTATTCCAAGAGCATCGTTTATAGTCGGTTCAATCAGGTGATTTACAAACAAAACTTCCTTGTAGAATACCAAGCCACCTCATACTGGTTATTTTGACCTTCTAAATCAAGAACCCATTCTGCCCTTTATCACAACCTCGTAACTTTTTTCCCATAGAACAGCCTGAAGGAACCTGATTTACAGATTACTAAGGTCAATGATCCGAGGATGAGGCAAGTTTGGCACTAGATTGTTTACAGCCAGACCAATTGATTGTCACTAAATGCATTTTAAGTCATAACTCGGCAGTTTCTTACATAGTAAGTTACATATCTGTTGGGTATTTAAGAAAACTGCCAAGTTAGGGCTCGAATTGCATTTAGTGGCAATCAATTGTTCTGGCTGTAAAAAATCTAGTGCCAAACTTAGTACCTATTTAGAATTTTGGTCGCAAATAAGAACTTTACCTATTTTTTACACTTATGTTTTTGGTGGGATAGATAAAACCAGCAACAAGCAGCAAGCAGTTCTTACACCTAACCATAAAGCATTTTTTTCCTTTTTTTTATTTTTAATTTTGTCGTACACTTCCAGGGATTTACGGTCATTCGCTAACCTTTTAAAGTCCTCTCTGGGTTCCGGTATCCTAGCCATGCCAGCTGCATTCAAAAACTCCGGGACCCTCGTTGGCATATTCGGGACTATCATCCTCGGGTACATCTGTACGCATTGCGTCTATTTACTGGTAATTATTGTTACTATTATCGTACAAAACTAGATGTCCTCAAAAACTTACGAAAAGGGAAGCTATCTTTTGATGGATACGTTTCTAAGCCTCGCATCTAAGACTATGTAGATGCTATATATCCTCCAATGGAATCAGAGCGATGTGTAAAAAAGTGCCGATTACATTTTTATGTAATTTTTACTGCATACTCCGTCATGGATAATTAATTACTCTACAGATAAGTTAAATTTGTGATAACTACGGAATACCGAGCATTATTTTTGATTGGAATACCGAGCATTGGATGAATGGAACTATATTTAAGAACTTGCCACGTGTTTCCCTGATATAGAACTATCAAAGCAAATGTCAGTTGAGTCAACCAATTGTTACGACCGTTGGTAATTAGTTTGACAGAGAATCCTATTGAAATAAATCTTTTCCAATATAAGTTTATTAAACATCAGTTCAAATGTCGGCCAATAAAGAAGGTGCCCAGTAGAAATATTTTTAAAAAATTTGTTATTTTTTAGGTTAAAACGTCACAAGAAGTATCTAAAGTAACAAAAGTGCCGTCCCTTGGCTATGCAGAAACGGTAGAGGCGGTCTTCGCGACAGGACCGAAACCTTTGAGAGGAATGTCAAAAGGAATAAGGTATGGCAAATTTTGACTATTTCTTTTGTTTTGCAATCGAAATGTATGTACAAATTTTGAAGTTAATTGATAACCAAGAGTGCAGTATCTTATCTTATCTTCTTGATGGGGTCCTTACGGATACACTTCGTGGGATCTTTTGTGTAATTACCCCTCTTTTAGCTCTTAATCCAATGCAGCCTCCACCCCTTCCAAATAGCGGATAGTGGAGCGCAATGGCAGAGCCTTGAAATCGTTCGGTTCTTGGTAGCCACAACCGAGGATTTTCATTCTTACTCCGGCGAGTGCGTCACATTCACACAATAAGTGTTTCATTGTTTCCACCACCTCCAAGAGTGCAGTAAAAAAAATATTAAAGCAATTATTGCAATAAAAACGAAATAATTTTATGACCAAAGAATGTTTCCATCCCTTAAGATTCAAGTAAAAAATTGTCTCATCATCATCACATCAAATGTGTAAAACATTTGACACTAAACAGTTAAAAAAACTAGTATTTAATAAGCAAATAAGTAGCTTTGGTTAGTACAAAGTACTCCTATATCGCATTCTACGACTGTATGTTTTCTAAATAAATAGAAATAGATTAAAAAAATTATTTAACTTTAACTACAAGATTTGAATCGGAACTCAGAACATTGGAAGAAGGAGTGAAAAGGGACGCATAAATTGTGCCTATTTATAACCGCAGATGTAGAACACGATACTGACATTTTGTTACACGCCAAATGCTAAAGTATTACATGCATCCTTAAGCATGCTGATCACCTGACATTTCAGGAAGTGACTGTTCTCAAATGTTTCAGGATATTTATAGACTGGGCGATGGCGTTCACCATACTTGGCGCCTGCGCGGTCTACGTCATTCTGCTTGTGGAGTCTGTCAAACAGGTATTTGGAACAGTGACAATGTAATTGTTCACGAAGCGGTTAACGGAAAACGCATGCCGGCAACGAAAATAGATTAAAGTGAAAATGTTTGTCAACAAGCTAATTATGTGCTTTCGTCTATTTATAATTGTAACGTTCTCAACCGTTAGTCCATAATTAGACCGTAGGAATATTTATTGCCGTGTACAAATTCTTCTTAAACTTTTTACTTCTCTTATTTCAGATGGTTGATTTCTTCGTAGAGGACAACAGTCTCAACGTGAACATATACTGCGCCATATTCTTAATCCCACTTCTAATCTTCACTCAAATCAAGAACCTTAAGTACCTGGCCCCTTTCTCTGGATTCGCAAATCTACTCCTAGTTGCCACCTTCCTTATTTGCCTCTATTACATCTGCTCCGACTTCCCGGATCTAACCACTCTGCCCATGTCGGTTGACGTCGGAAAACTGCCGCTGTTCATCGGGTAAATTTTCACATTAATAATTACGTATATTAAGTGTTTTCCTGGTAATAACTATAATGGAATGCGAGTAATGCGAATTATAAAAAAAGGTTGCTAGTAGGCTCACGACGTTAGAACTCATTCCGAATAATCGTTTTCTACGGTTATTTATAACATTAAGATAACCGCATGTATATGCAAAATCTTTATAGCTGCCTAGTTTACATACTCGTATGATAGTCGGATACAATCTAAACGGATTACGGTGTACGTGACCACCTATAGAACCCTGTCACAAAAACTGCGTCAAGTCTAAAGAAATTAATTACGTCAAAATAAAGGATTGTCTTTCTGCGACAGAGTTCTTATAGGTGCTCAACAATTTAAGTTGTTGGCCGTACGTACAGCGACCCATTCAGAACGCTCTTCAATGTACTTATTATCTTTAAATACACTTGCAAAATGCACTTGTCTCGTGGCCTAGATTGAAATACCTAATCAATGAAGTTTTGTGATGAAGCGTGTGCATAGTTTAAGATACAGAAATAATGCAAATGTAATTATTATTGAGCTCCAAGCGCTAGAAAGTCTGGTTGGAAACCGGTATCCCAAAATGTATTAAATAATCTTTTATTAATGACCTTGACCATTCCACTTAAATTATTACCGAACTTACTATCGTTGTACATATTTTAGAAACAATATTAAAACTAAACTAATAAAAATAAAGTAAGTAAGCTACTTAAAAAAAATGATAAAGATAAATTAAATTTCATAGATATTTATTAAACATGCAAAATGAAACAAAATGAGTTGGTTTCAAACCAGCTGCAATAGGTAGTATAAAACTGTGTCGCAGCTAACCAAACACAACTCTATAAAAGAAGGTGCGTCCGCGGCGTGGTCCCTATGAAACTGGCTGCATTACCTCTCTGGATAGCTAATCAAATCCTCTTAGATCCTTTAAGAGGGTAAACACCAGCTCTAGGATCTCCGGAGGATCTGTGAGCCGGGATGACCGGACCTTAACGAAACTTTTCATATCAGCTGACCAGGGTCCCGTGATCACTACTGCAGAAGCCACAAATTCCTAATCATTTAATAATTATGAATATTTGCGGTGCTTGAGGGTTTTAACAAGGTCTGAGCCTGATTGAGGATCGACTGGATATTGGAAAGGGCAAATGTGTCCTTGCATTTTTATAACCACTCCTCGATTAAACACAAAGTTGTCCCCTTCTCGGCAAAATATTAAGTTACACCTGACTCTCCTGTCCAAAAAAATACACATTTGTTGATTATGTACAATAGAAATGGCAAAAGATGTAAACAACACTAAACAGACCAATTTAACTTTTGGACGTTGCATGATGTATTTTGTAATTATTTACACACCACGTCTTGATCCTTATTTTCACATTGTGTTTAAAATAAAATAACCATTAACTATAGCCTATGCTCTTAGGTATTTTAAAAAAATGAAAATAAAACTACCACGTGATATAGTCCGTCAGCCAATAGAAGTAGAATACCTACTGATACGTCAAATTGCAATGAAACAGTTTTGGCTGTTTAACAATGTCACGTGGTTTGGATTGTTTACATTTTTTAAATACCTAAAAGTATAGACTGTAAGTATAGGCTTTTGTTAATAAGAACTAGTAGAAATAGTGAGGTTATGTGACAAACAGTACTGATTTATTTACACCTATTGCCATTTCTATTGACCCTGATTTTAGAGGGCTACTTATTATATTCACATTTTGGGAAGGCCACTTTAGGCGTAGCCAGCCCAACAACTCGCAGTCACTCATTCTTCGTAATTAAATTGAATATAATTCACCAAAACCCGAACTGAACTTGAGAATGTGGTAGTGAAGCCGTTTTCACGCAAAAGTAAGCACCACATTAATAAATAATCATCCTTTGCTATATGCTATGCCGTGCTAAGTAACTAGTACCTATAATAGGAAGAAGATTTATGCAATTCATATAAGTACAGGATGTCCTTAGAAGTGTGGATAAAATCGAACAAAGACATAGTGGCGGTCATTTCCAATCATTTTAACCGATAAGTGCTGATTCGATGGTTTTTATAAAAAAGTCATAAAATTGCTCTCTCAGACATTTATTCTTTAAATAATTGCAACCCTATTAGCTTCTTTTATTTTGAAATAGGGCTTAGGATAGTGTTACTCTACTGGTACTAAATATTATAAAAAAAAAATTGTGTCAGAAAAATAAATGATTTTCTACAAAGACACAAAGAATCATTGAATCAGCAATTACAATTATTGGAAAAGACCGCCTCTATGTCCCTGTTCGATTTGATCCACACTTCCAAGGATACCCTGTATCAGGGTGACACCTAAGACGTAATACAACATTTTATTTTCTAGATCTACTCATCAGTACGATCAACTTTTACTATGGGACTAATACTTATCGAAATCGGTAGAAAAAAATTTAATCTCACATACTAAAAGCAATCAGCTGGTTTCACAATTTGTATGGAGACGTCGATTTCGTGTTTACGTTTTCGAAGTTGGTCCCATATTAATAGTTGATTGTAATCATGAGTAGATTCGAAAAAATTACATTTTGTATTACGTCTTAAGTGTCACCTAGTATACTAGATATCTTGTTTATTTACTTATCTATTTATGTTTCGTTAGCGTAGGTACGTTTATTACTTTTTCTAGTTTTTTAATTTCATTTGATATCATTGCTCGCTTGAAGTCTGCACCACCTACTGTGTAAAATGTTTTAAATTGACACCCTATCCCAACTAAGGTGGTCTGGAAGAGACCGCTAATCAGCGATAAAACCGCCTGTTGTTAACTTGTGTTATCTTTAATTAACTATTTCTCTGTAATGTTTTTGTTTGGTGTACAATAAAGTGTTTTGCATTGAATTGTATTGCATTGCCAAATCGAATAGCAATCACTTGCATCCCTTAACTCGTTGCTATTCATTCCAGTACAGTGATTTTTGCCATGGAGGGTATTGGCGTGGTCCTGCCGGTTGAGAACACGATGGCGAAGCCCGAGCACTTCCTTGGCTGCCCTGGAGTCCTCAACGTGACCATGACAGTTGTAGTGCTACTCTACATGATCATGGGGTTCCTGGGATACGTGAAGTATGGGGATGAGTCCCAAGGGAGCATTACGCTGAATCTACCAACGGCTGAGATGTAAGTTATAGTTGAATTTTGGTTACCTACTAATTCATAGCGGGAAAGACTCGAATAATTGAGAACAAGTGGCCCTTAACAAGATGCATTGCGAGAAAATCATCATGAGTGAAACACCTACTCAAAAATGCTTAACAGCTCTTGAACTATGGTATTCACAGTGGTGTTTAATTAATATGTAAAACCTTACAGTCCCGCGTTAATGGCGAAGAGTTTCATCGTGCTGGCAATCTTCTTCACTTATACGCTCCAGTTCTACGTCCCTATGGAAATCGTGTGGCGCAACACGAAGCAATACGTCGGCCAGAGGTACCACACCGTGGCACAGAGCGTCATGAGAGCTGTATTCGCAATTGTGACGGGTAAGTAAGCCTTAGTCTGTTTAGTGATGGACCATGCGCAGAGTCCGTGCGGATCGCTATCTGTCCCCTTATGCCTGCCTTCCACTGCGAGCGGAGCAGGCCCCGTACGGACTCCGTTTGGCTTACAACGGTGACTTCAAGAGGTTTGCTCGCTGTGGAACCTCTTGAAAGTCACCGTTGTAAGCTAAATAGAATCCGCACGGGGCACGCACCGCTCGCAGTGGAAGGCGGGCGTAATCCTCTTGCCCTTTAACCTTCCCCCAAACAGCAGTGTTCGCTTTTTGGTGGTCCGGTGCGGGGGTAAGACAACCGGTGAAATGACTAGATAGAGGCACTCCATCTAAGTCCCCAAGGTTTGGTATTTGGGTGAATATTCGGGCTTTTCAACCGCCGTCATTGTTATCTTCAATATAATGTATGTATCGGGTGCCTCTGACCCTGGGGCTTTAAATGCATGGATCGTTTCTACTTCTGAAACTGAACTTCTTTTGTCTTGTAAGTTGTTAAAAATACCTATTGTAGCGTGACCGCTACAAAAATCTAATCCCGCCTCTTTTTTCACGACTCGTGTTTAACCTATTTATTTTATCGTACTGTCTGGCCGAATGTTCAGTTCATGGTAGATTAGTTTTCAAGTTTGGAATACGTCGTTTGACAGTGTGTCGAAGCGACGTGGAAAAATATTTTTTTGTTTCATCAGAACCCAACCAGAAGAACAACTTTAATTATTAAATAGAAATTTACGCAATACAGTTGTGTCGGCATAGGCCCATTTCCAAAAAGTTCAGTTCAGTTAACGTCGTGTGTTTTGTTGTGTTCTTGAGGCAACCACCAAAAGGTTTGCTTGCGCAACTGGTGTTACAAAAACCACCGGCGTCTTCGTACAACGCTGACATTCAACCGGGATTATCCGGTCCACCCCTGGGGCTGGGTCAGAACTCCTTATAAAAAGGATCCGCCTCTGCGTCGTGCCGTGTGCCTGTTGACGCGCTGTCGATACCGGCACGCAGAGCGTCCCACCAATAAACCGGCGACTCCCGTGGTCGTAGCTGCCACCCCGTTTCCCGTCACTCCACCAGCCGTTACCAGGAACTGACCATCCAACTTGTTTTTTTATATAACCCTAATTTTGTTTTTATATCGCCGGTAACGTTTTCTGAACCTGTTTTTTCCATTGTTTTGCTATGCTAGATTTAGATATCCTACTTAAAATATTCTATAGAAGTGCACATCTTAGATATATTTCGCTCTGTGGTTGTTAATTTGTCCCTTTTTACAAATTAATAACCACAGATCAACTTGGTAGGATATCGGCGAATTGACCTATGTCGAGGTGATCATCTCCTTTTTTCCAAATTCTAAAATAGGCCCGCGAGCCCCGCATACCGACTAACGGTAATTTTGATTATTTTTTTTGGTTTTTAACACTAGCGCATTAGCGCGACCTTTCGGCTTTGCTACCCCAAAATTGTAATGTTCATTTCTAACATTTGAAACCGGAATAGATTCGTATATCCAACCTACTTTTTTTGGTTTATTTAACGTGGCCTTCGCCTCTTTCTTGTTTTACCTCTTCTTTTCCTTTGTCTCCTTTTGTTGTATATATTATCTTTAATTAAAATATTGTTTAAATTTTTTTACGGTTTAATTTCAAAATTTAACGTTTGGCATGTGCCACGCACAATGTCCATGTGGTACTTTAACTTGATTTAGTGCTGCAAAATGGCGCCCGAAGAATTCTATGTAAGTAAATTTTAATACCTTTTTTCATGAAATTTTAACGTGAATTTTTCTGTTTTTTTTGTGTCCAGTGGAGGTGGATTGGTCTTTTAGTCGACCAATAAACTTCTCCTTTATTCTGTGCTATTGATAATTTATATGTTTTAGCATCCAGCGGTCGTCAACATTTTTCATGTGGCACTGTTTGATCTTGGACGTTTGACGCGGTCGTCAACATTTTTCATGTGACGCTGTTTGATATTTGACGTTTGACATCTGTGGGAGCTATCGGCATCGACGTCAGGTTTACCTACACTTCGTGCTCGGACCGACGTGTTTATGCTTTTCGATTTATTAATACTTTGTACCAACATGAATTTATTTTAAAAAATTGTTAAACCATCCGAACTTTACTGTTTTTTCATTTCCCACAAAAAGCCCTGAGTTTTATTTTCCCGTGTTAATACTTTGTATGGTTCAAGGTGAGTGATATTTTTATTTTTGTGTGTGTCTCGTGTCGGGTCTGTTGTTTTTGTGTTCATCCTCGTTAGCCCGGTTTTTTTTTGCGATGGAGCGCGGTGATGAACCCTTTCAGGACATGGAGACGCCACAGCGACATACTCCTCTCAGTCTTCCAGTTAAGCAACCAGAGCAGTTTTTTGATTCTGAGGACCAGATAGTATCGACGCCTCTACCTGTTATCCCACAGCGTCAGTGTTTTAAACAAGAATCACTTACGAAGTGGAATATCGTGTTTAGCGGCGAGTCTTGCGTACGGGAATTCTTCCTGCGTGTCGACGAGGAGATTGAAGCTCGTGCGGTTACCTATGAATACGTCGTTCGTCGTTTCCATGAACTCCTATCGGGAAGCGCTTTGAAATACTTCAGATCAGTGAAGTGTCCTGGTCTTACTTTTAGCCAGTTAAAAGGCGCTTTTCTACGCACATTTAGCGTAATTGATTACGACTTCAAAGTCGAGCGCGAGTTGCGTACTCTACGTCAACCCCCTACTCAGTCCGCAAGGGACTTCATCATATCAGCTCGTGACCTTAATTCAAAGCTGCGTAACCCCATCTCTGAGTCTGATTTATTCACGATCGTTAAATATGGTTTGCACTCTAGGTATCACCCTTGTTTGGCAACAAACCTGATCGTGGACTTGGATGCGCTGCTCCATATAACGTCGAATTTCGAGGCCTTTCTTCCCCAGACATGCGTTTGTGCTGCGTCAACTTCCGCACAGGGTATTGTACCACCCGTGTGTTTAAAGTGTGATACTTCCGGACATCAGTACCGTGGTTGTCCGAATGTTCCGGGTCCTGTATGTTTCAGCTGCAAGCGTCCTGGTGTTGTCACGCGCGACTGTTCGTCTTGTAACCCATTGCCTAAAAAAAACTGATTGAAGGTGATACGACTAGACCGAACGTATCACCTGTCATTATTTCCGGATCACTCGACAACCGACTTTTCGTCGAGATTACAATTAATAAGTTTAGAGTTAAGGCTTTGCTGGATAGTGGCGCTCAAGTTTCTTTAATTGACGTCACTATCCTAAAAGGCCTCAATTTGTCTTTTAGCCCCAATTACAGACCTCTGGTTAATTCTGTTGATAGTTCTCCTATCGAGATTCTTGGTTGTGTTGACCTGCCTATTTTCTTTAGAGGCGTTTGGGTCCAACATCCAACCTTAGTTAGTAGGAATTTGCCTACTCAGCTTATTTTGGGTATCCAGTTTTGGAACTATTTCGGTCTTACTGCTATCCTAGCTAAGGCTTTCGAAGGTGAACATTCCGGCACTCTTTTCCTGCCGCAGAATGATACTTCAAACCTTAGCAGTGTCCACATCAATGAGGTTCGATATGTTCATCCACGTTCGATTTTGTCTTCAGAACAAGAAGTTAAACTACAGAGGGTCATTGATGAGTTCGAAGAAATTTCATCTGATAAAGTCGGTCTCGGCTGTACGTCTTGGCTTTCTCATAAAATCATCACTGAGGGACCTCCCATCCGACAGAGGTATTACCCACTTTCTCCTGTCAAACTGAAAATTTTAAATGAAGAGATTGACAAGATGTTGGAAGGTGGCGTCATCCGCCCATCCAGGTCGTCATGGGCAAGTCCAGTCGTGATGGTTACCAAGAAGGACGGTTCCGTCAGATTCTGCGTCGATAGCCGCAAACTCAATAGTGTTACAATACGTGATTCTTATCCATTACCCCGCATCCAAGATATTTTGGATAACTTGCGTGGAGCCAAGTATCTAACTTCGATTGATTTCCGTAGTGCTTTCTGGCAAATACCTTTGGCCGATAAGGCGAGTTGTGAGAAGACTGCGTTCATAGTCCCTCAACGTGGTTTATTCGAGTTTACGCGGATGCCATTCGGATTAACTAATGCTGCATCAGAGATGCAAAGGTTAACCGATCTGATTGTGAATTTCGAATTTACCACGGATTCGGACAATTTTGTCTTCGGGTATATCGATGACCTTATTTTAGTTTCGAAGGACTTCGACAGTCATTTACGTCTCATTCGTAAGGTTCGTGACAGGTTAAAGGAAGCCGGTTTAACTGTCAGTTTAAAGAAGTGCGAGTTTTGTAAGCCTGAGCTTAAATACCTCGGCTATATCGTAAACGAGAAAGGCTTACAGACTGATCCAAAAAAACTCGACGCGATCAATGACTTTCCGGTTCCAACAAATGCTAAGGCATTACGAGGTTTTATCGGTATGGCTTCGTACTATCGTCGATTCATCAAAGGTTTTTCGTCAATAATTGCTCCTTTAACAGCCCTGATAGGTAAGAGGAAAGGTAAAGACCCTATAAATTGGAATAGCGAGGCAAATACAGCCTTTAACTTGCTGAAGAAGGCTCTAATGGACTCCCCAGTTATGTCATGTCCTGATTTCAGTCTTCCGTTCATTCTTCAGACAGACGCTTCGTCCGTGAGTCTGGCTTCTGTGCTTGTCCAGGAGATCGAGGGTGTAGAGCATCCTATTGCCTACCACTCGCGATTATTCACTAAAGCCGAAAGGAATTATAGCACGACGGAAAGGGAACTTCTGGCTGTCCTCGATTCGATAAAACATTTTCGGGGATACCTTGATGGCGTTAATTTCACGATTATCACGGATCATATCGCTTTAAAATGGCTTCTTACGCTCGATAACCCTTCCGGCCGTCTAGCTCGATGGGCTACCATTATTTCTCAATTTAATTTTAAAGTCGTCCATAGGAAAGGCGTTCTGAACGTAGTTCCTGACACACTTTCGCGCGCTCAGGTCGGTTTGATTTCGTTTAATCGTGGCAACAACCCTACTTCCGATCCTTGGTACGAACGTATTTATAATGGTGTCCTTCAATCGCCTCAGATCTTTCATGCTTATTGCATCCATGATGGAGTTTTACTCCGTAAAATGCCAAACGACAATCCGTTAAAGAGCAATCCTTGGCGTATCGTTTTACCGTCGGACAAGATCAGACAAGCCGTTCTTGAAATACATAACGGGTTTCCCAATGTCCACCCTGGAGTTATGAAGACCTATTCCAAGGCAAGGGAATTATATTATTGGCCTTCCATGTATCGTTCTATCGCTTCTATTCTAGCGGAATGTCAAACGTGCAAAGCGTACAAGATTGCGAATTGCACTCCGCATGGTCTTAGACTTTACCCAAGGTCAGTGAATGCACCGTTGGACTTGCTTTCCATAGATTTGATAGGTCCGTTACCACCTGCTTATTATGGATTTCGTTACATATTGACAATGGTCGATGTGTTTACCAAGTACGTTTGGCTCGTACCCTTGAAGATCGTAAATGCCAAGAATATCTCGAAAGCTCTGGAGGCCGAAGTTTTCATGCGTTATGGAACTCCCCAAAACGTGTTGTGCGATAACGCTACCGTTTTCCGTAGTTCAGAATTTTCTTCATTTTTATCTGGCTACCAGATTCCCGGTCCTGTTTTTACCCCATATTATACTCCTCAAGCTAACGTCGTTGAGAGGTATAATCAGAGTGTTATCACGACTTTGAGTATACTCGTGGAGAACGATGCTAAGTGTTGGGCTAAAATGCTTCCTAAAGTCGCTTTGTATTTGAACTCTTGCATCAACCTCGCAACTTCTTATTCGCCAAACTTTTTGATGTTTGGGCGAGAGGTCGTTTCGATACACGAACGTAATAATGTTCAGATTGCGGACCCAGGAGTGGAACGCAGTCGGGACGAACGCGCTTTGTGTCTCGAAACACTTCAGGAAGTTTATGCGAAGGTTGCAGACGCTTTGGTTTTAGGTTTTCAGCGAAATGCTTCGTACTTTAACCGCAACAGAACACAAATCCGTTATGGTGTTGGTGATTTCGTGTGGCGAAGGAATTTCGCTCGTTCAGGGCAAGATGAATTTCGTGGCGGCAAATTCGCTCCGCGTTTTATTAAGTGTACAGTCGTCCGTGTTATTTCCCCGCAGGTGTTAGAGTTGGCCGACGTTGACTCGCCTCATCGTGGTACCTACCACGTTAAGGACATTTTGAAGTAATGTCAAAGTATCTCCCGATCATCTTTATTTTATTTCTTTAAGTTTTTTACTTCTAGATTTAGTTTAGTTTAGTATAGTCTTAAGGTTTTTTACTTCTAGACTTAGTTTAGTTTAGGTTCGTTTTAAGTCTAGGTTTAAACTTAGGTTACTTTCCCTCAGCTTCGCGTACCATACGTGTTCGCGTGTTGAGACTTGTCTTGACTATTGGCATTCCCTACCAAAGCCTTAGACTATTTTTCCGTCTAGTTTTTTTTTTTTTCCCTGGTAGTTTTAAGATAGTTTTTCTTGCTAAGCGCGGCAAGTTCTTAACGTAATGGTGTTTTTTTTTTAATTTTTCTCAGTGAGTCACGTGTTATGACAGGTTTTTTGGGTGGTGTTTGTCTTCGTTAGCCAGTTTTTGTTTATGGTGCGCGGCGACCAACCCTGTCACAACACGTTGATACAACAATTTAACACTTCTCTTGACTTTTCTATGGTGCAGCTGGAGTTTTTTTTGGACACGTTTTATTTAGCGGTCTGTGTAACAATGTTCAGACTGCGGGCCCAGGAGTGGTACGCAGTCGGGACGAACGCGCTACGTGTTCCAAATGCTCCCCCAGCCATCTTACCAATTGGTCGGAGATTTTTATGGAGTAGATGTGGTCAAGTGATGTGGCCTGACAATGTTCAGACTGCGGACCCAGGTGTGGAACGCAGTCGGGACGGACACACCTTGTCTCCAATACTCCTCCCCTACTTCCGATTCACCATATATATATATTTTTTATGCGGTACTGTGTTTTTTTGCCGACCTTGATTATGGTGGTTGACTGCAATTAATTTCAGGGCTGTCACCACCGAAATTGTTTACGGTTGGCACTATTAGAGTTTTTGTGCTGACATTTCTTAGGGTTAGTTTAGGGTTGTCCCCTGTTGTTTTTAGGGTTATCCTCTCTGTTCTTTTTAGGGTTGTTTTTTTTTTTTTTTTTTTTTTGCTCTAGTTGGGAGATAATTGTAGCGTGACCGCTACAAAAATCTAATCCCGCCTCTTTTTTCACGACTCGTGTTTAACCTATTTATTTTATCGTACTGTCTGGCCGAATGTTCAGTTCATGGTAGATTAGTTTTCAAGTTTGGAATACGTCGTTTGACAGTGTGTCGAAGCGACGTGGAAAAATATTTTTTTGTTTCATCAGAACCCAACCAGAAGAACAACTTTAATTATTAAATAGAAATTTACGCAATACAGTTGTGTCGGCATAGGCCCATTTCCAAAAAGTTCAGTTCAGTTAACGTCGTGTGTTTTGTTGTGTTCTTGAGGCAACCACCAAAAGGTTTGCTTGCGCAACTGGTGTTACAAAAACCACCGGCGTCTTCGTACAACGCTGACATTCAACCGGGATTATCCGGTCCACCCCTGGGGCTGGGTCAGAACTCCTTATAAAAAGGATCCGCCTCTGCGTCGTGCCGTGTGCCTGTTGACGCGCTGTCGATACCGGCACGCAGAGCGTCCCACCAATAAACCGGCGACTCCCGTGGTCGTAGCTGCCACCCCGTTTCCCGTCACTCCACCAGCCGTTACCAGGAACTGACCATCCAACTTGTTTTTTTATATAACCCTAATTTTGTTTTTATATCGCCGGTAACGTTTTCTGAACCTGTTTTTTCCATTGTTTTGCTATGCTAGATTTAGATATCCTACTTAAAATATTCTATAGAAGTGCACATCTTAGATATATTTCGCTCTGTGGTTGTTAATTTGTCCCTTTTTACAAATTAATAACCACAGATCAACTTGGTAGGATTTCGGCGAATTGACCTATGTCGAGGTGATCATCTCCTTTTTTCCAAATTCTAAAATAGGCCCGCGAGCCCCGCATACCGACTAACGGTAATTTTGATTATTTTTTTTGGTTTTTAACACTAGCGCATTAGCGCGACCTTTCGGCTTTGCTACCCCAAAATTGTAATGTTCATTTCTAACATTTGAAACCGGAATAGATTCGTATATCCAACCTACTTTTTTTGGTTTATTTAACGTGGCCTTCGCCTCTTTCTTGTTTTACCTCTTCTTTTCCTTTGTCTCCTTTTGTTGTATATATTATCTTTAATTAAAATATTGTTTAAAATTTTTTACGGTTTAATTTCAAAATTTAACGTTTGGCATGTGCCACGCACAATGTCCATGTGGTACTTTAACTTGATTTAGTGCTGCACTATGTATATTGGGTTATTTCATGTTTATTTTATCACTAATACACTGGTAAACATCTTAGCCTAAGTGTGCAAAATGTGGTTACAGAATTATCAACAAGTTTCAGAGTTGTTGGTAATTCTGTAGCTCTGCCTACCCTACTCTGGGAATAAAGGCGTGAGTTTATGTATGTGTATATATTTTATGTTAAACCTTGACACATTTTGGATGTAACCAATATATAATTTTAATTTGAAAAACCTAATCTATTTGCCGTTTGCTGTTTGAACACGGCTATAGGTAATAATTAGAACCAGAACTTCGTTATTTTGTAAAATCTGCAAGTTTCTCAGCGCATTATCACTATTTATACGTTCACAACTTTGAGGAGCAATTTTATATACCTTTGTTACTTGTTTTCAGCCATAAAAAAGGATGATCCACACTTGATATTCATTGATCATTCCTTACCTGTGTTAAAGACTTGCGCCGAGTAACTTTCACCTTTTAGGCACTTGTCCACATCAACAAGCGATTAGCTATAGACTATATTTTCTCGCTCAAAAATCGAACAAAAGATATAGATTCCGTTTAATTAAAAGAGACACATATATGAATAGTTAATCGCTGGCTCTACTCGCTCCGCTCACCGTCGGTCGTCGGCGGCGGAACAAGTACAAGTGCCTTACAAAAAGAGCCATCGCTGACTCTTAGGCAATTTTTTTTATGTAGCGGCTTTATCGTTAATAATAATATTAAACATTTTTCTTTTGCAGTGATAGCAGCAGCAACACTTCCTCGCCTAGAACAAGTGATCGGTCTAGAAGGGGCGTTCTTCTATTCCTTCCTTGGACTCATAGCGCCCTCGATCATCGACCTTATCTTCCACTGGGAAAGAGGCCTAGGCAAATACAACTGGATCCTTGTGAAGGATGCCATCTTGATTATATTTGGATGCTTTGTCCTAGTCACAGGAGTAACGCAGAGTATTCGAGAAATAATTAGGACAAGTTAGTGATGCAAGTGCTGTGTTATTATTATTAAGTTTGTTATGTCGTTTATAAGAAAATTGGTAAAATAAATATAGATGACATTTGTGGATTACCTATATATAGTTGTACGGGAGGCTATTTTCGAAATCCTTTCTTGTAACATGATTCCATTTAACATGCTTAAAGTGTGTTGTAATATTAATTTTAACGATCGATTCATAATAATTTGAACCAATCACAAGTTACTTACAATACGTGCTATGATCACGGTTTAGTGATTAGTAAAATAATCATGGAAATTCTGAAGAAAATACTGTTACCTATTTTTCACTTAATGAATTAATTTTCTTCAATTCGAAATTATAACTGTCAAATGAATCTTAATGATTACATTTTTTATTACTTTTAAGCAAATAGAGATTTTCGAAGAAATTTTCTGTTTGACATTTCTTACGGCTTGAATCAAAAATCACAGCTCTATGGTAAATCCTTACCAGGGGCGTTATTCTACATTGTTTTTTCCCCAATTATTAGGTACCTACTTATATCGTAACGCTTTCAACGCGGCCCCCATTAAGTATTAAGTACGGTAAAAACCATACCTATCGTCTTTGATCTGTTATCGTGTTGTCAACGTTTTGATAGCTCTTATTTACTTGACAGTAATGCCTGCCGAGTTAAAAACAATACCAAAACCAATTAAGATATAGATTTCACTGCATAGAAGGCGCTGGTCAAATGCGATTTGGATTTTACCGCCTAGAGTAGAAGCGCTGAATGTTAACAATGCGATAATAAAAGAGGTAAAGACAAAGCAAAATATGGCCCGAGAACAGTCTGTAAATTCGAACAATGTTGGTATAAAATAGCACTGGTGATAATTTATAGGCATAAGTTAATTTAAAAATTTAATACTTATAAAGATTTTTAATACGCACTGTTGTTTATTATTTATTTTGGTATTTATAACATTATGTAGGTAATAGTGAAGCTAACTGGAGTTTGTAGCAATTTTATTATTTCCATTTCTCTCGTCTTAACGATCGCGATCGGCGAACGGTAGCATTTTATGTCACTTTAACTTCAAACGTAGGTAATGAATGAATGACACTAATGACTAATATGGATAAGTGTTGTTTAAAAAAACATAATTACTTTGTTAAAAACTCACTTTTTTATCATATTTTTTTTAAATGATTGATATTGTCAATCCTTTCCTTTTAACATTAAAGAGAATGACATTTCTACTTCAACAGATGTGAGAGGTGCGTAGTTGTTTACCGATATTTCATCGTGTAAGACATGTTAAAACCTCAATAATTCTAATTAAGCTACATATTATATTCTTAATACCTATACATATAAATAAAGCACGAAATTTAAATTATTTTTGTATTTGAAATGCTTTCATCGAAAAATTGCTACCTACTATGTACCTACGAAGGGCATGCTCGACCAATTAGGTCTATTTAATCAATCGTAGGTATTTTTTTTGGTGACTGATTTTTACGTAGTATATGTATAACTTATTAGATAGATATAAACCCCCGATATAATGGTGACCTCTTCTTTCATTGATGATATTTCTTAAAAGGCCACTTAGTTACGAACCACCGCTAGAAAACCTGCTTTTAAGTATTAAAAAACGCATCCAAATCGGTTCACCTGTTCAAGTGCTACGGTGCTACAGACATACACAGATACATAGATACAGGCGTCATACTTATTATAACCCCTCTTCTTGCGCTGGGGGTAACAACATAGTCGCTTCCTCTGACCCTCTGTACAGTACGACACAATTAATATGGCGCGCGTCAAAGTGCTTACGCTGTTGGCAGATAATCTATTTTTGCTTAATCCGCGTGCCATTTTAATTGTGTCGTGCTGTACACGCTTAGATCTGTTAAACTACGCAACCGATTTTCTCAATAGATAAGTAATAGAGAATAGAGTGATTTAAGAGGAAGATTATTATGTACAAGTATAATCAATTCTGGATTGTGTAGGTAGGTACGGGTTTTACAGTCAACTCACATACACCGAAGCGAAGCGAGGGTGGGTCGTTAGTTATTAATAGGTAAGTAGCTTGTGCCTGCAATTTCAGAGTTTGTAATGTTCTCTTCCTATTCACCGAACCCAGATGGGTTTAGATAATCACAATTTCATATTTTATCTACCCAAATATCATAAACCCTCCAAAACCGCACATTATGACCTCCATAAAAATAGACTGTTTTGTTAGAACAAATTTCTTATCTGTAAAATTTTTATTAAGGCTAAATTACAACATCGATTTCGAATAGTAGTTTATGCAATAGTTGTATAAGAGAGGTCAAAAAATATGAGTGGCGTGTGTTACGATGTGAGCCGAAGGCGAACATTGTAAACGTAAGCGCCACGAGTGTTTTTTGACTTAGTTATACACCGTTGCATACAATACTTTTTCTACGACTAGGTTTCAAATAAAATGCAAAACTAAGCGAAAAAACTTACAAACGAACGAACGAAGTATAAAGAACAACAAACGAGCGGGAAACAAGAAAATGACAAAATATGTGTCTATGGTTTACTTTGTTTTTAAATTGACGGAATGGAAAATAGAATTATTTACAATTCCAAAACATTTTAATTTGACCAATCAGAATACTTCACCAAATTAAATCCACCAATCACAATACACATCGACTGTCAAACGGAACGATAGGTTCTTTTAGGTACGTGTTTCTCTTTAACTAATTTAAATCTTTTAAAAAAACTTTGTATTTCGTATCAACCAACCAGAATACAGCTATTTTAAAATCGACCAATCAGGTAACTGAAATCATTTCTCAAAACATTAGGTGATTTATAGTCCCTATTTCACAATCGTTAAAATATGATTAAATCGATTGTGCAACGCTAAGCTTTGGCAGCTGGCCGTATCGTTTTATCTCAAAAACGCACAAGTGCTGTTTTGGGGCATAGACAAGATAGACTTTTCTCTGGATTATTCTGCGGACATATTATGTATGTTCTTATATTAGTGTTCGTGACTATATAAATGACAGATAAAAGTACAGGAGTAGGAAAAGTAAGTATTATTTCATTCAAACTTCGAACATCTCTGAAAAACGAAGAAGTTTGATTTGACGTCTATTCTAATATCAGTCGAGATCACAGACCAAGTAGAGAACTAGTTGTCGAGATGACGTTTAGTTCGAAATGAATTGTCATTGTAAGATATCGAAAGATATAATTGTTGGAGGTGTCTAGAGTCCTAGTTTGCCTCTGAATGAAAAAAAAAACTATGACAGCTGTCAGAAAACGTCTCAATCTTTTCAATACAGCCATTACCGGTTAAAATTTGTTGAATGCATCATGGAGGCTTTATGATATGTCGGTAGACAAAGTAGTGTATGTAACCAGGCATTGTACATAATTAGGCATTAAAACACTTGTGTGACGTTATTATTCATGAGGAGCCGACTCTAGTCAGTCTCTGAATTAAAAAAAAAACTATGACAGCTGTCAGATAACTTTTCAATCTTTTAATTACCGCCATAACCGGTTAAAATTTGTTGAATACATGATGGAGGCTTATGATATGTGGATAGATAAAGTAGTGTATATAACTGTACATAAATTAGGCATTAAAACACTTGTGTGACGTTATTATGAAACTCGCCATTACGGATCCCATAAATTGTGTTTTTACTTGCGCTACTAAAACGCATCGTCTGATTCCAAGGAAATTCTTTAGTTATATAGAAAACACAATAATATTAATCAGGGCACCACTCGACGCTCGACATTTACTCGGTGCAGTCTTAAATTTGACGTCTTAAAACCTTGTGACAATGACAGGTAAAGAAGAGAAAACAGCCTACTTGCTGTTTCATTTCCTCTACGTAATCTAAAAAGTAGAGAAAGGTAGCTAGTACGTCTTATAGTCCGGCTTCTATGCTAAGTAGGTATTATTATGTTCTTAATTCTTCTTATTCTATGATGGTCTACAAATAAAAATGTTCTTAATTGTCAAAATTTAAATTGACTAGGAAGCGGAAATGACATCTTGTTAGCCAATGATAACGCGAGTAAATGACTTCCTTCAAGTTTAAAAACTTTTATTTGATCATGTTTTAAATTAAAGTTTAGTAATTTTAGTAAGTACCTATTGTATCGCCACCTTCACCTTATTGCTGCGGGACTCAGAAATTACCCGTAAACAAAATACCTATAAAATGTACTATTAATAAAAAAGTTTTAATATAATAAATTATTAAACGCAGTTTTGACATTAAGAAAGGTAACCTACGTAATAACGTAATTAACGTATAAGTTTTGCCAGGTGATTCTGTTTGTAGGTACGTTGCGTATGTTGCGTTGTTTGCCAACAATGTGTCAAGTATACAATACAGTCCGAATTTACTATTTTCTGCATGCTATTTTGAGAGCGTCATCGCTTAGAGTATGATTTTACCATTCACATAACGGGTCAGTAAACTAGAATACATTCCCAGCGTTCGTGTTCTTTATAGTCGACATTTCTTGTCAGGCGCTGCCGCCGCTTGCCGCCTTGCGATAATTTCGTGTAATATGAATTTTGTTCACGTTTTTAATGTGTAAGAGTGTTATTAATCGGTTACAATGTCTTTCAATTTCAACAGTAAACTTGTAAGTATTGACGACTGACGTGATGTTGGTTTATCTTAGTATCCAGTAAATCTTATCTAATATTTGCTAGGTTAGGTATGTTTTATTGATTTAGAGCCAATTTTATTTATCCTTATCATTATATTTTATCGTTAGTGTTCAATAAATGATAATGTTTTCCCATTAGATATTCTTACTCGCTTTTCATTCATTCTCGTTAAGTAATTTGTTGGAAGAGTACCTAAGTTCAAGTGACCCAAACATGGTTAGTGTTCAATATGTTTTATAACAACGTCTTATGTTGGTTATTTTTCTTTCATTTAAGTAAGTAGGTAGGTTCAGAGATTTTAATGTGTAAGTACTTAGTAGGTATCGTTATAAATGTTATAATTATTGTTCTTATAGATAGCCGGGTTCAAGGTTACGCATTATGTTATGTTATAACTTGACACTTCTGCACGGATGACTTTTGAATATAAAGTTAACCACTAGTTCGCATGTGAATTCCGCGAAGTGTGTACGTGCTCGCGGCTCGGCTCGGCATCGCCGTTTTTCAGTACAATCAATTGTCATTATAACTTTCAAGGTGCAATATGAGTAATTTAGAAAGCAGTGCCACCGGTCCTTTTGGAAATACGCCTGTATGTACTTACTAATATAACCTTTTGTTTCTCTTAGTTTGGCTCAAGGGCAACCTATAAGAATTGTGACTACCTACAGGAAACAAAATTCCAGAAAAGCAAATTGAAATGTTAGTGTTCCATAATTAAATCCGATTTCAGATTGTAGTGCTATTTTAAATATCAAATTGGTGTGTTATACCTACTTACCCATTTAGTTGTTTTTTAATTGTGTTTCTAGTATATTATGCCAAATCATCAAGGTAGCTAGTGATTCATCTGTTTATAAATTGTAGTTTAATTTACCTCTAAAACTGTAAGTTGTGTAAGGAATAAGGAATATTAAAAACATATTATATTTTAGGTTCTCCCCATAGTTGTTGCAGTTGGATCAACGGTAGTGATTGCAACTGTAATAGCGAACTGCTTGTGGGGAAAAAAACCTAAGAACAAGGACAAGAAGAAAATCACTCTTGTTGACCCTAATGTCAAGTATTCCCTGCCACTGATTGAGAAAGAAGTCATCAGCCATGATACCAGGAGGTTCCGTCTTGGACTACCTAGTTCAGAACATGTTTTAGGTAAGACTTTATGTTAATATGGTTCATTGTTAAATTAACCTTATAAACAGCATTGATGGAACTATCAAAAATGTAGAATCACCATCAACAAAACATAAATCCATCATGTTTGATGGCGCAAAACATACTTATGTTTATACTGTAAAGTTGAAATTTGAACTGATTTTTAGCTATCATGATGATGACTTGTGTATTTGACATGGCATTGAAAATGTGTGAAACTGATTCTGGGTTGAGAATATATGTATTTTTACAATACAATTGGTCAATTGAAATGATAGAATCTGCTAATTTTACTTAAATAGACATCATGAGTGTAGAAGATTGAAGCAACAGCATCAGATTGAGAGAGATAGACAATAGTTCAAACCAATGTCATGTTTATGTAAGTCTTATGATTGATTTGCACTTCGCGAAGTGCAAGTACGAAGTTCATACATTAGCTACTTGCCGCTTGACAGCTTTTTTATATAAAAATCCTGGAAAATTTATTGGTTCCAGAAAAAATCGACCTTATGGGCTAAGCTGTAAACTGTAAGGGGACAAGTAACACTAACTAAAAGAGATTTATTGTTTGTATATGAATAATTTTTACTGCAAGAGGCTCTTAGTGTAACTAATATTTCAGCATTTAGGTTGTTTTTGTAGTAACATGTCTTCATTTCTGCTGTTTAAATGGGTCTTTGCATGCTAATTAAGGTCAAATGGATACAATGATTTGAATGAATAAATTAAGCGCAAGTAACCAAACTAACTAAATCATTTATCTTTTTAAGTTATTCAAATGAAGCAAGATTTCAGCGATTACTGTTGACTTAAGTTAATGTTTACACATAGCATGCTCTTGCTATCATGCAGTGAATAAAGTGAATTTGACCAGTACTAGTGAAACTGTTTTTCACAAGATTGTGTACATGTATGTATATTTTACATTTATTTATAACATACACACACATATTGCACTAAAACAACTACGAGTATATTACACAAATATTAAAATTACCAATATAAAAGTAGTAGGTACAGGTCGATTCACAAAAGTTGGCACGAATGGATTGAATGAGTGAATGAAAGTATACTAGTGTGTAAAATAGTAACAGGTTTTCAGTTTGAAATTCGAACATCGGTTCAAAGGACGGCACTCACACAATGGGTGACATTACTTTCGTTCAATCCATTCGTGCCAACTCTTGTGAATCGACCTGTACATGGTGAACTTTTTCTTTTTCTTAACATCATAATAGAGACTTTAAATCGCACAGAATTCTGCGGTGACTGTGGTTCTGTCCCTTTACTTGTCCATGGGACATGTACAGGGTGGTACTATATAAACTGTACATATTGAAAGGGATGAAATTAAGTATATTTATTTGTATTTTTTTATTTTTGCCGCTGGTTTTTTTTTACAAATTCTTAAACTTTTTAATACAAAAATAGTGGCTAAAAAAAAATGCTTTACCAATAAATTTACCTAAAATTCATCCCTTTCAATATGAAAATGAACAGTTTATTGAGTTATTATTTATAGGCATAATACTAGGTAGGGGTTAATACTAGGTGCATTTTGTATGGCAAACAGAGGTACAAAATTCTATAAGACCCTAAAGTTTTATTCATGTACCTAGATTAGTGATTTCAAGTAATTGTTAAGTTACCTACAATAAAAACTTAGCACTTTTTTTGTCCACAGGTTTGCCCATAGGACAGCACATTCACTTGTCAGTAAAACAGGAAGATGATCTCGTCATTAGGGCATACACTCCCGTGTCGAGTGATGAGGAAAAAGGATATGTGGATCTGGTTGTTAAGGTGAGATTTTTAGCTTGTTATTCCGATGGGAACTGTACAATTTTCTGGTAAAGATAGTGTCAAAAAATTCTTGCCTTTTGTAACAAAAACAAAAAATATAACTAATTTGAAGTTTGGAGGTATTTCGGGTTTCCGGTATAGGTATATGTTATCAAACCATCATGATGATTACTAAGCGTAATTATAAATACCCAATATCAAGTCATGGTAAGATAAGAAATTTAGAGTACGCATGAATTGATATAATCAGTGGCGGTGAATATCGATGTCTCCAGTTTTACTCTTCATGAAAATGTCCGACAGTGTACTAACTACCAAGTTTACACTAGCAAGTTACTGTCAGACAGAATACTTGGACATTCCTTGCAGGTGGAAATGAGGCCATTGCTGCTTTTCCCTTCGTTCTCCCTCTCACCGGTGCACCCGTGCTCGTGCGCCGGAGATTCGCGTAGGTATTACCTGATCCCGAAGGTTGAGTTTATATACAATCGCAATCATCTATATACTCGTATCAACATAAATATTCACATTTATAAATGTGATAGTTTAAATTTAGTAGTAGATAACTTTTAGTGTGACAATTTAATTAGGTTCTTTGCAAACACAGAATGTAAATACACCTATGTAAATAATTGTCTCAGGTGATAATAGTTAATAATGAATCTCGCATATGACTACATATAAGTTGGGCGACCTCTTATCTACTTGAAGGTCATTAACTCATTATTTACTTTTTGTCAGTTTCAAAGACTGTTTCTTCATTGGTACAGTCAATGCACATAATGTTGATAACTTATCCCATATAGGATAGGATCTCTTACGATTAACCTTTAAGGAGAGCAAGTGAGGACTACTGAGGATAATGCATGCAACACTCTAAAAAAATATTTAATTCCGTATTTATTTGAAAATACCGAATTACATAATTATGATTTTTTACAATACCTACCGAAAAAGTATAAGGCCGAATTATCAAAATCTCGAATTTTATATTATCGAGTATGAATATCACAAAAACATTTTACTGAATATTATATTAACGAATGTTGATAATTCTGAAATTTAGTTTTTACGAAATTTGTGATTCCGAATATTTGAATTCCGAAAATTTACAAACCAGATCGGTAATGTAAAATTCGGAATTATGAAAATAACCATTTGAATTGAATTTAAGTATTCTACTTGAAATAAAAGTTAGGTTAGATGACAAGCACATTACTAATTATTTATCTATAAAAGGGCCTGTTGTTTGATTACTAGTTAAACTAACTAATTGTTAAAATTCGAAAAAGGAATTGAAAATTTGACACATTTCCTTGAGATTCCTTCAAATTTTCGATTCCTATTTCAAATTTTAACAATTCGTTAGTTTAACTAGTGATCAAACAACAGCCCCTAAAGTAAGATTATCGTTGTCTAGTACCCATATTACAAGCCTAGAGCTTAGTTTGGGACCAGCAGCAGCCCTATTGCCGAACGCACTTGCAATCGCAATCGTTTTCATTTCAAAAATAGAAGGCTTGTCTGCTTACAAAATGAAAATGAAAAGCTAATTTAATTAGGATGGTTCTTTTAGGATGAAAAATAGCCAATAGCCCATGTGTTAATTCAGGGTATAGTATAAGCTATTTCCTTTTCAAATTTCATCCAAATCCGTCTAGGCGTTGCAGCGTGAAGGAGTAACAAACAAACAAACAAAATTTCGCATTTATAATATTAGTCGGATGATCTATGACAAGGTTTTTTGGAGTTGGATAATTATACCAGAACGATGGATAAAGAAAAAAACGAATGACTTTTTTTCCAGGTTTACTTCAAAAATGTCCACCCGAAATTCCCTGACGGCGGCAAAATGTCCCAACACTTGGAGAACCTGAAAATTGGCGATACGATTGACGTGCGAGGTCCCTCAGGGCGTCTCCAATACACCGGCAATGGCCAGTTCCTCATCAAGAAGCTCAGAAAAGACCCACCAACCAAAGTGATGGTCAAGAAATTGAACATGATTGCAGGTGAATTGACTTATCGATCGATAATTTAGATAATATATATTTGTCTGATTATACTCTGATTATTCTAAGATGATGCCTGTGACAGCTCATATAAACACTTATTACGCTTATTTCTTTAAATTTACATAAATACTACATTAGTACAAACCTAGCGGCGCCGCCGTTCAGGAATTTAAATAATGAATCGCCTATCTTTAAACACATCGCTTATGAGTTGGTATAGTAAGTGATATTACGAAATACGGCTGTCACATGCATCATCTTAGAATAATCAAAGTATGTAACATTGAATAGTCATTGTACCATGGTTGCATGGAATAAATGAATATGAATAAATATCGAAAAACAAAATGTCAATATAGCCCTTTATTTGTCAACTTGCGGTTGCCGCGCGAGCCTATAGTCTATACTTTTAGACATTTAAAAAAATGTAAACAAAACAACCACATGATATAATTCGTCAGCCAATAGAAGCAGACAGTGTTCTGCTTCTATTGGCTGACGTCAAAGTTGTCGTACGTCAAAGTTCGATAAAACAGTTCTGATTGGCTGTTCAACAATGTCACGTGGTTTGGAATGTTTACATTTTTTTAAATACCTAAAAGTATAGACTATAATAATATGCCTGAACGCTGCTTTGAAGTTTGAAGTAACGGCAGCTCCATCCCTTACTCTCAATTAAGTCTCGACTGACGAGTAAAAGAGACCCAATCCACCCGAAGTTTCAAATCGAGTCGTTCATGATGAGCATCCTGTAAAAACCTGTTTTCAACGGCCAGCTGATGAAAGTTTTAAACAAGTCCAATAATTTGGCAGAATATTCGGTTCGGCAAGTTTTCGGCTGAACTTAGATTCGTCACATCAGAGCTACTAAGTACTAATAGTTTTAAAATCTTGTCAAAATTTTCTAAAAAGAAACACAATCACGGATAAACGGCTAGTCGGATTCAGAAATGTGGTACACAAATAGTCCATACCCTGTATAAACATATGAGACACTGTTATCTTGAAAAAAGGTTGATAGTTTTCTAGCTCTCCGCAAAAGAAATCACTATGTTTTTTTATTATTCCAGGTGGCACCGGCATCACGCCCATGCTTCAACTAGTCAGACACATCTGCAATGATGCCAACGACCTCACCGAGCTCCGACTGTTGTTCGCCAACCAGTCCGAGCAGGACATCCTGCTGCGGGAGGAGCTGGAAAAGTACGAGAGTGAACACCCTAACCAGTTCAAACTGTGGTACACCATCGACAGGGCTGACCCAGGTTTGTTTTTGTACTCTTTATCCCATTTTATACCTGTGCAGTTGGGCCCTTTCGGATATTTCGACCCCATAGGACATTTATCTTTTTGAATCTACAGTTGACGTCAAAGATATGTTTACGTGTTTTCACTTTATTTCAATGGAATAAGGTAAAAAATTTAATCATCATAAACAAACAGATTTTCTCACGAGGATCCTTCACCATAAAAGCGTTGAGTCATGTTTAAGTTACTGCAGCTTGAACTCGGTAAGAGAGAGAGTGTCGAGTGAGTTTAAAAGTCATCTTATAAGAGTTCCGTTTCTCCATTTAACGTACGGAACCGTAACAACTATAGCCCTTCAATTTAAGCGGACAAGTATTACTATTGAGCGCGAACGAGCCCCCTTACTTTGCAGTGACAAGATAAGAAGTTAGAATTAGCTTTATGACCTTGCATTGCTATTGACGTTATTAATTTTACTTGGATGTTAACCATCAAGATTAACTTCTTATCTTGCCACTTGTATAATCACAGTAATCATACGTCTGTATCTAAATCGCTCCGACATTGCTTATACATACGGGTTGAAAAACATGTACCATCAAGGAACTGTAATGTTCAACAGTTTGACATAGTACGTAAATTGGGTAACTTACGCAGAATTGTTATTTCATCGAAAGGCATTTCTCGCCGCATGAGTTAATAAACCGAAGCGAAGCGGGGCGGGTCGATAGTATGAAACTAAAAAAAATGTAAACCAATCAATATGCCAATGCCGAAGAGAGATTTATGATAACATTGATAACTCTTATCTGTATTGTCCTTGGATGAAAATGATATGTATAGAGTTGATTACAAATATTACAATGCTTTTTTTAATCACTCTTCTGGTATCTCTATGGCAACGTCTATGATTTATTGCATCAGTTAAAACCTGCTCAATTGGGATTGTTGAATTTTTTACAATTACTCCAATTCGAAAACTATTTCGAGGAATAGGGTTTTAAAGCCGTTCTGCATTATTAAGTTCTTGAAATTTATTTATTTTGGATGTTTCAGCAAAAGTAACCTTTGTCTGACTTTCGTTTTCGGCTTAAAGCCCTTACGGTGTATCTTACGGGTTAGGTTAGGTTAGGTTAGAAAACAGCTTGAAATAGTATGTTTTAATACACTATTATAATCACTTTTTTTCATTAGATATCATTTAATTGTTGTAATTTATTAGAAAATGCCATCCCAAATTTAAAATAATCATGTCGTCCATAAAATGTCTGCTAAATAAATAAAGATATTGAAACAAAACTATTGGGTCAAATACAAAATTAATGAAATTGGTGCCTTAAATTTTCCTATTCTTTCCAATTAGAAAGTAAAAACCGTGAGTTATTTTTTTTTGGTCAATTCCAATTCACATATAAACTTACGAGGCGCGTACGGCGAGGCACCTTAGAGCACAATAAAAAAAAAAGACTCCCAATGGCCCGGCCCGCAGCAGCCTCGGGTTGAGGCAAGCCTCGTGCTGAAGCGCATTCGTATTTGAGGAAACAGATAGCGCCATGCGGGCTTTTAGTCCGTACACAGCTTAACAATTAATTGAAATGTCACAGACAATAAGTTTTTATTTCTTTATCTAAGTGATTATCGTTGTCTAATACCTATAGTATCAGTCCAAGCGTGGATTTTAATTTGGGTCTAGGATAATTATATAATGCGAGGTTGTCTCCTGATATTTGTTTGATATTTGATTATTTACTTCACTTTGTACGCGTATAATGAGTTTCCCGCTATCCTCCTTATTGTAACCCCTAGGATGAATTTCCAAAAATCCCTTCTTAGTGCACTCCTAGGATATCCAAGGAATGTCCCTGCAAACTTGAAGACCCAGGCCCAGCGGTTTCGGCTGTGTTTTGATTGATCAGTCAGTCAGTATTTTATATATTGATTACCACGCCAATCTGTCAGGTCCCGTGGTAAAGTATTAGATTGATAAAGATTAACTTTACTAATACTTGACGACGCGTTTAGTTTAGTTGGCCTTGCCTACGAAACTAGTTCCTGATATGGGCAAATATTTGTGTGACAAGCACGAGTACTTGTATCTGAGTCATATTCATATTCATATTTATTCATTGCTTTACACGGGTAGGTACAGAGAGTTGTTATTCTACATAGTATAAAGTTCAGCCATGTAACCCTGCAGGGCACCGCATATTGTTACTTTCGTACTAAAATTCAATTTTACTTTAATATACTTAAATAAACAAGCTAAAATATTAATTTCATACATTCTATTAGGAACTAGGTACTAGGTTGTGATTTAAATTGAATTAAATTAAATTAAACTTAAGCAGGTATTTTAAATTATTTCGTCTTTGTCATCAAAAAAGTCTTGCAACGTATAAAAGCTCTTATGGAGTAAGTAAGCTGTAATTTTTTTATTAAAAGTGTTGTTATTAATCTCGTTTTTTAAATTTTTCTGGATATGGTTATAAACTTTTATGCTCATAGCATAAGGGCCAGAACTATGCATTTTTAACTTTGAAGGTGGTAAAGGTATTTTATGTCTGGGACGTAGATTTTTTGGTTGTTGCTCATTGGGAAAAAGATGTCGGTGTTTCCTTACAAATTTACAAATCTCTAAAATGTAAATGGACGGCAGTGTGAGTATATTTAAGGTGCGGAAATGTGTTTTGCAGCTTTCAGTCTGCTTGATGTTAGCCAGTATTCTTATGCACTTTTTTTGGCATATAAATAGTTCGTTAACATCGGTACTGTTTCCCCATAATATTACCCCGTAGCGGAGCCATGCGTCAGCATACGCGTAGTATGCACTCAAAGCAGTTTTAAGATTTGTACTTTTTTTTAACTCCAGAAGGGCGTAGGTGAAGCTACTTAATTTAGATATTATTTTTTGAATGTGTGCCTTCCAATTTATGTTGGTATCGATTTCCAGGCCTAGTAATTTTGACGTTTTAATGCATTCGAGGGCTGTGTTGTTATAGGAGAAACCAATACTGAGACTACGTTTTTGGTGAGGCCTGAATTGCATTAGTTTGGTTTTATCAATATTTAATTCCAAGTTGTGAAGTTTTAGCCAATTTGTTACTTTATTAAGAATGTTGTTAAGCTGAGTATTTAGAGTTTTCTCATCTTCAAGCGGGAATACAATTGAGATGTCATCTGCAAAAAGGACGCAGGGTACATCGAGTACTTTAGGCAGGTCATTAATGTAAATGAGAAATAGCAAACAACCAAGAGCACTACCCTGAGGAATGGAACCCAACATAGATGTTCTGTTAGATTTTACGTTTTGTATCAGTCTTGTGTGGGGATTATGGAATTCTATCTGGACATATTGTTCGCGGTCAGATAGGTATGATTGAAACCATTTATGTGCCATACCCCTGACTCCTATACCATATAATTTTGATAATAATATCTTGTAGGACACTTTGTCGTAGGCCTTGCTCATGTCAAGTAAAATTCCGATTGCGTAATTTTTATTATTTATTATATTAAGTGTTTCATTGATGTATTTGAATAAAGCCAATGCTGTTGATTTGTTCTTTCTAAAGCCATTTTGACTTTCGCTAAATATATTGAACTTTTCACAAAAGGAATACAGTTTATTTGAGACAGTAATTTCGATTATTTTAGCAATGGTTGGTAGTAGGGCTATAGGTCGGTATTGGTTAGGACTACTTGTGCTACCTTTCTTATGGATGGGTTTAATGCTCGATATTTTTAGTGAGTTTGGTACTATGCCTTCATTAAAAGATTGGTTGATTAATAATGTAAGGGGTGTAGTCAATTCTTTTACGCACTTCTTTATAAGGAAAGGTGGAAGCTCATCGTGCCCAAAGCTTTTCTTGTTTTTCAAACTATGTATAGTCTTATATACTTCTCGCTCGCTAACAGGGCTCAAAAAGAACGAGTTTATAGGGCGATCGATGACTGGTTCACCAAGAGCTTGGTTATTATTTTCCCCGAAAGACCTAAAATGATTGTTAAAAATGTTTGCTATAATTTTGGGGTTTTCTACTGATTTTTTATTAAAAATTAGAGATATGTTTTTAAATATTCGTTTTGGTAATTTATTGGTGTTTTCTTTTATTACTTGCCACATTGTCTTTACTATATTGTTAGATTGTTTTATTCTGTTTATATATTGCAGCTTTTTTGATTTATTTACTAGACGTTTTAATAACTTTTCATATTTTTTGTAGTAGTTGTTTAGTGTTAAGTCATCGGTATGAGAAACAAATATCTTTAGTTGGCGTTTATGTTTACAAGATTTTCTTAAACCTGTAGTAAGCCAGGATTTTTTTGTGGTATATTTGTATTTTTTTACTGTCAAAGGTATGGTTTTATCGAGGAGATCTGTAAGGGTTTTAGAGAATTTATTATAGTTTTCGTTTAATTTTTTGTCCGATGAGATTATAGTACTCCAATCAATGTGCTGAAGTTTTGACTGAAACATGTGGAGGTTTCTGGCATTAAACGACCTTCTTTCAATATACCATGATATTTTATTCGTCGTAGGTGAGGGAAATGAGATTAAAATGCCTTTGTGGTCTGACAAACCCAGCTCATCTATGGAAATATCTAGTTCCTGGGTGTCAAAGTTAGTAAAAATCAAGTCTAAGCAAGTAGCGGATGTAGATGTGACGCGGGTGGGTTCTTTTATGTGTTGTTTGAAGTTAAAGCTTTTCATCAGGTCAAGCACAGTTCGAGTGAGTTTGGTTTTGTCTAGAACGTCAATATTGAAATCACCTCCAATAATAATGTTTTTCCGACTCTCCGATAAAAGTGTTTGTTGCAAGAGTTTTTCTAACGAATTATAAAAAGTGTCAAAGTCTCTGTTTCTTTCAGGCCAGTAGATTACTATTAGTAACGTATTCATTTTTTTTAAGTCTGCTGCACAAATCTCAAATACTCGTTCAACACTCAATTGAGCTAGGTCTTGCCGCTCAATAAATTCTATGTCTTCTTTTAGAAACAAACCGACACCACCTCCTTCAGATTTTTTCCTGCAAAAATTAGAGGCCAAGTTAAATCCATTTAACTTTAATAAATCTATTTTCTTGGTGGTTATCCATGTTTCTGTAAAACAGTAGGCCTGAAGGTTTAGTTCGTCCGTAAGTGATTCGATAAGGTGGATTTTTCCTCTGAAGCTTTGTAAGTTCTGGTATAAGACTCTAAAGTTATTTGCGAAAAAATGTTTTTTGTGTTTGAGCTAAGCTGGTTGCTGTATTCGCATCGTCTGCTGCAGTCGGGGAGGGCACTGCTACTTTCACACTCTGTTTAGGCTCATGGGGCTCAAGATCAGGTATCATTTCACAGACGGGGGCGCATACATTCGTTGTTTCTTTTCCGTCTATCAATAGTTTATTGTTCTTTATAACAGCGTGGTGTCCTTCTTTCCGAGCTCTAATTAGATTTTCTCTAAGCTGTTTTCTTTTTTTCAGTGACTCACGATCTAGAAATTCTGAAATGGATAAGCCAGTGTTCTTGAAGTAATGTTTATTGTCCAGTAAAAACTTCGTAACTTTTTTGCTCAATAGCTCAATAACTATTGGTCTTTTAGCGCTTTTCCTGCCGATCCTTGTCAAGTCTTCTACGTAAGAAATGAGGTTTACATTCATAATTTCCTGAAATATATTTACTACACGATCGAATAATTCATTTTCTGTTTCCCACTGGTTAGCAATAAGTCCGTGAAGTACGATTTTTTTGCAGGAATCGTCATAGTTGTTCTTTTCTCGACTATTTGCAGAAAACGGGTCACTTTGCTGGCTAAAACGTTTTTTTAGGTCTTGGATTTCGTCTTGCATTTTTTTGTTTTCTATTTCCAGCACGTTGATAGTATTATTTATTTTGTCCAGGCTTGTTTTTTGACTTGTCTGTTCGCATTGCAGGGTATGTGTATTTTTTAAAATTTCAACTTTAAGATCTGATATAGCATTATGCACTTCTGCCATGATGAGGGATTTTAGTTCTGAGATCAATGATTCCTTATTGTCCGTTAATTTCCTCTCTAGCAGTTTTTCAAATTGTTCCAGGTCAATTTTATTGGTAGGTGGTGGCATCTTTTGTCGGATATCAGAACTAAATCTAGTGAGTATTTCACCTTGTGCAGTGTCTCCAAGTATGCTGGCATCGCCGGAGGATGTGGAGTCGTTTAACGTAAAAGTCTGTTTTTTCCTTAATGTAATGTTATTTTTCTCCAATGAATCCAGTATCTGGTTAATAATATCCTCATACTCTCGTGGGCGGACTGGGGTGTTTGAGTTGTCCTCTTTTGGTAACTTGCATCGACATGCTTGGCATATCCAGGATTTTTTACGTTCGGGACTCATTATGTTGTAAAATCGCACAGTCGAAACATTTGCACATTCCAGATCGTATTTATTTTTGCATGTTTGACATGTAAGGAAGCATCTATCTGGGATTTTTTGAAGACATCCTGAACAAGTTGACTCCATTTTTAGTTTTATTTTAGCGCCCTCTATTAGTTAGCTGTAGCGCATAGTTAAATGGATTACTCTGATAATACCGCTACTCCTCACTAGATGGCGCCCCTAGCGCGCAAGTTAAATTTGCGCTTTGACAGTTTCTAATTTTGCGGCTTGTAACACTGGGTTTAAATGTCAACTGAGTAATCCTTTCTAATTGGTTCACAGACGTAGCGTCAAATGTTGTTTACGTGCCACCTTAGATTTAGATTTTCAACTGATTATTCCACTGTGTTGTGATGGTTTTTGCGGACATAACTACTGTGCCTCATAAATTGAGTTCAAAGCAGGTGCAGGGAGTATATAGTGCTGTTTGTTTTAACACTTTTTCACAATTGTTTGCTAAACTTACGTGGATTGTACTTTGAACTTTTGTCGTAATTAACTCTTTGAATACTTGTAGGTTTTTTTAGATAACACTTTCACATAGTAATTGGACACTTATTTACACATTAAAAACTATTTGGCACCTCTTCATGTGTTTTATCGATTTATTATTAGTTAGATAACGCGAGCTTATGTTATTGTGGCAACAGCGCCATCTACCTCTTTCTTATGTATTGAGGTGGGTATGTATTTCTTTATACAAGTTATCGTTGTCTACCCATAATCCAACATAAGCCGAGAGCAAGTTTGAAACTAGGTCAATCTGTGTGAGATCGTCTCTTGATATTTATTTCCTATTTTCTCAGGTTGGAAATACAGCACTGGCTTCGTCAACGATGAGATTATTCGCGACCATCTATTCGCCGCCAGCGATGACGTGTTGGTGCTCATGTGTGGACCACCGCCAATGATCAACTTCGCCTGCACCCCGGCGTTGGAGAAACTAGGGTTCAAGGAGGAACTGCGTTTTGCATATTAGATATCTCGGTGAGCTTGTTACTTTGTTGTAGTGTTGATTGAGGTTAAAACGGCACTTGAGGGGTGTTAGAATGTATTTAAAGTGTAACGTTATTTGAGGCAAGCGTCTGCTACGGAATATGTTATAGACATAAAAACTACGTAGTTTCGTAATTTCAATCTACGAAGAGAATTTTAAGAGAATTTTACGTACATTTACGCAATTCTTCTAGCTAAAATAGAGAAGTGGAGCGCGTCTTTGTAGTTTGAGAAAACTATACTTACCAGCATAATATTTGCTGAATTTGCTCCAGTTATTTTAAATATGAAATGTTATATATAAGTTATCAAGGATCATGTAGTAGTATCATTGTTTAACAGCATTATAAGGATAAATTTCTTAAATTTTGTAACAGTGGTCTATTTTTAAGTTTGTCTTTTTCGCATGAACCAACCGTATGACGGTTTCCGAGTACAACCATGTATCCAATCCAATTCTTTACCATCAAGTGCCTTAGTAGCTCAAATCTTGCCAACGATTGAAGCTAAAAGACAATGCATTTTTAACTGAACTAAGCATTTGTACAAATATTAGCATTAAGAATTACGAAAATCAGATATATTTATTTTGATACTCTTACGTCATAATTCAGCGAATGGTTTCATATTGTTAAATGTAGTGTTTTTGGACCTCAAAGTATATTTGTAGAAAATATAAACAGTTGTTTAAAATCTGTGTTTTAATACATCCCTTAATTAGTATTTAGAGCATTAGACGTATACTGAATTAAAACTAGTACATTACTTGTAATTAATCCAATTAATTTTAGAGGTAACCGTTTATCGAAGATGAATATTCCACGTACAGAAAAAATTGGTTTCTGAAATTCAATTAGTTTGATGATTTCCCAAGCCGTTTTACGTATCGTCACTTTTTCGTCTGTAACAATTTTTTTTCTGTTAATGAACAATTTAAATACAAAAATAAACTAAGAATGTGTATAAATGTGAGAATATAACGTGTTGCATCACGCTATAACGTTATATGCCAACGTATTTTTACATACACACACACACACATACACATTAAATCACGCCTGTTTCCCAGAGGGGTAGGCAGAGACCACTTCTTTCCACTTGCTACGATCTTGACAAATTTCTTTCGCTTCTTCCACATTCATACATCGAGTCATGCACGCACGTCGGTTTCGGGTACTTAAGATTCGGCCCATTTCCAGTATTTCACCGATTTGACTCGAAAAAGTACGCCTAGGGCGGCCCCTTCCGACCCGTCCACTCACTATCGATGTGTATATCTCTTTCGTCAATCTTCTTTCATCCATCCTTTCCAAATGACCGAACCATCGAAGCATGCCCTTTTCAATCTTAGTCAATACATCATCTTTTATTCCACATTTCTCTCATATTTTTTTTTTTTTTTTTACATAGTATACTTAAAACAAGGTCGCTTCCCGCTGTTCCTCAGATCAGGTCTGTCGCTTAGATCTTTCAAACTACGCAATGGATGCGGTATTCATCAATAAATAGAGATTTAAGATGCAGGATTTTCTGGATAATGTACCGGTGTTACAACTCCAATAAATCGAAGCGAAGCGAGGGCGGGTCGCTAGTAATGTAGAAAGCGCAGAGCGACTCGCTGACGGTTTGGGGTCAGTGTTATACAAATTAGCCTATCAATTGTAAACAAATTAGTACTGATTGAAGCATGTTTAAGATGAATGAAAAGGTCCGGATGAATCAATCAGCTTCAATTCGGGCTCGTTAAAAAACTATTTTTTTTTAATACGTAAACATGAGAAGATTTGCGGGCTAAACAACCAACCTTCAACGAACACCGATAAAGCTTGTAAGGCCAAGTGTTTCGTGCTGTGGACTTGCTGCGCGAACCAATCGCACGTCACAGTGACGAGCGTTAGCTGGACGAAGTAGAACACCATCCACAGCATCAGGATCACCGAAGCCCACAAGGGCACCAACTGGAACAATATTTGATATTAACCTTTTGAACGCTTTACGTCGAATAGCTGTGTGTATACATCGTTAGATCGGTATTTTTGAGCTCGACTCATTTTACTGTGAGTTGGCTGAGGGCCGCAGAAATGACCAGACCTGCGTCGCTATCGCCTATCGCACTCTCAATCTCAATCGGCTTCAAAGTGAAACAATTGTTTTCTTTTGTATGCAGACTCGCCTTTGAATTTCAAACTGAAAACGGGCCGCAGGACTAGTTACGGCACTGCTCAGTCATCATTATCATCATTCACTATGCCTACTATGTTCTTGTTGTTTCCTATCCTCGCACAAACCCTTAAGTGGTTTATGAGGTGTTTATTTAAATGTAAAATGTATTTTTGTTCTACAATCATTTAAAAAAAAATGTCTGGCATATGCTTAGGCGAGCTGAGCCCTTGATACAGTGTACTGCACTTCGGATAAGGTCAACCGGGGTAAAGGCGTAACTGTTTTTTTAAATTTTTTTAAGACCTAAATTACGATATATGTATTTACTATATTGAAATACTCATTCGTTCTGTTATTTTTACAACTCTTTGGGAATTTAATTCGTGTGTTAAATTTTTCGCTGCACTATAACTAAAAGATATATAGGCATTTAAAAAAAAAACGAGATTTTAGACGCTTTTTCCCCAGGTTGGGAAAATGCATCTTTTTAAAATAATTGTTAAAAGATTGCAATTAGGCCTTCAAAACTTCACGACCCTTTTCTGCAATACAGTTTTCTAGAAGGTTTTATAATTAGAAGGGTCCAACAACAGCTATTAACAAGCTGAGACAGAAAATAATATAATTGGGGAAAATGCGTCTACAATTTGTAGACGCATTTATCCAAACCTAAATACCAGATGTCGTAAACATTTTTCTTCGATTGAAAAGAGTGAGATAGAAAATTTATGAAAGACATGTTATTTTCACCTTGTGACCGATTGCGGGTAAAATCAAATAGAGTTTTTCGATTTTATGTATGCAAGTACTTATTCTGATACTAAAAGAGAGCGGACACGACTCAGAATTTGATTATAGGAACAAACAAAACACCAGGATCATTAGCTACCATTTATTCATCATAAATTTTAAACTATAATTCAATAAAGTTAAAATTAAAATTTCGTATCAAGGAAAAGGTTGTTCACCACTGACATTGGGGCAAACGCGTTACACTGACGCAATTACCCCAAAGGTACTGACGCATTTAGCCAAATTTGAAAAATAATCTCCAAACACTTTATATGGAATTAACTTTAAACATTAAGCATTTTAAATACAAATTGGAGTTCGTACGTGTGAGTTAACTAAAACTGGTCATGTTTTAATAAACATTATACCGAAATCTAAAGAAAAAATAGGATGTAAATGGATTTTGAACACTTACCTCACGCTCCGATTATTGACAATAAATTTCAAAATGATCAACGACTCGAATACGATCTGTTAAAACGCCCTCTATGGTACGCGTTTTCCTCCAAGTAGTTCAAGTGTCTATCACTACATGGCGGGAGCAGTTGTAACTCACGTTGTTTAAAAAATAATTCGAATAAACGCAATAACCCCATAGTCGCTTTTACCCCGGTTGACCTTACTAATTTTTTTACTTGAGCCAGATATGTTCTCCTTGGTCTTTCTCTTTAAATTTTGCTTCAGTTTCCTGCTTTTGTCTTGATATATGGAAAAATCTCAATAGGGACCTGAAACTGCCTCACTCGAGTCCACAAAACTGTTTACGCAGAATTAATTTAGAAAAAGGGTCACCTTGCTTCTTAGTCCCACGACGCTCGATTCAATAACAAGGAATGTCCAAATGAAGACTGTGACGACGATGTTGAATAACTGAAAAGGTAAGTACCCACCATCGTTTTTAAATAGCTAAGTAAACGTTATCAAAATGTAATTTATTTTTCAAGTGATTGTTTTTAATATAGGTTATGTTAAATTTGGGATTACCTGAAAACAAAATAGATCAGATATATCATGAAATAATTTTAAGATAGACGTAACGATGGACCTCAAATCGCTTATAGATATCACATCATCGGTATTCACTTTCAGTACCGAAATAGCTACCGTTTGGTCCACTTTTGTTGGCTGACACGACGTATTGCCTAACTTTCTGCAGAAAATATTTGCTCGAATGATGTCATTAAGAAATCTTAATCTTACTGCCAAGTAATAAATGCAAGTGCTGGTGAACACAATTTCAAAGTAAACGCTCATGATAGCCAAACCCATTGGGAAAGTATAAACAGCGTTCTCAAAATATAAGAACACGTAAATAGTAAAACCGCCACCAAAAGCCAGTATGGTATAAAATATCCATATAATGATGATGTAATAATTCACAACACCTAAAGATAATACATTATTTTCTTTAAGAACACGGTCAACTTTCTGCAAAGTAAGGAAAACTTTAACAGTTTGCTGACCCTTATAAAATCTGGCGTGTAAGATATGACATAAGTAAGAAATGTACTGCACAAACATGCCAAAAGAATAGGTATAAAAAAGTGTTAGTTCTTTATCAAAATAAACATTATAGTAAAACGATTCAAACTTGTAAAAAGATCCGCTGACGACAATAATCCAAACAATAGTGTATAACTTTTGCCATAATGTTATGTCTGAGATGTGGTTCTCGCTTATAACTATGCAGTTTGAGGCGAGAGCGGATTGCAACCAATAAATAGGCGATATTAATTTAACGAAGTCAACGTCTAAGAAGTATCCTGACAATATATCTCGGAACGACATAATATTCATGTAAACCGTGTTTTAACAACCAAGTTTTGAGGGTACCGTTACGAGTGAATAGAAGAATATTAATACATCAAAAAACTTCCCGTAATGGTGCTGAAGTACATTATCCTAAGTCGACGCTATACTCGTAATGATATTAATGACAGTCATAACTTTGCAATATTGCAATGGCGTTATTATTAGAATACTTAATTATACAAATAAATTGAATAGACTAGACTTGAAGGGCTGTGCAGAAACATGTCATTCTATTTTTAAACATTAATGTTAAACCCTAAATGTAATATAAAAAGGATGAATCAATTCGTGTTTTTAGAGCGCGATTACAAATGCTCAATACTTAATTGCTCGTTTAATAATGAAATGTATTTGTTTCATCAAAAGGTAGGTAATATCATTTGAGTAAATTGGTTGCTGTCTTTATCCCCAGGGAGCGGCTAAATCAATGTAAGCGTTCTTGATGGATTCATTTGTGTTGTAGAAGCCGTAGCGGAAACTTGACGATAAATCGACATGGAAAACTTGTCCTTAGATATGTTAGAAGAGGGTTTTATTAGAATATTTCAACCTGTCCACACTTTGCAGTTCTGGATGGGCTTCCAACGGGTCTTAATAAAGCATCGATACGTAACGGCCACTTCGGTATGCTATCAGATTTACAGCAGTGCTGTATGGCTTTGCAATCTATTTCTTGCCGTTTACTTCGTATTCAAATGTGAGATTAAGTTGCAATCTTTAAGCACTATTGTGTTTTTCAAATTTGGAATTTGTATAAACGTGGCTACTAATGCTGTTATAACGTGTCGAAATAATTTCTACCACAGGGATGTAAATAGCCAACTGTACGTCAAACTGCAAAAGATTGACCGCATTTTTAAAATGCATGGGGCTGCAAACGCAAATCAAAAATTATATTTGTTCTCGATCACAGCAGTTGCTTTTTCCATTCTTTTATGGTTAGCAAATGTTGCAATGTTGAATCTTGTCTGGATGAAAAACATATGCCCTTCAGTAATAGTGGTCGAAGTAATGGGAATAGGGAGTTTTGGGGAAATGCTCCTCGTGTCGTATATTTTGCTATTCCTCGCGTTCAGATTGGACCACCTCAACACAATTTTAGAAAAAGAAGCAATTGGTTTAAGAAACAAATGTAGAGAAGGGAAATTATCATTGTTTTATAACACGGACGAAAAGGTGAAAGATCATGAAGAGCTGGTTGCTGCCACGCATTGCATTTTGGACGCTTTGGCCGATTTTATTAAACTCTTCGAATTTCCGGTAGGTCACTATGGTTTGTTTTTCTGTTAAACTGAAATTATATTATACTAGTTTTTGCCCCGAAACTTCGTGTGGATTTAAGATTTTTTAAATACTTAGTTATAGAAAGAAGTGAGTTAAAAAGTATGTAAGTCATTATAATGTTTTATTTCTAACCATTTTTGTAAACACCAGTTTCATTAAAATCGGCCCAGAATAGATACGTATTATGGTTGGATCTATCGTGGTAAATAAATTTGGAGTGGACAAAGGTAACCTATCTTAGCGAATTACACTTCATCGACGTCATCAATATATCGAACGCCATTTTTGCTGAAACCATGATGTTTTCAGGATATCTTAAGCATGCATTAAGTAGGATAGGTTAGACTTGTGACTTGTGACAAAAAACCCACGGTTATCTTCATCGATGAATACGATTCGACCATAACAGTAGGAGTAATTTTTGCGTGATACTCAAATAGCAAAAGAGTTCAAAAATCTGTAAAATATCCTTAATTATCATTATTATCATCATGTCAGACGAACCAAACACATCCACTACTGGGTTACATACACTTTAGACCTCGAGAGGTCTTCACATTGATCTGTCCTATAAAACTGACATCCAGCTGTAACCCTAAACAGATTGTCGGAGGTCCTCCAACAATAATATTGCCGATTGATATTTAATTATTTATTTAGGTCGTCACTGTAGATCTTGTTCGCTCCAACAATGGTTATCTGTTCTGCGAGCAATGAGCCCCGCATAGCAAAGCTCTATCAATAGCCCTTTGGATTTGACACATTGTACAGATCCACGACATTATGTTAGTCATCACTGGCAACACACTTGTTGCAGATATTCGTCTCCAGTAACTAAGGAATTTAGGACAAGACAAGTTTCCGTAACTTAACAAAGTAAGAGCCCAGTCGAGTAAGATTTGACTCTTGACCTCTTTCTCGAAGTTGGACTCTCCTAGTACCCACTACTCCTCTAAAGTTTGGGTTTGTCTAAGGTGTTAAAGCCCTTTCGGAAACCGGCTTATTCGTTTGGCTGGAATTCGTCAAACCTGCATCTTCAATAGATATCTAAATTATAACGATTTGAAATTTAACTAATTAAGCTTTAACTTCCACAGATTTTATCGTTCACGGGTCAAGTCATGGTTTGGGACTTCATGTTTATGCAAAATGTTGTGACATCACTAAAAAAAAAGGTATACGTAAGTACTTACCATTCGTGTTACTTACGTACCTATGTCTTATATATATATTTACTATTCTTGTGTAATTTTTGTGGCTTTGTAGACTGCTGACTCTAGTTTCGTCGCAATAACTGGTGTCATTTTTCTAATATTGATATTGGCAGTATCTATACTAAGTTATTTCGCAAATATGGTGACTTCTAAAGCGGAGCGCACAAGGAAACTATGTTTTAATGTTTTGGCTTTGACATCGGGGAATGAAGGTGAGTACCGTTCCTTCTAGGTACCATGATTTTGGGAAATACAGGTGTTTCCTCGAATTTTCATTTTTAAGTTTGACGGTCTATCTGTCGGGTGGTGATCATCCATTCCAATTTAAAGATCACTCATCTTTTAGGATCAATATCAGTGCTGGCTGGGTGACTTAAACACAAAAGTAATTTAACTGATAAAATATAGATGGCCCTAAACATATTTTAATTCCTGATTTACCGTTTTCATTGACTTATTTAGAAGGGTTATGGAAGGATTTGACTCGAGTTAGAGCTCCGTTTATCCGGGGGTGCGGATATGTCTATTAAAAACTCATTCATATAAAATCATTAATTTATCTCAGGAGTTCAAAAGTTTTAACCTAATGCAAATGGGTGCATGGCTAAAAGCGAGCTAAAAGCTTTCGTATTAGTTACCTATTCCGATATGGTATTTTATACCCAACCCTAAAAAATATCTACGAATCAGCGGTCGGTCGTAATTTACCTAGGTTATTGCATTAAAACGATAAAAAGTTAAGGGCAATTTGTTTTAAGTACCTACGACAATTTCCACTGTTCGTTCGCTTGATGATAACAATCAATACATTTCATTGAAACGCTGCAATCATTATTGAATTCTATTACGACATATAATATTATACACGACGCGTTGGCCTAGTGGGTAGTGTTCCTGCCTACGAAGCTAGCGGTCCTGGGTTCGAATCCCGGTAAGGGCAGATATTTGTGTGATGACGTGATGAGCGCGAATATTTCTTCCTGAGTCATGGATGTTTTCTAATGTATTTAAGTATATATTCCTCTATATAAGTATTTAAATATCGTTGCTAGTACCCACAGTACAAGCCTAGAGCTTAGTTTGGGACTAGGTCAATTGGTGTGAGATTGTCCCCTTATATTTATTTATTTTATTTAACTGTTCTACTCGTAGTGTTTATTTTCTTTTCAGATAAAATGCAGAGAAAAGCTCATCAGATCCTAATGCTTTTGGATGTAAAGTCAACCTTTACGATATACGACATCTTTACCCTCGATGCACAGCTGCCGCTTAGAATGTTTGCTATAACTGCCACATACACTGTTGTTCTCTTACAGTTTGCTACACTTTAACGTTCCATATTTACAATCGTTTAGTTTACTTGGCCTGCCATTAAAAAATACTTAAATCAAAACGATTGGATGTACTTAAGTCCTTTCGCATTTGATAGTCCGCCAACAATTGATACAGCATATCTTTTGATGACCTCATTTGTTATTTTTGTCCAGAAAACAGCAACAATAATCCGAGTATTCAAGCCCAATTCAATAGAGCAATTTTCTGTTCGTGTTCATAGGTTTTACTTTTAGTTATCTGAGACTATGTAGAAGTGTTTGAGACTTCGATGCTGCGTGATGTGTGGATCTATGGTAGGTACGCGTAAAACATCGCGTCGCAAATTTTATGTCGTTGCGGTATACAGCGCCGCGTCCTATGACATGGGATATACAAGGTGTTCCATGACCACGTCACAGGAACGCACGACACACATCTTACCCGAAGTTTTTGCGAAGCGTTTGAGAGTTTAGCAATGTGGCGTGGCAGCACTGAGGGCCCAGACAAGATGCATTACGCTAACTATCGTTGCTATTTGTTAGTTTCTAAACCAATCGCGTCACTGGCACATCACGTGACATTTCGTATCACGTTCATCTCCTGGATTTTTAATTGTGATTGAGAACCCTTGCTCTAATGCAATCCCGTAGATAGAGCTCGAACCTTAGACTCGTCACTTGACGTTGCCTGTGATTGTAAACTTAAATAATCCGGACAATTGTTTCCTGGGCTTAGGATATCTGATCTTGACTTGACATCAAGTTGAAGGTCAACTTGAAAAATAGATTGAAAAGAAGATACTTCACGCCGTCAAGTCTCTTCTTATCTATCTATTTTACTTTTTAACTGACTTCAATAAAAGAGGAGGTTCTCAATTCGTCGGATTATTTGTTTTTTAATGGAACATTTTGTCATTATGAGAATTGTTAACGGGATGAAATTTCGTCTATTTCGTCAGGCCATATTAGTATTTTAGTGAGAATTATTAATGTGATTATAATATTATTTGACACGACATTAGATAAATTACATTGCGGCAAAATTTAATCATAAGCACCTACCATACGTAGTATCTGTTGTAGAGTTGTGGCCAACCGCAGTGTGTGGTAGTACAATCACATATTTCGTAAACTAATAACTTAATCATAAGATAATATTAGGTCCCCGTGTGATGGCTTTTAAAAATGAACTTATCGTACTTAATTCACAGGATTATACTTTGGACGAAGATTTCTCAAAAGTCTTTGTTCCATACCGTATTTTACAAAAGATATTAGGCACCTCTCGTGTAGACATTAAAGACAGTCAGGTTTTTGCACCTAGTATCGTTCAGAAATGCTACACGATTATCTGCATGATAATTACGTCAATTGCTATTGTTAGTATATTGAAAACATATTCGGGGAGGTTTAGCGACAATAATCTGATGTTCTACCAATGGATGGTCGGAGTCTCTGCAGCTCCCATTGTATTTGCAGCCGGCATTATTCATGCTAGATTCTGGAACAATAACGGCAATATCGAGTTATATATTCGAATGCAGAAAATAGATCGCGTAATGAAAACTAATCGCAACATTAACAACAACCATTACAAACATAATCTAACGACACTGTTGTCCTTGACAATTATCTACTTAAGTCTTATGGTGTTGGCAATATTCCTGGTTAAAGATGAATTTGGAGTTTTCGAACTGCTAACTGCCACTTACATTATGATGACTTTTGTATTCGAATTGTGCAGTTGTGCCAGCCTTATCAGATTCTTTCAAATGCGCGTAGACCTCATCAATTGCATAATCATCAGACATTTTAGTGGAATCAACCTTGGTATTGAAATATTTAGCAAACAGAGCAATACTTTTGAACTCCTCATAGACATTCCCTTTGAATGGCAAGATTTTGAAACGAGCGCCACAGATATTTTTATTAAAGAAATTTTCGACGGATTCACCGTTTTTCAGAACACATTTAACTTCCAGGTAAATAAATGACTTGATTTTGAAATTTTAACATATTCTAAGAATGAACTAGGTACTTACTCGTACTAACGCGGCCAATATTTCTTTTGCAGATATTTCTTTTTTGCGGTACATTTGTAGTTTGGGTTCTATTCACCTTCAAGTACGCAATATTTACATTGCAAAACCATCAAAATCTGAATAAGGTACTAACTAGGTATACTAATATACATGTTATTCACGTGTACGTTTCCTTATGAATTTGACTCCTGAATATACTCGTACAGTAAAAGTATTAATATGTAGTACTTGTCTGTATCCCTTGCACATCACTGTGCATAACAAATACTGACAGATGCCACAATGAATGTGACAGCAATAGACGGCCGAGACTATTAGTACTAAAGGGGTTACTCCCTTATTCATAAACGCACAATTAACCGACTTTAGTTAAAGTCTGCTTCGTCCCTTTTTGTCCAGTTCAATTTTCATAATGGCAGATTACCTACTTTGAGCACACTTTAGCTACTATTGCACATGTATGAATAAGAGGTTGGGGCTTTACTATACTTACTTCAATGTTTTTTTTAGCGTTTGATGATTCTAGACTACCTCCTTTTGCTGACACTGGCTCTTACGGAACTGGTCCTGCTCATAGTTCTTTGTGTCCGCTGCGAAAAGTTTATCCGAAAGGTTCGCAAAACGAAGCACCTCTCCATATTAGTCATGTCCCGTTACTCTGACGGTAAGGGCTAAATGTACTTAGGCCGTATTAAGTATGAAATGTTAATAAAATAATTTGATTAAGTAAATAATAATTCTTCTTCTTAATATTGTACCTATAATTAATGTCTTTCATATCATTGTTTTTTTAAGTTTTAACTACTTACTTAGATATGTGTTTTTATTATCATGGTAGATTATCCCAACTATATTGTTTTGACGTGAACTCCATGTGAATTCATTGGAAAACTACTTGTTTTCAGGACCACTAAGAGCAAAAGCAAAGAACATGCTGAAGTTGATAGAAGAATCGCCACCGTGTTTCTCGGTGTACGGGATGTGGCAGATGGACGCACAACTCCTGCTCGACGTGTTTAATCTAATTACAAATCTCACTGTCACTATAATACAGTTCACATTTGTATAGAAAGTTACTTTACGTTGGTCGGCCTTGACTGCAGTTTGCAATATACGATAGCTCCGTAACCTGTGTTTTCTTTGCTCCTGAATACCTAGCGGCTATAACCAAGCTAGGACACAACACTTACATTAACAACTGCAAACGCTTGCAATTATTTTGTCAAAGTGAGGTAAGGTAGACGTCCGAGTGCGACATTTCAAGAGAAAATATTTATTTGCGTCGTAATATTATGTCCATTTATGCATCGAACCAGAACATTTTCATGTGTTTTTGACCTTTACTCTTGTCAAATGAAAGTTTTATATGGTGACCATGCCGAAATTTCTCAAAATGAAAAAAAAAATGCCCATCGAATTGTATTAGTAAATGTGAGGTGCTTTCGCTGGCAAATAAGTTCGTTATTTATTAATTGGAGTGTGAAATATTAAAGCCACAAACATTTGTCATCGCTAAAATGAGGTGGTGACAAAAGTAATGTCAATCTTATTTATCGCAATTCAAAGTATGGGGACAAGTACTAGTACAGCGTCGAGCACTCGGACGTGTTCCTTATAGGCACTTGTTCCTTGGATGTAACCGTGGCCAGATAACTGGTTATTTGTGAAGATTTATTTCCTCCAGTATAACTTTTTATCTCCGAGGATTTTATTTTCCTCGCAGATAACTGTTAAAAATAACAGTTATTTGTAAAACTTTCTTTACATATAACTGTTAAAAAGAACAATCACAATACAGTAAAAGTATTCATATGTAGTACTTGTCTGTATCGCTTGCGTAACAAATACTGACGGATGCCACAATGAGTGTGACAGCAATAGACGGCCGAGACTATTTAATACTGTTACCATAAAATAACTCTTATGCGATTATGCGATTTGTTTTTAAAAGGAATTTTTGACAGGACCACCACTTTGGTAATTTTAGTAGGAGATACTCTTAATGTGGATAAGTCCAGTGTAGATAAATTAATATCAACACTAAATATAATTGAAGGTAGGGGCATAGCTAAAATAATACTGTGTGCGCTACCATATTCACAAAGTATGCCTTTTAGTCATAATAATAGAATAGCAAACTTTAATTCTATTATGTATAATTCTATATGCTTTAATAAAAAATATAATTTCTTTGATTTAAATAAATTTATAAAGCGCCTCACCCTAACCACAGGAAAAATTCATTTGCCAAGGAAATATATTTTGACTTTGGTTGACCTATTAGCTTTTAATATAGAACCAAATATATACAGTAGCATCAAGTCCCAGCAAGCCAATATTAGCAATAATGCCTTAAATCATGATTTAAACTAAATTATAGGACAGCGGAAACACCCTTGAGTATAAATTTAATTCATCAAAATATTCAAGGTTTTTCCAGCAAAGAACTAGAAATAGGGTTGTTCTTAGATAATGAAAATGTACAAATTATGTGCATTACTGAACATTGGCTTAGACAAGACCAATAGATATTAGATTTCATAAATTTTAAATTAGTTAGTTATTTTGCCAGAAAAAGTGCCATTCATGGTGGCTCTCTTATAATTGTTAAAAGTACCCTTAAATCCAAAGAAAGAAAGGATATTATAAAGCTATCGATAGAAAGGATTGTAGAAATTTCTGGCGCAGAACTAGAAAGTTATATAATAATATGTGTTTACAGACCACCACTATCTGATTTTTGCACATTTGAATCTACCTTGGAACATGTGTTACTCGTAGTTTGTGGAGATTTTAATGTTAACTTACTTGAAACGTCAAATAATACCACTCAGTTACTAAGTTTATTTAAATCTTTTAATTTAGCTAATCTGTTCTTTGAACCCACACGGATAGGTGTAGGTAAGTAGTGCAACCTGCTTAGATAACATTTTTTGTAATTGCGAATGTTTGGATAAAGAAGTATTTAATTGTTTTAATTCTGACCATAGTGGTCAGAAGGCATCTTTCTTAAATGATTTTTATCAAAAACCTCAGACGATAACATACCGACCTATACCTAACTAGCAATCGTTTGGAATTATTCAAAAATAAAGTTCAGGCTAATCTTTCAGTGTTACCTTTCTTAAAGAATGACTCTAAATAGTATTTATAAAGACTTGTTTGGCGTAATTCTACACCAATTTAATAATAATTTTAAAATGAAAACTATTTCTAGGTCGAAAACCAAGTTTAGTGAATGGGTTACTGTAGGCATTCATAAGAGTAGAAATAGGCTTTATGACCTATATAAAGAGAGGGAGGACAAAATAAGAACGCCGACTTCCTAATTTATGTTAAGAATTATTCGAGGACCTTTAAGCAAGTTTGTTTAACTGCTAAGGCAAATTTTCTTAGTCTTAAACTCAAATCAGCTGAGAATAAAGTAAAAACTGTATGGAATATTATAAATAGAGAAACAGGTAAATCAAAAACACGTGACAATCAAGTCACCATAAACGCAGGTGACAAACAAATCACGTCAAATAAAGACGTTGCCTTAGCATTCGAAGATTATTTTTCAAACATAGCCTCTAATACAACGAAATGTCTTAAATCATCCGCGGTTGAAGCTCAATCATTACTTTGCACTAATGTCAGTAAATGTAATATAAACTTTGAATTCAGCCCTGTAAATTCAGGTTCAATAGTCAAGGTATTTAAATCGCTTAGTTTAAAAAAGACTGAGGATTTGTGGGGCACATCAGTTAGAGTACTATTTCATATCATAGATGTAACTGCACCCCATTTATCATTAATTTACAATAATTGTTTATCAGAGGGGATCTTTCCAGATCTCATGAAATATAGTAAAGTCATACCTCTTTTTAAATCGGGCGAGATGAGTGATTTAACGAACTTCCGTCCCATTTCCATACTACCCGTTTTAAGTAAAGTCTTTGAGAAACTAATGCTGAATGATATGTTAGGTCACTTTAATAGAAATAAAATACTTAACAGTAACCAGTTTGGGTTTACCCGAGGTCGATCAACAATTGATGCGGCTTCTGTGCTCATTAAATATATATATAACAGTTGGGAGAAATCTTGTGATGCAGTAGGAATATTTTGTGATCTTTCTAAAGCTTTTGATTGCGTGGATCATTCGACCCTAATTTTAATATTAAAACATTATGGATTGTCCAATAAAGCTTCAAGTCTTATGTCTTCTTATCTAAGTGATAGAACTCAAACAGTTGTTGTAAACAAAACGCAATCTGTTGGAGCTACAGTGAAATTAGGTGTGCCGCAAGGCTCAATTTTAGGCCCTTTTTTATTTCTGGTTTATATAAATGACTTACCACCAACAGTAGATAAACTTTGTGAGATTGTACTTTTTGCTGATGATACTTCATTAATTTTCAAAGTAGATAGAAAGTCCATTGACTACAGTAGGATAAACGCCACACTAGTTAAAGTACTTAATTGGTTTACTAGTAACAATTTACTACTAAATGCTAAAAAAACTAAATGTGTTAGGTTCGCTTTGCCTAATGTTAAACCGGTAGATTCTAGTATTTTTCTAAATGACGAGTGTCTGCAAATGGTAGATAAGGCAGTTTTTCTAGGCATAACCATAGATAAATATTTGCAATGGAGTCCCCATATAGCGGTACTGGCAGGTAAACTAAGTTCGTCGGCTTACGCGGTTAGGAAAATTAGACAACTAACTAATGTTGAGACAGCTCGCATAGTTTATTATAGTTATTTCCATAGTGTGATGTCGTACGGTATTCTGGTTTGGGGTAAGGCAGCTGAAATACAAAGTATATTTGTCTTACAAAAAAGGGCTATTCGTTCTATTTATAACTTAAATTCCCGTGACTCCTTAAGATAACTTTTTAAAGAAATTCACATCTTAACTGTAGCGTCTCAATTTATTTATGAGAATATTATTTATGTTATTAAAAATTTAAATTCTACATACATACATAAACTCACGCCTTTATTCTCAGAGTGGGGTAGGCAGAGCTACAGAATTACCAACAACTCTAAAAATTTGGTAATAATTCTGCAACCACATTTTGCACTTTTAGGCTAAGATGTTTACCAGTGTATTGTAATTTAAATTATTTTACCAAAAATTCCGATGTAGGTACATAATCTAAATACAAGAAATAAAAATAAAATTGTTATCCGAAAATTCCGCGTCCGTAAAGTATATAAATCATTTGTTGGTCAATGCATTCATTTCTATAACAAATTACCTGACGTTAACATTACCCTTTCCAGCACTTAAAAATTACTTAAAAAAGTCGTTAATATCTAAAGCGTACTATAGGGTCGAGGACTATCTAACAGATAAAAATGCTTGGCCTAAACCCGAAACTTGGTCATTCATAATTTGTAAAATTGCAAAGTTGTTTGTCTAGGGGACACCGTTGATGTGGGAAAGCATATCAAACTTTTATTTGGTTGTCCTGTGTCTTTTTTTTCTCTCCTCTCTTCCCCCCCCCCCCCCCCCCCCTTTGTCTCTCTCGTAATTGACATGTTTTCCTGCTGAACTAACTACGCATGCTATTTGATATTATATTTAATTTAATATTTATTGCTTTATATAATGCTAGATTAAGTAGTACCATTGTAACATGTTTAAAAAATGACTGACTGCTGAGTTTCTTGCGGCGTTTCTTCTCGGCAGTGGTCTCCTCTTGGGAAGCGCTGGTAGATTCATGACGTGTAAAAGTGCCCGTGCGGCCTACTTACTGAATAAATATCTTTTATCTTTTTTTTATCTTTTAAACTCCCTTATTCATACACGCACAATTTTATTATTTTAAAAATACTAAAAAGGGCAATTAAAGTGTCCTTACAGACAAAATGGGTAAAAAAATAGATTTTCTTTACAGATAACTGTTAAAAAGAACAGTTATCTATGAGGTAAATGAAATCCTCGGAGATAACTAGTTATCTCCAAGGAAATAGATTTTTTGTACTCGTCGATTAAAATGTGTGTATTACGATTTCATAGAGAATACTGTAACGTCACTCTTTTCATCGTTGAATAGTCTAGATGTTACTTCCGAAACAACCGAAATAACTATTTCGATACGCTCTAGACAACCGAAATAACTATTTCGATACGCTCTAGACAAACGAAATAACTATTTCGATACGCTCTAGACAACCGAAAAAAATTTGAAAATAGAACTTCGGATATCCATATAATTATGTGTCCTTGTTTAAGGAGCCTCGATCCAATACAAAATTGCCAATCTGTGTCGTTTCGGAACGTAGCAGCGTCGCATCATCTGTCAAAAATCTACTTTTAGTTTTCTTATATACTCGTATTAATGACTTACATTATTAATTTTAATGAACTTGTACAAAAAGCATTGTTCACAATAGTGTCATAATTAAGCTTTTTAATCTCGTACCTTACTTAGGCCACGAAGCTTGCTGAGTACAACACGGTACTCGACTAAAAAGCTCTCTATTATAACACGATTACGAAAAATACTATTCTTTACAAATAACTGTTACATAACATAAAATCCTCAGGGATAACCCTTTATAGTAGAGTAGAAAAAATATTTACAGATAACCAGTTATCTGGCCACGGTTACCTCCAAGGAACAAGGGCTTATAGGTAGGCATACAATAAAAAATATACGTAATAAAAATACGAAATGAGGTTACTGCCTATATCGGCTATATCTAACAGTCGCAGAAAGTAGACCTTAACACCATGGAATTAATGAAAAATGATGAAAAGTGACGAATCTTTTTACTCCCCGACTGTACAAGACAACCGATTGTATTTTCAAGTTTCAATTAAAGATATTCTGATTCTTAGGCACCTTTAAACAACATGAAGGTTAAATAAAAAATTAGGTTCATAATATTATTTTATTAAATTGCCACTGACAAAATATTCTACGAGGCAGGTGTTTTTAATTAAGAAAAGAAGAAGATAGTTTTCTGTTATAAGGTTATAGGTCAATGTGTTTTTTTTCTTTTTCGTGTGTAAAGTACTCGTATATGGTGATGGGCTGAAATGGTGGGTCAAAATAAGTATGTAGGTACAATACTAAATACAGGGGATGTATTTTTTGCGTTCCGTAAAAATATTTTACGTAACACCTGGCCATAATGTGAGTTTTATCGCACGCTGCTCGCACGGTAAAACTCGCATTGTGGCCAGGTGAAGACGTAAAATTGTGTACTCATCACGGGCAGTAAAAAAGAAAGCCCTCTATCGCATATTTACAACCCTCGCCTACGGCTCGGGTCTCAAATACCTGCGATTTCGGGCTTTCTTTCTTTTACAGCCCTTGTTAAGTAATGTACTATAACAGTGTCGGATTCGGATGTTGTGTTAGTGTTTCAAATGTTTTCTTCGTATATTACTTAATTAACTTTCTATTCTCGTATTTGACAGATTTTTTAAATCAATAATTGCGGTGTGTGGTGTAGTTGTTTACTTATAACTGGAGGTATTACATATATTAAAAACTGAAGTCCATTTGTGTGAGTGTCAATTTTCTCCTCAATTGGCATTATCTCATCATTCAATTACAAAGATTAGAACAGTCTAATGAAGTTATTTTGGCCTGAATTATTAATGCAATCATATTAAGTATCACAAGTGTTTTGCATCATTAAGTAATGTTAGTTTGTAGTGGGCGTAATTTACTGCATAAATTTACTTACGCGCATACGTTACCCGATTTTTATTACATTTAGTCGCGCTTTAAAACCATCTGGATATCCATCATGGTTTTAATGGAAACTGATATTCAAAATAAATGTACCACAGAGTACCTATCAAACGACATTTTGAATGATGAGTTTGTAAAAGTTTTTAAGCCATTCCGGATTGTCCAAAAACTATTAGGGACATGTCGAGTAGATGTTAAGGATAAATTCGTTACTGCGCCCTCTTCCTTTCAAAAATGCTACACAATCATCTGTATAGCAATAATAACATATTCTTTTACGGGTGTATTTAAAACGTACTCTTCTCGGTTTTCTACCGAACTTGCAATGAACAACTTGTGGATGGCCGCGCTCTTTGTAATTCTCGCTGTTTATTCAGTCAGCATAATCAACTCGAGATTTTTTAACAATGAAGGCAATGTAAAATTGTATATTAAAATGCAAGAAATAGATCTTCTTATGAAACTAGACGAACAACAGAGCGTTAATAACAATCACTATAAACTTAATCGAATTATTTCCCTCATTGTAGTAGCAGTTTTCGTAATTATATTCATCGTGGCGATAGGGTTAACTTACGGACATTACGGAATTATGGAACTACTCGGACCAATGTGGACTTTACTGACGCTTACGATTGAAGTGTGTAGTTGTTCCAGTAACATGATATTTTTCACTATAAGAATACGTCTTATAAATTCCACTGTCGCTAATCACTTCAAAGACACGATCTGTCGGAAAGAAACCTTGAAGAAAGGACCCAAATCACATGAAACCAAATGCGAAAGTTTTGAATCAAAAGACACTGATGTATTCTTGGCAGAGATTTTTAGTGGATTTAAATCTTTCAGGGATCAATACAGCTTTCAGGTACATATGCCATTAAAAAGGAGCCTGAATTATTTAAACATAAATGAATTTTTCAATTTATACCAAATAGAAACCTCATTTCTTTTTCAGATATTTTTATCCTGTACAGAATCAGTCGCTTGGATCCTTTTTACTATGAAATATGGAATTCTTATACTGCAGAGTCGTGAGGACAAGGTAAGCGTGTCCTAAATATAACTTTTTTTTCTAATGTATTGTATTCACTTTGTACAATGACCACATGACCTCATCCCACCCTCCACTTTCTCACATCGGTCTTCTAGACGCCGAGAGGGCTTCCATCGACATGTAGAGGTAGTAGAATACCCAATGGTTCGCACGCAGCAGTTTGCTGCGTCGTTTCTTATTCGCACTGCCAAGGAGTGGAACGCTCTGACTGTGTCCCCGGAATCATATCACCTCGGTGTTTTCAAGGCACAGAGTAAATGGGCATTTTCTGGGTAAGCGTGTACCATCTTCGACCTCGTCGTCACTTAACCTCAGGTGAGAGTGAGGTCAAACGCGAACCCATTATAGACAATATCAAACTACGTTTCTAGCTTAAAATATACTCAATACTCAATCATTTATTGCATTCCACAATGAAAGCATTCCTCAATCATTTATGTTTTTTATTTCAGTATCTCCTGGCGCTAGATTTGCTGTTCTTGGGTCTCATGGCTCTTATCAAGACGGGATTACTTCTAGTGCTGTGTTTGCTTAGTGAAATATTTTTCCGAGAAGTATATAAAACGAAGAAGCTCTCAATATTTGTTTTGTCGAAGTATGTCGATGGTAAGATTTTTTGTTCATACACCTATTTAGAGGGGACCCAGTCTACATATCAATTACGGGGTAGGTACACGGAAAGAATATCTTTAGTAATTTTTTTTCCAAAATTAATAGTACCTACTCAGGTTATTAAATGTATTTTCCCCAAATATTATGCGTGCTTGACACGCACTTGACCGGTTTTTTATCTATTGCCTATAGTTCTGTGACAAAGCACGTAATTTGGTCCCTCAAATTTTTATCGCCACTTCACGCTGCGCATATTATTATATACAAATGCATAGATAATTTACGTCAAAAATAAATCGTCTAGGTTTTTTCTAGCCTCATTCGTGTGTCAGTAAATAAATTACGGTAAATTAAATTTATTTAAGAATCCGACAACTTTATTTAATTTCAGGACGTTTGAGAAGAAAAGCCAAGAACATGTTGAAGTTAATAGAAGACATGCCACCGCGCTTCTCGGTGTACGGCATGTGGCGCATGGACGCGCGACTCATACTACACATTTTCCATATAACTTCTACTTTCCTAGTAATAATATTACAATTTGCTTTCCTGTAAAATAACTTTACAGTCGGTAGTGGTAGGTATATGCACATTAAAAACACAGAAGTATCCTTTTATGACTTGACGCAGTTGATATGGATTTACATTATTTCATTCAAGCGATAAATATAACTTCTATACATTGTGTATACCGTCCCAACCAATTAGAACCAGTACCTGACCACGTGTTTTGGTTTATAATTGACCTATTAAATAGAAACAACACGAACACGAATATAGTTCGGTTTGAAATTGTCTGGTTTATTTTCTCCTTGTATTTAGTAGGTAACAAATTCATTTAATTGCGAGACATTCAGGGCCGTAATAAACTGGGCTTGGTTGAGATGCCCGACTTGACATGTTGACATGTTAAAATCAACGCCAAATCATTAAACATTAGTTTATGAATACGGCTCTCAGGGTGGTCTCAAATGAAACCGTGTTGGCCAAACATATTTCGGCCTAAAGGTAGGAATGGTTAGGATACCCTCATGTAAATGTATTTGATGAATTCTCGTGCAAAGTGATAAACTACGTGGTCAACTGTCATCCCATTCGTTTTGGATGATAGAAAATAGAAACGTTAGTACCGTTTACATGTTGGCTAGGGCCCCTGCAACGCAACCCATAATAACTAATTGGCGCAAATCGGAAACTATGAGACTAATAGCAGCTTATCCACGATCGTACAAGTCATAATCATTAAGGCTGTAGTGAAATTGGAAAGATTAAGGTAGTAAACGACGTTATTCAAGCCTGAATTATTAATGCAATAAAGTTAAGTATCGTAATTGACGTGTGAAGTACATATACTCGTAGGTAGATGTTACTCTACTCATATTAGAATATTGACGTGGGCCTAGTTCCTTACGGTCATTGAAGTATTATTTGTTGGACTACGTCATGGTTTTGATGAAGACTGAACATCATGATAAGTGCACCATAGCAGAGTATCTTTCAAACGACATTCTGGATGATAATTTTGCAAAAGTTTTTAAGCCTTTTCACGTAATTCAAAAGATATTTGGGACATGCCGAGTAGATATTAGGCATCAATTTGTTTCTGCGCCCTCTACCATTCAAAAATGCTATACGATCATCATTTTCATATTAACATCTTATTCATTTATGAGCCTGATCGACATTTTTTCCGCTCGCTTTGATACTAATGATCATACATTGAAAATTTTGACCATAGTCTCGATCTTAAGTGAATTTATCGTATATTCGGTCAACGTTATCAGTCCAAGATATTTTAACAACGAAGACAATGTCGAATTGTACATGAAAATGCAAAAGATAGATCGTCTCATGAAACTCGATGTAAACAAGAGCGTAAATAACAATCATTTTAAACTAAACCGAATAATTTTCATTATTTTTGCTGCAGTTTTTGTATTAACACTGTTATTGACGATTGCATTAGTTAGAGTTGAATATGGAGTTGTGGCTCTAGTCGGATGTGTGTGGACTTATGGGACATATATGTTTGAAGTATGCTGTTGCTCTAGCAGTTTAACATTTTTCACATCGAGGATACGTCTAATTAATTACGTTATAGCGAACCATTTTAAAAACCAGAAATGTCAGAATGAATCGTTGTCCAAGGAGCACAAATCACGAGACGTCAAATGGGAAACTTTTGATTCCTCTGACACAGATGTTTATTTGACGCAGATATTTGCTGGTTTTAAATCTTTCGAGGCTCAGTACGTGCTTCAGGTAAGTTCTTCGTTTATCTAAGTTAGTTCGATTTGTTGTGCTAAAACTATATTTCTATTGAAGAACTAATTTATGTTTTAGATATTTTTATTCTGCGCAGAATGTGTTTTTTGGATTCTTGTAACTATTCTGTATGGCATTCTTACGTTACAAAGCAGTGGGACCAAGGTATTCTCCTGATCATGTGAACAGATTTCTGTTGAATATCGTATATCAAGTTATCTGTGTTCTTTTGTTTCAGTATATCTTGCTACTAGATTTACTATTTCTTAGTGGTTTGGCTTTTGTCAAGACAGGATTACTTCTAGTACTGTGCATACTTAATGAAATGTTTTTGCGAGAAATATATATAACGAAGCAACAATCAATATTCGTTATGTCACGTTACGTAGATGGTATGTACCTACTGTATAAGTATCTTTTAGTAGGTAGTTTTACTGGCGCGAATGTTTAAGCGCTTGTGCGTTAGGTACATAGGTATCTAACCCTGACCCACCATAGAACTGTGTCTCCGTGACGTTATGATTTAAGTCATAGCAAATGTCAAACAAATTGTTTTATAATGTCTCTGTGACACCTTTCTATGGTGGGTCAGGGTTCTAATGGGCGGATAGTACATAAGCTTTAACCAAGAAGTTTTTGAAAAATTGCCCGCAAATGTATACAGAGTGGAAACAATTAATGGGCAACAGCCTGCCACAAATTATCATTTGCAGTACCATCGTGACCTTAGTATGTTGACGATAAAATTCGGTTAGTGTTGGGGTTTATGTCTTTTTTTTCTGTGACCTAATGTTTCTTGAGCAGAGTTTTTTTTTTATTGATCCTATCGATTACCTACTAGGTAAAATAAAATAGTACCTACTATTTCAAAAAAAAAAAAAAAAAAAAAAAAAATCAGCGCTGCAGGTGTTTAACACCTCAGCATTATGCTGAGCCAGTGTCCAATTCACTGCCGCGAAGACACTACTATTTCTATTGCTTTTTTTGTTTTTACTTTTTTTCTGTGTGTCATGTGTGTAGTGAATAAACGTATTTTTCTTTCTTTCTTTCTTTCTATTTATTTTTTGCATTTCTAGTAGTTTCAATTCCCGGCTCGGTAAGCTTAAGAAAAAAAAAATTAGGCGTACCGACCGATTGCGTACTATTCGCAACTAATAAGTAGGTACTTACTTCTTGCACATGACTTGTGAAATCAATTCTCAAGTAGGTACTTACTCGAAGGAACACTAACAATAAGTCAAGTCATCAATGTTCAAGTTTTTATTGTGACATCTGTTTTTTTTCCTGAATTTGATACGGAACCATAAAAACTTTCGTCTTAAAATAACGTAAAATTAAGGTTTGTCTCTAACTTTTTTCCTTTTCTTTCGTATTTTTCAGGACGTTTGAGAAGAAAAGCCAAAAACATGTTGAAGTTAATAGACGACATGCCGCCGCGCTTCTCGGTGTACGGCATGTGGCGCATGGACGCTCGACTCATACTCCACATTTTCCATATAATTTCTACTTTCCTAGTAATAATATTACAATTTGCTTTCCCTTAAAAACGTTACTAACACTTACTATTGTACATATAGAGTAGTACAACCTTGAAAAACGAAACGGAAAACACATTAGTACCTTATGAATTTCGAGAGTCCACCAATAATTAGTTAGATGTTAAAAATAGCACGACACAAATTAACACAATTAAATAAGTCATCAGTGTGGCAATGTTTAATAACGATGAAAGCGTTATTAAGGCTTAATTTTTCTTGGAATAAACGCTATACACTAATACTTATTACTTTAAAATATAGGTACCTACGCAAGTGCCTAATAGTCTTATCATACTCGTAACAGAAGGAGTACCAGTGGTATTATTTCCATAGTAATTAAACTGTTACCACCATGGACCTAAACCGAGGTCCTAACGAAGATAAACTAAATCGTTTAAAAACGCTTGAGATTCTTTCACAAGACGCTCCAGATGAAGGATTCATGAAAGTATTTGGGCCATTTCGTAATGTTCAAATAATTCTGGGAACATGCCGCGTTAACGTAAACGATCGGATCATCGGTGCGCCCACAATAATTCAAAAATGCTACTCGATCGTCTTTTTGCTGTTGCTTATGACTTCTACCCTAAGCGTAATACAATCGTATTTCTTAAAGAAAATCATCACCGATCGTCTCATGATCATGCTTTATACTACTGGGGTGTTTGGACTTAATTTAACATGTGGTGTGAACGTAATTCACACCCGATTCTTATACAATGAGGAAAAAGTTAAATTTCATATCAAAATGCAGCAAATAGATCGTGTTATGGGAATAAACAACATTAAAAGTGTCCACAAGATGCATTATGAATATAACGTCGGTTTGACAGCCGCGTTGATAACGGTGACCGTTGTATTAGCGGCACTGACCGTAATAGTGACGTGGGGTCAAGTCGAAATGTATGAAATTTTTGGCCCATTGCTTTTACTGTCGTCATTTATGATAGAGTTGAGTTGCTGCTCCAGCCATGTTAAATTCTTCACCGATCGGGTGCGCTTCATAAATATGATCATTGCGGAACATTTTGGAAATGGTCGCATAGGGACGGACACGCTGATTCAGAGATGCATATTATTAAAAAAACATAAAAATGTTACCATGGAAGGCCAAGATTTTAACACAAGCAAAACGGAAGTTTACATGAAAGAGATATTCTCAGGATTTTCTTCCTTTCAGGAGAATTACAGGTTTCAGGTAAAGCTGGTTAAAAACTTATTTTTTTACTTAAGAGTAATCTAAATATAAAAATATGAATAATCTTCTAGGTCTTCCTTTTCTGCGTAACGCATGTACTTTGGATTGTGCTGCCGTTCGAGTATGGAATTCTTGCATTGAAAAATAATATACACATGGTAGGAATTTAATTAGTAAAATGATGCTATAACTGCTTTGTTCATTTACTGTTAGGATAATTAATTAATTGGGTTAATTTTTATTAATAGAATCGGGTCGGTAAAGTAATTGATTTTTCCATTCATTTTTACAACCTTAGAATATTTCAAGGAGCAAACAATACAAGTAACAACAAACCAAAACACATTTAATTTTAATTTTTACGATCTGGTCGGTGAGGCACATTGATTTTCGTACTTATTATTAATAATAATTGTAATGTAATAAAATACCTATACTAATATAATATTGTGTTTATTACAGAAACATCTTTTTCTCGATTTCTTACATATAAGCGTCGTGGGTTGCTTACAAGCTATTCTATTGATTACAATGTGTGTGCGCGCTCAAGTCTTCTTTGGCGAGATTAAAACAACTAAAAAGCTTTCAATCCTCGTCATGTCACAATACATCGAAGGTAAATATACATAAAACCTTAAATAGGTACAGTCAAGGAAATTGATTCCTAGACCATTTTGGACTATGTCAAAGTGACATGGTAAATAAAATCATAAGAAGTTTCTTACGTTTTGATTGATTACGTCACTATGACATAGTCCAAAATAGTCTAGGAATCAATTTCCTTTACTTTACAGTCAACGACTTTAATTGTTAAGGCACTATAGAACACTGTTTTACTCGTATTGACAGCGTCAAGTCACCAGCAGTGCCTATTCTACACGGTAAAAACCAAATCGTTTGACTTGTTATGGTATTGTTTTTAACTGCCGCCATTACTTACATAAATAAGAGCTATCAAAAAGTATACGTACGTAAACGTAAACGTATATTGCCTTTGGTTTTGGGCATATCATCGTATTGTCTTTAACTCTACCGCCATCATTGCTGTCAAGTATATAAGAGCTATTGTAACGTTAACAATATGATAAAATATCAAAGGCAATATGGCTTTAGGTGACAGAAATTACGTCGAAATTAATATTTGGTTTTCAGGTATAAGGATGGTTTTATAAGCTTTAATTAAAACAAAACTTAATTGATTCCTTTGTGTGACGAAGGTTACCCTACCCATATAGTTTGTATGACTAACTTTCGTCACACAAAGGATGCGATCGTGATTTTGTTTTCAATAAGCCCTTAATTATGTAGGTGTATTTCAAAACGACCCATGAAGAATTAAATTTCTTAACTAAAAAAACTCAACGAGTTGAAAATCTTAACCGTCCTAACGCTAAACTTGATTAATTTAACGACAACGACGATTTAACTTACACGACCCGCGCCTATGTAGTTGGTAGTGACTCTGACTCTGCTTACAAAGTTAGTGGTCTTGGCTTCGACTCTTGGTATGGGCGAATATTTCGTTGCTTAAATACAAAAGTGCTAAAATCAAAATGTGTTTGTGTTGCATTTATATTCGTAATGCTATATACTTTAAGTTTTAAATCAAACTAAGTATATCTGTTTTTGTTTCGCGGCGCTTTTGTATTTAGGCAGCGATTTGTGTGATGAACACGAGTATCTGTAACTAAGTATTGGACGTTTTCTATGTGTTTAAGTATGTATTTCTCTCTAGTACAAGCCTAGAGCTTAGTTTGGGACTAGTGAATTTGTGTAAGATTATCTCCTGATATTCATTTACTTTTTATGAAATATTTTCAGGGCCTCTAAGGAAAAAAGCGAAGAACATGATAAAATTGATAGAGGAGTTGTCTCCTTGTTTCTCGGTGTACGGAATGTGGGAAATGAACGCGCGACTTCTTCTGGATATGTTCAGTGTCGTGACTAGCCTGCTTGTTACTATCTTGCAACTAGCGTTCTTGTAAAAGCATACAAAATATTTAAATCACGTTTTAACTACTTAGCAAGGAATCTTTCTCTTGTTTTGTGTGTCATGTTTGAAATAAACATTTAAATGTCATTGAAGATTTTCTTTGAACCTAACACCCCAAAAACGAATTCCCTAGATCTTGCTTTATACATCCTGAGAGTACATAACCACACACGACAAAATCAACTACGATATCATATAATGAATAATTTAATTTCGTTTTATCGAAATGTTCCAAAGCTAATGACAAAATATGAAGGTGTTTGATTTTCACTAAGTATATTATTAATTTACGAGTTTCGTACCTAATTCTTCTCTTCTTCCTCTCAGCATATACACTTCCACTACTGGACATATGCTTCTTCCATCCTCTACCTACTTTGGCGTTAGATAATCGAAATCTCTGCCTTTCTACCCTAAACAAACGGTAACTTCAAGCACAACTGGGGGGTTCTTATCACATAGCTATGAAGTCCAGTTTAAGCTGAGGAAAAAGGTCAGACCTATGTAACTGTAACAGCTCTTTCCTTTAGGTACGCTCGTCGGTCTGTCAAGTAAAACATTCACATTAGTGACATGGTTTTTTACAATTTACACCATTAATAAACATTTTTACAGAACAACAAGTTTTAGAGTTGTTGGTACTTAATTCTGTAGCTCTGCCTAAGTCACTCTGGGAATGAAGGCGTGAAGGTATGTATGTATTATACAGGGTGTCCCAAAACTCAACGATAATCCGCCAAGGGCTGATAGAGCAGCTTAAAAGCTATCGATTTAACACCTATGTATGTTCAGCGATTTTCGCTAGTTTCGGAGATATTGATCATTTTAATCTGAAATTTTGTAATTTTCCCTTATGCCCATGTCACGAAAAATCATTAATTTCGTTATGTATTTCATAAGTTTTTCAGTGGTATCTTACATAATTATAATCATTACGAATTGGCGAAGTTTTTAAACCTATTTGCCCGTTTATTTTATCAGTATTTTTTTTAAGTAAGTAATCACATAAAGTTTGTTTCTCCATACTAGGTGTCCCAGTGGTTGCTTTTCACTTTGTATGAACAAAACAACTTTAGGTGATTACTTAAAAAAATACTGATAAAATAAACGGGCAAATAGGTTTAAAAACTTCGCCAATTCGTAATGATTATAATTATGTAAGATACCACTGAAAAACTTATGAAATACATAACGAAATTAATGATTTTTCGTGACATGGGCATAAGGGAAAATTACAAAATTTCTGATTAAAATGATCAATATCTCCGAAACTAGCGAAAATCGCTGAACATACATAGGTGTTAAATCGATAGCTTTTTAGCTGCTCTATCAGCCCTTGGCGGATTATCGTTGAGTTTTGGGACACCCTGTATATTTGTCAAGAATAGTTTAATTCATTTACCCTTAAAAGTACTGCGATATCAATTACAGCAAAGACCTTTTCCTCAAAAGATTAATAAATCAGCTTGCATAAAGGGCATGCAATATTGTAACAGCCAAAAATTATTGCAAGTTAAGTAGTTTTGCTTTAGTAAAGTCATAATTGGTGTAAAATGTGTAGGAATGCATTTAGTAGGTACCTTATATTTTAAAATTATCAATTTGCGGTTGAACCACACAATGAAAGACTAATTCGTAATAAACAAAATGCATCTAAAATTCTGAACGTATCATAACAGGAAAATCCATACAAATGTAGCTAACGTTAACGTTTCTCACCCCCTAAATCAAGTCCGGTTTCCACGATTTTTGAATATGTTGTAGTTATTATAAAGAGTTAGGTCTATACGTTTCTGTTTCTTAAATTTGTTTTATTCTAAGAAATATTTTTCTTGGAAAGGAAGACGTACAGACATAGTTTTTTAAGATATCTACAGCATATTCGAAAATCGTAAAAATCGGACTAGGTTTAAGGGGAGAGAAACGTTATCGCATTTTGGATGGGAATTTAGTTTCACAATCCTCATGTCGTAACATTTTTCCGCAGGTAATAGCTACCTGCGCGAGCATTTTCTGTCCACTTTAATAGTTCAATGTTTTAATACTCTAAATACAGCAATAATGATAATGACGACCCCTATCTTAATGAAAAGTTTAAGATTGACACTCACGATAATCATTCTGTTAAAATGGAATAATCCAAATATTCGTTATATAAAAACTGCATTTGAGTTACAGTGACTATATAGTAAGCACGCTTTTCAAGATTAGCTTTATTGTCATTATGATATTCAAGCGTAGTAAAGTTTGGCACGTGCAAGAATATATTTCGCCGGACATTTTAGATGAGGATTACGTCAAAGTTTTCTCACCATTTCGGTTTGTTCAGAAAATATTAGGATCGAGTCGTGTCGACATAAGAGACCGGTTTGTGACTGCGCCCACCATCTTACAAAAGAGCTACACGGTTATCTGTTTAGCTTTTGTGCTTTTCGGGAGCGCTAGCTTATTGAAGTCCTTCGCAAACCGGCATTTTGCCGATAGCCAATTGGTTTACTTATGGGTCGGTGGTGTTTTCGGGCTCTTCTCAGTTTTTGTGATAAACTTTGTTTATGTTAGGTTCTTCAACAACAATAGCAATGTTAAGTTTCTTATTAAAATGCAGGAGATTGATCGTATTATGTGCCTGAACCGTAATAAGATCAACAACTGGCACTATGCGTTCAATATCAGTGTAACGATAATTATGATGACAGCTATCGGGGGTTTGGGCATGACGACTAGCCTGCTAAGCCGAGATAATTATGCTTATTATGAAATATTTGGAGTAGTATGGGCTATGAACACATTTGTTATCGAGATGAATTCCTGCGCCAGCTATATGAAATACTTCTCCATGCGTGTCCGTCTGATTAATTCGATGATCATTAATCATTTTACATTTGGAGACATAAAATCTTTTGACAAACAATCAAAATACTTTGACATTGCCGCTGAATGGCAAGAATTTGAGTCGAGCGATCCAGACATCTACATGAAAGAGATTTTTAGTGGCTATTCTTCATATCAAAATCAATACAGATTCCAGGTGAGTTCAGCCCTTCACCGTGAAATCATTTTATATGTACTCTACAACAACACTACCTAAGTGTATAAAAATATTTTTTCAGGTCATTCTGATTTGCACAACATTTGTGGCTTGGGTTTTATTCATGTTCGGGTATGTTATTCTTGCGATGCAAAAGAACGTTAGCATGGTGGGTAACTTAGGTACTTTCCATCGTTCATGATATTTAGTTTTAAACCCCATGGAAATGCTCGTAATGATGTCAACCTTTTTTTCAGCGTTTCCTGCTTCTTGATTTTATTCAACTGATCGGTGTGTTCCTTGCCCTTTTGATCCTGCTTCTGATATTATGCCTTCGCTGCGAGAGATTTACCCGTGAAGTTCATAAAACTAAGAAGCTATCAATTTTAGTTTTGTCACGGTATATGGACGGTAAGAAACAGTTTTATTCAGCCGATTGAAAAAAAATATGTTCGGTCACAAATACAGTTGGTTTGTAAGTCATTTTAGTACTTACCCAATAAAAGAAAAGGGCCTGAAATAGAACCTTTAGGAATAATTAAACTGCAGCTTAATTAGACTGACTTCGGTGTCTGTATCATTTCGTGTTTTTCATCTATATTTAAAGTTACACGGGTATTGACACGATACGGGTGTCCACACTGTGGACAACTGGGTTTTATTCCCAGTTGTCCACAGTGTGGATAAAGGGGGTGTGGAAAATTACACCTTTGTCGCATGTTTTTGATATAAATTCTGATTTTTGTTTCAATAATTGAGTTCTTTGAACATCTTAATCCTGGTAAACCATTTTTGTCATAAGTGTTGTGGTTTTAAAGAAACAGCAATTATTTGAATTTGACCTTTCTCCATATTACGTTCTTTGCGCGAAAGCCATCCTTTTTAATTATTGTGGCCTCTGAAGGCGTTTTCTGTACTTATGCTTACTACTATGTTTTCGAACCTCGGCGACATTGTAGCACCTGTGTCACATCTATACTGCCCTCCTTAGAAAAAATAACGTATGTCTCATAGAACCGCGTATGTATTAGTGACCTTATTTCTTAAGACGGAGGGCTACATTTAAGTACTTTGACTATCAAATTGCGCATGCGTCCTTTTTACTTAGGGGGGCAGTATAACTGCCGTCCTACCAAAGAAGGCGGCTAACTGCAATGTAGTACTGCCGTCCTAAGCAAAAACGCAGTAACTAAGATAAACCTCCTGTAGTAATATCAACCTTATTATTAAAGTTATAGAGTTGAATCTGCTTTGGTGATTGAATTTAAGATACAGATTATTGGCTTAGGAGGGCAGAGTAGTTGTACCATTCTATACTCTATTGGTAACCACATTAAATTTAAAATGCTTATACTACTACCTATGGAGTTAGCCGCTTTCTTATGGACGGCAGATAAGACGGGCAGGGAGCGTCGTCGTGGATTGAAAACAATAGGTACCTACAGTCGGCCTGTTCAAAAACGACGTTATAGTTACAACGCAATATAGTGTGCAGCCACTTAGACAGCCTGCCGTACATGATATCACATTTAATTTCCAGGGCCATTGAGACGGAAAGCAAAAGCTATACTCTCCCTTATAGATGATACGCCTGCGTTTTTTTCCGTGTACGGCATGTGGCGCATGGACGCACGTCTCTTATTCAGCATGTTCAACATCGTAACTGGCTGGCTTGTTACAATTCTACAGTTTACTGTTCTGTAAAGCTTACATTATTCAACATTAAATTATGAACATACTTAGTTTGTTTACATTATTTTGTCTCTTCCCCTTATTTTTGTACAAATGGGCCACAAGGCTTCCGGATAGACAAGTGCAATTACAAGCTTAAGTAGGTACATACTTAACTGTGGCTCTGTTCTACTTTTTTGTAAATGTTTGACTATAAATTAAAAAGAACGTCACGAAAAATAATAAAAAGAAATAAGTAGCTTTGAAATGTGCAGATTGAGCTCTTTAATGTGAGATCCCGTTTGCTATAATCAAATCACTTTCATTTTCCAACCCCCCATTCCCCTTTTCAATTATGATATTTTTTTATTAAACCATTATTATTTTTTAATTTTCATTCAACTATGCCAAATTTCAAGTTGATAGCTTCTGTAGTTTCAGAGAAAAACTCCAAGGCTACGTTTTCTACCACTTTGGTACGAAACCCTAAAAGAGAGAGAGTGATAGAATTCTTAAACTGCCCTAGCACCCTTTCGCAACGATAGGCCACATGACTCCAATTTGACAGATTTGGGGTAGGTTACGTCACGTCATTGCGACAGGGTTGTATACGTGATACGGGGATCTGTGGGTTATATATAGGGGGGTCTATCACCTGCAGTAAGAAGTCCTGAGCTGACAGGCCCCTGCTGTGTTCCAGCGTGCCTTAAGTGGGGTAGGCGAGGGGGCTATTAAAATCCCCCGCCTGAAGGGCGAACCCACAGGGCCACGGCTATTATTCGGGGGCTACGTTTTTGTGCTATAACGCCCCGGAGGTTTTAGCCCTCGTAATTTCGGAAATAACCCGCCCTGGCTGGCCCCCGTCATAGTGGGTACGGGTAGACATTTTCCTCGAGGTAACAACGGTACATTTTGTTGCTACCTCAAATTTAATGGAATCGAACAACCTAGTCAAGGCCAAGCACACAACATACTAATTTCTTTATGAGATAATGTTGGTAATTGGCTTCCTTTTCGATTTAAAAGCTTTTAACTCCGAGCATAAAACAAATGTTCAATTTTAATATATTTTTAACTACAACAATTAGTGGGGTATGCCTGCCGTCCTAATATTTCCACTACTTCTACCATTAGTACATCCGTTTAACATCCGGCAAACGCAAGGATAATTTTAAAATACTATCAACTGTAACGCCAGTTCGTTATCTGTTCAGCATGAATTTATTAGAGACTGACATCGAGAACAAAACCAATAACGACGATTTACAGCAAAACCTTCCGCAAGACATTATATATGACAAAGCTTTCTTGAAAATATTTGTACCATTTAATTTCATCCAAAAAGTATTGGGATCCTGTCGCGTTGACGTTAGAAACGGACTCGTATCCGCTCCCACGCTCCTTCAGAAATGTTACACGATTATCTCTGGGGCTGTGGTAGTATTCTACGCCTACAAATTTATGATATCTTATACGAAGCGTTATTATGAAAACCTACTAATTAACGGCTTATATGTGTTGGGACTTGGTGGGATGAATCTTACGTTATTTGCAATCACACTCCACGTTCGATTCCGCAACAATGAAGCAAACATACAATTATTTATACAAATGCAAGAAATAGATAATGTTTTGCAACTAAAAAGAAATGACAGCATTCGTGTCCGCCACTACAAGCAGAATTTGATGGTAGCAGCTACACTATTGTTCATGACTATAACTGAACTTTTATTAGTTTTATTTTTAACAAACGGTACATTTGGATTGTTTGAACTATTAGGAACGACGTGGAATTTGAACATATTTGCATTCGAACTAGTTTACTGCTCCAGCCTTATAACATTCTTCACCAAGCGAGTTCGTTTCATAAATTCTGTCATCATCGCCCATTTAGAACATGGAAAGGAAGGAACAATAGAAACCATAAGCAAGCGCAATATTGCTGGCCGTTTCAAAACTAATACTGCCGACCCGGATTTCGAATCAAGCGAAACGGATGTGTGTCTAAAAGAAATCTTTCGTGGATTTACATGTTTCCAAAATCAATATAGATTTCAGGTAAGTCTCATTTTTATAAATATAATAATTATAATGGCAAGTGAAAGATATTCATCTTTCATTTTCAATTTATTTTATTCATGGTATTTATAGCGGTCTCTCATATGCGAAATGATGGCAGATAGTCGAATAAATAAGTTAGTTACTCAATCGTGCGCAGACCATTTATCTGTTCTTATTTTTTTTATTTTTTTCCAGCTTTGTTTCTTCTTCATAGGTTGTTCTTCATGGCTGACGGGTTCATTTCTGTACGCGATACTTGTACTACAGATCACTGTTCCTATGGTAGGTACTTTTAACTTGGTAAAAGGCGTGGTGACTGGTGACAGATGTAACTACAATATTCCCAGGTGGCAACCACCACGTTGAACACAAGTTTTTGTTTAAAATTAGATCATTATGTCACAAAAATCAGATCTTTAGGTATGTTCTAAAAAAGGCCAAAGCCACGTTATCTTGAAATATGGTAAAGAAATTTATTGTACCTCGTGTATGTTCATAAGTTTTAAGACAAACTTTTTACTTAATAAAATAAAGAAAATAATACTGGAACCTATTTTATTATTTTTTCAATTTCGAATTTGGAATGTGCTCTTTGTATGTTTTTAAAATTCATTTCTTTTGTTTTTCTCGTGATGGAAGGAACGAAAGAATTGCGTGCGACTGTCATTTCACTACATATGGCGGGGAAAAAACCAATGGACATTTTCCGTGACATAAAATGTTTTGGGGTAAGCCGCAACTTCGTATATTACACCATTAAACGGTACAAGGAGACTGGTTCTTTGAAAGATCGCCATAGGAGTGGTCGCCCGCGGTCTGTAACATAAAAATAATCAGAGAGCGACTTCGCCGAAATCCATGTCGCACCCAGAAAAAACTCGCTCTGCAAACTAACATTTCGCGTATTTCAGTCAACAGAATATTGAAATACGATCTCAAAGAAAAGGCTTATAGCCGTAGAAAAGTTCATTTTCTAAATGATCGCCTTCGTAAATTACGTCGCGATCGTTGTCCGATGCTGCTTAAGAGACACGATGCGAAAAAGATACTCTTCACCGACGAAAAAATATTCACGGTCGAAGAAAAGTTTAACCGGTAAAATAATAAAGTTTATGCCAAAAGCAGCAAAGATGTTCCTGCTACAGCACGAAAGGTCTCGCGTGCCCATCATCCGGCGAGTGTGATGGTATGGTGGGGGGTTTCGTACGAAGGTGTTACTCCGCTCCATTTTTGCCAACAAGGTGTCAAGGTTAAAGCAAAAAATTATCAAAGTGACATTTTAGATACTGTAGTGAAACCCCTATCTAATACTTTATTTCACAACAAAGAATGGATTTTCCAGCAAGACTAAGCACCCGCCCATAAGGCTAAAACGACTCAAGCTTGGTTAAGGGAAAATTTCCCGGGCTTCATCGCGGCGGAAGAATGGCCATCCTCCAGCCCTGATCTCAATCCACTGGACTATTCTTTGTGGACTGAATTGGAACTCAGGGCCTGCCAAAAGTCCCACCCAAACTTAGATTCTTTAAAGCCCTCATGGTGGGCATTTTGAATAGTTATTGGGATTGACAAAAAAAATAACTCACGGTTTTTACTTTCTCATTCGAAAGAATAGTAAATTTTAAAACACCAATTTCATTAATTTTGTATTTGACCCAATAGTTTTGTTTTAATATCTTTATTTATTTAGCAGACATTTCTTCTATTTCTATTAAAACATACTATTTCAAGCTGTTTTCGCCTAACCCGTAAGATACACCTAGGAGGCCTTCAAGCCGAAAACGAAAGTCAACAAAGGTTAAATATACTTTTGTCGAAATATCCAAAATAGATAAATATTTCAAAAACTTAATAATGCAGAACGGCTTTAAAACCCTATTCCTCGAAATGGTTTTCAAATTGGAGTAATCGTAAAAATATGAACAATCCCAATAGCTTGTGGTTGTTGGTTTATGTCTAATTAAATTATCATTATCTGTAAAATTTATAAATATAGCTTTATTCTTTAAATTTTTATGTAACTTTTATTTCGTCTCAAAACGTATGAACACACGAGGTAGGTAGTCACCCGCAATAATATACAATCCAACATTAGGCGCAAAATTATCTCACGTCTTTATTACGTGGTAAGAGCATGTCAGATATTTTTGCGTCCATTGTTGGATAATATTATTATTGCTGGTAACAGTACCTACAGCTGACCTACTATAGTACATTATGATACAAGTGTGCTAAGTTGACCATTATATACTAGGCGTTATTGTGTGCGCACGAGCGAAAGCGAGTGCACCATAAGCCAGAAAGCCGCGTACATATTATGGTCACAGGCACACGTGCTTCATACGACGTTTTTCAACACACTTGCAAGGAAAAAACAAGACTTCGTTTAGTAAAATTTTAATTATTAAAACAGTTAGTAAAAGTACTATTTTCAAAACGGTACTGCACAGTTTTGTTTGGCATGACGGTTTGTGAAATGTTGTTGATTATTTTCTTCATTTTCTTTACTTGAAATAGACATTTTCGTTAAAAGGTATTAAACTTCACAATTAATCCAAACTTCGTCACAGCCATCAATTATTTACGAAATGGGCGAGTTGTTTTTTTTTTCTTGCTGCGATACTCAAGCGATACCGATGCGCGCGCAAGGCTAAGGCGCGACCGAGATCGGCCAGCAGCCAAGATTAAAAATGTAATAATTCGTGATTAAAACACAAATTACAGATAACTTAAAATTGTTTTAAGTAATTAATTTGAGTTGTTTTGGTTTTGACGCTTTGTGCCAGATTTGCAAAACACCAGATTCGCGGAACGCCAGATTCGCAGAACACCAGATTCGCTTAATGCCAGATTTTCAGATTCGCAGTATACCAGATTCGCAGAATGCCAGATTCGCACGATGCCAGATTTGAAATTCGCATAGTACCAGATTCGCAGAAGGCCAGATTCGCAGAACGCCAGATTCGCACAATGCCAGATTCGCACAATGCCAGATTCGATACCATTTTCCTGTAGATTCAGATTTGTATTTTGAGTCACTTTCCCATTCCCCATCCTTCCTTCCCATTCCTTCCATTCCTTGTCCCATTCGTGACCATTCAAACGCGTAATTTGGCACTTTTTTTTCGAAACTCTCAGTTTGCGAAAACACTTTTTTTTTCTTTAAATTAAATATTGTTAATTTAAAACACATTAAACGTGCTTTCGATTGATACTAATATTTACGAGATGGGATAATTTTACTAAGGGCTAGATTTGCTTGAATCTGATTTTCAACGAGGTGCGATTTTTTTGACGCCGAGTGTATAAAAGAAAAGTGACAGCCAAAATTTATCTGACAGAATTTTTTTATCTGGTGATGGAACAATTAGCCCTTAATGTAGTAAACGGGTTTTACAAATACATTTTTAATAGGCAATAGGCAAAAATCCGTTTTTCTAACATAATAAAATATAAATATACGTAATAAGAACCCCTTTCTAGATCGTGTTTAATTATGTATGACTCGTCGTTATTGCAAAAGTTTGACGAACGAAACAATCTACAGGAATCTGGCATTGTGCGAATCTGGCATTGTGCGAATCTGGCATTGTGCGAATCTGGCGTTCTGCGAATCTGGCCTTCTGCGAATCTGGTACTATGCGAATTTCAAATCTGGCATCGTGCGAATCTGGTATACTGCGAATCTGAAAATCTGGTATACTGCGAATCATAAAATCTGGCATTAAGCGAATCTGGTGTTCTGCGAATCTGGCGTTCCGCGAATCTGGTGTTTTGCAAATCTGGCACAAAGCGTCAAAACCGTTGTTTTTAGTAATTAACCTGGTTTTACCAATTTATTGAAATAAACATGTAGATAGTAGGTACTTACTGTTATTTGCCGCATAAAAACTAATTGTTGCAAAAAAAAAGGTATACCTAACCCGACTAAATTATATCGCTCCTTCTTCGTACTTACAACTTAGTACTAGGGTACCTACCAAATGTAATTTGGTTGGGTTAATAATCTAAAGGCACTATATAGTTCAATAATATACCGAAAAAGCACGCGTGTTTAATAGGTATCTTTATGAGATTTATGAGCCAAAAATCGGTGGAATAAAAACGTCGTTTTGAGCAAGTGTGTTGAAAAATACTTTTATACCGACACTCTGTCAAGTCAACTGCGTTGAAAATTATAGAATAACCTTAAGATTTGAAGATTCTTTTAAATTCCAGAACATCCTGATACTGGATCTTGCGTTGCTTTGTTTCGTGCCTTATATCTACATCAGTATGCTGGTGTGGCTATGCATCAGAAGCGAATCATTTTCGCAAGAAGTGAAGAAAACAAAAAAGCTCTCCATCTCCATTCTTTCGCGTCACATGGAAGGTAATAACCGAAGCCTTTATTATGTATGACTATTTCAAGATTATTCCAAGTACTCGTAAATCATCAAATTAATAATAGTCCTCATCAGGGCCCGTAATTTTGGTAACAGGTCATTTTGGTACTAATGTCTAAATGTATAATGGTTCAAAATGTCTCATTATCAAAATGTACAACGGTCAAAATGTATGTAAATGTAAACATGTTATAATGAACAAAAGACAAAACAATTAAATGTCACAAAAACTTATGAGCCTAATTGTATGAGAGACAAAACGTACAAAAAGATAAATGGTCAAGATCCCAAAATATTCAATGGGTTCGAAAATCCCTTTGTCAAATCTTACAAAAGTCAAAAAGTATATTAATGACAACATGTTTGTAAGTAACAACGACAAAATGGTAATGGGTAATGTTGGTACAAGTGCCGGAATGTTCAATGGGTTAAAATGTACAACGGTCAAAAAGTATATAAATGTAAACATGACATAATGAACAAATGACATAATGATTTCATGTCATGAAACCAAGGTGTCTAAAAAGTCCCGTTGTCAATATGTGCAAATGTCAAGCTGGATAATTAAAGTAACTTTTTTTTAACTTACCTAATTTTTTTTTTCTAACTAGGTAGTATTTTTGTAGAGGTTGGAAAAGAGTAGGTTTATTTCGTTATGTTTTTAAGTCGTTAAATGAAAAGCAGGACCAGACGACCGATTTCTTCAGCCAACCGATAGGGACGTAACTATCTGTTAGAAGAGAGATAAACACGCTATCTCTTCTTGACCGAATAGCTGCGTCCTTGTCAGTAAGCTGACGAAATCGGCCATATGGACCGAACTTTACTCGAGTACGTGTTGATTTGATTGGTTAACATTTTTTTAAATATATCTACGGGTAGAGAATTCCCATAATAAAAAAATATTCTAAATAAATAAACAACATAATGAATTTTATCGTGAAAACATTTTGGGTAGAACACATTTAGTTAATCGCGTTTTGTACATTTTGGCCACAGAGTATTCCGTCCTGAAAACTTCCAGTCAAATTGACACTGGAACCCTAATGAATTCTATCGAGAAAACATTTCAAGTAGAGCACATTTAGTCAATTGCGTCTTGTACATTTTGGCCACAGAGTATTCTGCCCTGAAAACTTTCAGACAAACTGACACTTTAGCCGTAATTAATTCTATCGAGAAAACATTTCGACTAGATCACATTTAGTCAATCTCGTTTTGTACATTTTGGCCACAGAGTATTCTGTCCTGAAAACTTTCAGACAAATTGACAATTTAGCCGTAATGAATTCTATGCAGTGCACATTTTGACTAAAAGAAATGTTGTCCATAGCATATTTTGCCTTTAAAATATTTAGACAAAATGACCTGGTGGCACAAACATTTTGTACTTTTTGACAAAATTACATCTCAACCTTTTATGCATTTTGGCATTTGTACCAAAATGACCTGTTACCGTAATTTTCATGCCGCTGACGCAAAAATGACGTCACGCTACATAGAGTATGATTTCATATTGCTTTATTGTAATTATTAACCATCAGTCGTCAATCATTTAATCATGTACAACCTGAGTCAAGTCATTTATTGACGCGTAGAAAAATAAATTCCTACTTGATACATAAAACGTAAATGAAACTATTTGTTTTGTATTCTGTGCTCCTGATGCATCATAGAATTCGTAGGTTAAACACCTTTTGTGTTAAATTTCGTTCTTCTCTTTCAATATGTTTAGGTTTTCGCATGTGTTGTGACAGTGCTGATTTTTGATGTTGTATTTTGATTACAATTAGTACAATAATCGTTTTTGTCGTTTCCGATTAAAAACGGATATTTGTTGCAAAACTCCTGTAACAATAGCAAATGAAAACTAAGACACTATTAAAATCTAATGAACATAAGTATGAATTATTTAATAAACTGACAATTTGTTCCTTATTTGAGTGACAGTAAGATTTAGTTAAACTTCATTGTACTGATTATTTCATCGATACCGGTCAACTAAAGAGGTTGATAATAATAATTATGACGAAATACTAATTGGAATCATACTGTATGTAGCGTGACGTCATTTTTACGTCAACGGCATGAAAATTACGGGCCCTGGTCCTCATCATCATTTCAAGAAAAATTTCGGACCTAGTCGGTAATCATGTTTTTCTAGTGTAAGTGCATAGGTACCTACATAGTAGCCTACTACTATGCACTTACACCCCGGCCCCATAAAATTGGGAATTATGTTTTTCCTATTGCCTACAAATAAAGCTTATCAATTTTGACAACCAATATAATATTGGTAAATAAATATAAATGACATCATTCGTCGGTCTCTTGACTCAATAAATGTTCCAGCACTTTTAGAGCCGAGCCGAAATAAAAACTAAAATAAAAACTTAAACGTCCATCCAGCGAGGAAATGCTGGCAGCATCTTCGGGACAATGCCGCACGGCCCTTTTTTAGATATAGGTAGCTTTTTAGTTTTCAAATAGAAGTAAGTTGTAATAATAGTTTTATGTTTTATTGTCTCAAAACTAATTTTGTTTTTGTTATTTAAGTTTAATTCATTTATATAATATTGCATTTGATCTCTGTTTAAAAGAAGCTTTAATTTTTTTAAACTCAAACAACAAAATCGTTTCCAGCGTTCAAAAGTCCACAAAGTTGAAACAGTATGCATGGACGCGTCAGCACTTTACATTTACGTACACACATACGAGTACATTAAATCACGCCTATTTCCCAGTTTAAATGCCTATAAAATAAAAGGTTAATTTCATCTGTAGTTCATCAATTTTAACCTTAGTTAACGATATAACGTAAATTATTACTAGCAATAAAATTGGTCAAGCATTTTTTGATGGGAAATCTACCATCATCTTATCCTTTAACCTGTCGCCAAGTAGCAGTGTTCACATTGTTGTGTTCCGGTGTGGGGAAAAGACAACCTGTGTAATTCTAGCATACATACATGCATTCCATCTTAGTCCTCAGGGTTAGCAACGCATTTGTGGTTTAAAGATAGCAGTCTTTAGATTCTAGTTTTGAGAATGGATAATTTATTTAGGTCACAGTCCCTTACCATCAGGTGGCCTGTGCGCTCGTTTGCCTGTTCCATGTCAATAAAAAAAACTGTGGACTAAACGGGTATTACTGATTTTGAACTGAATGAAGATAGCAACTTAATCATTCGGACGAAATCTATTTCCAGTTACTTGACACTCATGAGATAGCCGGGGTTCTAGGGTGGCTCAAAAATTATATTTGTATGTTTCAGGTCCACTGAGGCAGAAAGCCAAGAAAATATTGAAAATTATTGAAGATACGCCTCCTAATTTCTCCGTGTACAACATGTGGTGCATCAACGGACGTCTCTTGATCAACTTGTTCCACATTATTACCACCTCGTGGGTTATAGTACTGCAAATAACAATTATGTAAATAATAATTAATACACTAGCGCGGGTCCCGTGCAGACGTGTTCTAACTCGAGGCACGGTCTAGGGATTCGATATCGATAAATCAGATGTCAATATATTTATGTAGTCCTCAGTGCGCGAGTGAAACTTGCACTTGCCTGGTTTTTTTCTTATTGGTGTAGTCCTCGGTGCGGGACTCAAACTTGCATTTGTCTGGTTTTTTCTCATTGATGTAGTCCTCGGTGCTGGAGTCAAACTTGCACTTGTCCGGTATTTTCTCATTGGTGTAGTCCTCGGTGCGCGAGTGAAACTTGCACTTGCCCGGTTTTTTTCTTATTGGTGTAGTCCTCGGTGCGCGAGTGAAACTTGCACTTGCCCGGTTTTTTTCTTATTGGTGTAGTCCTCGGTGCGCGAGTGAAACTTGCACTTGCCCGGTTTTTTTCTTATTGGTGTAGTCCTCGGTGCGGGAGCCAAACTTGCACTTGCCCGGTTTTTTTCCTTATTGGTGTAGTCCTCGGTGCTGGAGTCAAACTTGCACTTGTCCGGTATTTTCTCATTGGTGTAGTCCTCGGTGCGCGAGTGAAACTTGCACTTGCCCGGTTTTTTTCTTATTGGTGTAGTCCTCGGTGCGCGAGTGAAACTTGCACTTGCCCGGTTTTTTTCTTATTGGTGTAGTCCTCGGTGCGCGAGTGAAACTTGCACTTGCCCGGTTTTTTTCTTATTGGTGTAGTCCTCGGTGCGGGAGCCAAACTTGCACTTTCCCGGTTTTTTTCCTTATTGGTGTAGTCCTCGGTGCGGGAGTCAAACTTGCACTTGCCCGGTTTTTTTCTTATTGGTGTAGTCCTCGGTGCGGGAGTCAAACTTGCACTTGCCCGGTTTTTGTCTTATTGGTGTAGTCCTCGGTGCGCGAGTGAAACTTGCACTTGCCCGGTTTTTTTCTTATTGGTGTAGTCCTCGGTGCGCGAGTGAAACTTGCACTTGCCCGGTTTTTTTCCTTATTGGTGTAGTCATCGGTGCGGGAGTCAAACTTGCACTTGACCAGTTTTTTTCTTATTGGTGTAGTCCTCGGTGCGGGAGTCAAACTTGCACTTGTCCGGTTTTTTCTTATTGGTGTAGTCCTCGGTGCGGGAGTCAAACTTGCACTTGCCCGGTTTTTTTCTTATTGGTGTAGTCCTCGGTGCGCGAGTGAAACTTGCACTTGCCCGGTTTTTGTCTTATTGGTGTAGTCCTCGGTGCGCGAGTGAAACTTGCACTTGCCCGGTTTTTTTCTTATTGGTGTAGTCCTCGATGCGCGAGTGAAACTTGCACTTGCCCGGTTTTTTTCCTTATTGGTGTAGTCATCGGTGCGGGAGTCAAACTTGCACTTGACCAGTTTTTTTCTTATTGGTGTAGTCCTCGGTGCGGGAGTCAAACTTGCACTTGTCCGGTTTTTTCTTATTGGTGTAGTCCTCGGTGCGGGAGTCAAACTTGCACTTATCCGGTTTTTTTCTTATTGGTGTAGTCCTCGGTGCGGGAGTCAAACTTGCACTTGCCCAGTTTTTTTCTTATTGGTGTAGTCCTCGGTGCGGGAGTCAAACTTGCACTTACCCGGTTTTTTTCTTATTGGTGTAGTCCTCGGTGCGGGAGTCAAACTTGTACTTGTCCAGTTTTTTCTCATTGATGGTCCTCGGTGCGGGAGTCAAACTTGCACTTGTCCGGTTTTTTCTTATTGGTGTAGTCCTCGGTGCGGGAGTCAAACTTGCACTTGTTCGGTTTTTTTCTCATTGATGTAGTCCTCGGTGCGCGAGTCAAACCCGTACTTGTCCGGTTTTTTCTTATTAGTGTAGTCCTCGATAGGATTGGGTTTTTAAAGAATTTTGAATAAGAATAATGTTAAATGAATTGAACAATCCAATTGTAATGTTGATATTTATTAGAATTATTAATATTGAGTTCCTAGTTTCATTAAAAAAAAGTTGCTTAGAGTGTGTTTGTGACATATGGTCGATATATAGAAGTGTATCATAATTTAAGCAATATTCGTCTGGTTTTTCATTAAATTCATCCATTTAAAAAATTTAAGAGCGTGTATTTAACTGCAAGAGTTTCCGTATGGGATATGTTGGCCCATGTAGGTACATTATTTATATTGATGCAAAAAATATTTGTAATTGTTTATGTGCAATAAAGAGTTTACATACACATTATACATAGGTACATACACATATTTACTACATATAGGATTCCTTATACTTTTCCACATTGCCTTCGATTTGCTGAACGAATTTTGAATACATAAACACTATAAGGCTCACAGGTTCGGCCGCATATGGAGCACCTACTATACCAATCTCTGGGTCTATTGCGTTATTCATGGGCGGGGGTGACATAATGTCAGTGCTCCTGCAATACCGCGTAACTAACAAATTAAATAAGTTGCAAAGTACACCTTAGCACCTAAGTCAGTAAGGTACATTTTGCAACTACATGATTTTCTTAATTACGCGGTATTGCAAGAGCACCGACGATTAGTAATTTAAAAAAAACGCAAGTGACCCAAGGGCCTATGGCCTAACGCACTCGCAAGCGCAATCGATTTCAGTTTGAAAACCGAAGGCTTGTCTGCATACAAAATGAAAACAATTGCTCCGCTTTGAAGTCGATTGCGATTGCGAGTGCGTTAAGGCGCGTACAGATTATGCGCGGCAATCACCCGAACATTATGGCCGTACTACACTATCGGCGATGATCGTTGATCGCGTGATCGTCTATAATCGGCACGATCATCGTGTACAAGCATCCACACGATCGTCGTCGCAGTTGTCGAACGGCTAGCGAACAAGATGGACATGGAATTGGACGTGGAATGTGTTGCTGCTGCAACCATTTATTTAATGGCGGTATACAACCACTACGTCAACGTACTCCAACGAAAAGTTGTAAAAAAAAAATGGAAGAAAAGAAGATGGTGGTGTTTGAGTATTCACCGTAATAGAACAAGGTAAGTAGTTAAAATAAATAATAGACATACAATGAGTGCCAAGTTTCGTAGACAATCCTGATATTTAAAAGAACATACAACATTCTAAAATAAATTAAAAACACAATTTCTTATTTTTTCTGCTACAATGTTTGTTATTTAAAAGTATAACTTCTTTGAACACGAATGAATGATCGGCGATCGTGTGGGCAGCTCGACGCACCACGCCACGATTCCCTTTGATGCGTGCCCGAAAAACCGACAACCGACGGTGTAGTAGACGATGATCGGCGAGTACAGCCGAGTACGCCCTCTACACAATCGTGCTCGCCCGTAATCGTCTGTGATCGCCGATTGTGAAGAGGAGCCATTAGATCGCGCGGAGGCCGCGTGCAATGGAGACAGGGTTTCCGCGCGCGGCAGCTCGAACATTGCCGCGCTCGAACGTGCCGCGCGGCGATCCGAGCGCTGTCGGTTTTTAAGCCCGTATCAAAGGAGCTTCAGTCGCTGGCGCGCGCGCAGTTTGGACGGTTGTAAGTGTGATTTAAATATATTTTTTCACGCGCTGATCGAGCTGAATCGCTTGCCTCGCGCAGCCGCCGCGGTCTACCTAAATTCCATCGAATTCGCGTGAACATTGGCTCGCGCGACTGCCGCGCATAATCTGTACCCAGCGTTAGGCAATAGGCCAGCTGGAGTACCTATTATGTGCCACCATAGACAAAATTAATGTCAAAAAAATCCTTATAGGTTCATACCTGGTGGCATTTTTTTTTAAATAACGCGTTTTTAGATCTGGGGTTCAATAAAATCCACAGATCATGATTTTTATTTTTATTTAGGCATTCGAAACTAATGCGTCAAAGAGAATAAAAACTCTTAACATAACGATGGTGTAGAAGACAAATGTGCTAAGTGCATTTATTTTAATATTTAAATACCACCTGTAACAACATGAACTCTAGCGTTTGTTTTAAAATGTTAAAGTAAATGCACTAAGCACATTTGTCTTCTAGACCATCGATAATTAAAAAATTGCATCATGAAGATCTTTGTATATTATATACCTACCTACTTACATACATACCTATTTATGGGACGGAACGTGTTAGACTTTGAAGTCAAGCAAAACTTATTTCGACATCGTTTATTATTATTATTAATATGCTCTTTGAAACTCGAATTGGTTAAAATTCGTATCATTTACATAAATTACCAACGGGTTAGGTACAATAAAAAAAAAATGGAGCCAGTTAGCATTGCTATTTTTGAATACAAAAAAAGGCCCTTTATACATATAGGTACCTAACACGTTTATTATTAATAAACTCACTCCTACCGTCGGTAAAACTAGACAGTTGCCGGATTTTTGTCATAAAGACTGCCTAGAGAAGGATAATTACAAATATTCCTAAATTATTATAACTAACTAAGTCGTAAATCGTCGCCATAGAGTGAAAACGGCAGTGCAATTTTGGCCATATTGGAAAAAGGATGTCTAGAATCTAGACTAGATGCATGAGCCCAACTCACACTTGACCGTTTTTTAGTATTTGTTATTTTCTTTTGGGTCTGTTCTCTAATCATACCAGATTGGACGCTTGTACATTTTACCGTTTTTACGATACATAAGTAATAGTTTTTAGGAGTTGTTGGTAATTCTGTAGCTCTGCCTACCCCACTCTGGGAATAAAAACGTGGACTTTATGTGTACGATATAAAAAATGAAAAATAAGTTGAATTAAACGTTTCTTGTATCGGGACCCTATTTGTTTTTAACTTCCTTCACTTAATTTTATTTGTTAACAATTTCGGCTAGATATCACATTCGGCGTAAAAAAACCATCCTCAATCTCTTACGGTTCAAAAGATTCAGCTCTTTACAATTAGGACGGACAGAATAGGCTTAGTAATAGGGTCCCGTTTGACACTCTTCAGCACGGAACCTAAATATTCATTGAACCGTAAACTTTTCAGAATATCTTAAAAATCTTACGTGTAGATAAAATTAGGTTAGGTTAGGTTAGATATATAAAATTCTAAAAAAAGTAACAGTTTTTTGAAAAAATGCGTTACTAGTTGCGATAATTATGACTTAAAAAAGTATGAATAAAAAAGTATAAGCGAAATTTTTCGGATGAGTATAGTCACAAATCGTTATTTGTATAAAAAGTCGAAAGACCAATTTTATGAGCCAATATGGACCCGTTTTATTCATTCTCCCGAAAAGTCACCTCTGTTGCACTATTTTCAATCTACGGCGACTATGATTATTTAAATTCGAAGACAATAATTGCCGTAAGAACTGAGATTGTCATGTCATCTATCACTGAGGAAATCGAAATAAACCGGTACATCTCTCTTACTTATCTTCAAACATTTTACTTATTACCTAATAGTTGTATAAAAATTCTTCTAAATGGACGGCACAAGTCTTATTACAGAAAAAACTTTCATTAGAGTAAAAAAGTCATTACTCTTTTTCTCCCATATTGGGATACTAATCAAATATTAATTTTCTTTACACAAAAGTGCTTCTTAGACTTAAAACTGACCCAATATTCTCGTCTCTAAAAACTCAATATAAATCAAATCAGTATTGTGATTTCTGTGTACAATATCTAAACGTAGACTGGAATGGTTCCCATGAGATTCCTATGCGACATGAATGAATGTCAAAATAATTGTAGTTTCGCTAACAATAGGGCGGCACTGAATAGAGTCGGCAGGGCCATTGAAGTTGACGTCACTGGTGCACCGTTACATCGGTGGTCCAAGAAGCAGAAACACCACATTGTTTCATCATACCAGGTCCTGAAAAATTAATATTGGCACATTATAATTCGTATTAAAATTATAAATGTACTTAAATGTATGTTTTCTAGTTTATGGGTCATACACGGATTTAGGTTCGCGTCTTTCCTGTGGACATACCCAAAGTTAACGTGTTGAAAGCCTAAAATTCTCTGGCTGAACCCACATCCGCATAAAGGGCGTCACGTCTACTTTAGTCCTATCAAATAAAAACATAACTTATATGCACACAATCCCTTAACTTTTGACCACAGGAGAGACAACTTTTGTTTTTGTGATTGTGTATGACCCTTATAGCCAGGAGATGGACATAGGTCACAGTACACTATGTGACCTATGTCTATTTTATCCCGGAATTAAATCTAGACCTAACTAGCCTCGGAAGCAGGATACCAACTAGGCTAACAGTAGGTAGTAACAGTATTGATTCCCTTGAATCAAACAAGTTTCGCCATGTCCGTCTGTCCGTCTGTCTGTCGGCAGTACCTATAGCTCAGAGAGTCTTAGTACTACAAAGCTGTAATTTGGCATGCATTACAATAACGCCAACAAAGATGTTAAATTAAAACAAGATTATTTTATTCACGTGCCTCCCGTACATTTTAAGCAAAGATTATTTTTTTACTTTATAACATCGAGTGTGGTATCATTGGATAGCTATTTAAAAACATGCATGTTACACATACATGTTATGATATGTTTTAGATACGGACGGCATAAGTGTTTACACCTACTAAAAATCATCTGAGACAGTACCAAATAACTTTAGTTAAATAGAAAATTTATTTATACATCATCATCATTTTTTGTGAGTTTTGTGTTTGTAGTAACGACTTTGGAACCCTACACTGAGCATGGTCCGACATGCTTTAGCCCGGGTTTTTACTAACCTTTTAACGTCAAGTTCTTTAATAGTGTTGTTAACGTAGTTGGCTAGATTGACGTCCTTTGCTGCCGCCCTGCACCCTTCATACGTATCAGCTGGAATGTCCGTCCTAAAAGCCTTGAAGTTACTCAAGCAATCCCTTGTTATCACCTCTTGAGCTAAAAAAAAACATTTTATCGGTTGTTGGCAACAGACCTTCCACAAACTGCTTAACTGATCAATCCTACTTTTATTCAGGTGTTTTCCACAACCACACAAGAATACGAAAGAAAAACAAGGCTGGATGAAATGCCTAGTAACTTTTGTAACTTTTGGGAAACTCAACCTTATTGTTGTAGAATGTCAGATTGACTTTGGATATAAGCTGGGAACTGTCATAATACCCAAGATTGTGAAATGTTCCCTACAGGAAACTGACTGAGGAAGACGCAAGATTGATCTTATTGCTTTTTTTTGTACAATCAAGGCTTTGTGTTCCACTTTCCACTTGGATAGGTAAAAATCACCATCAGCCAAGGGTTCACAAGAACTATGTATATGTATTTATGTTGTTAAAGTCAGAGGAAACAGAATACCGTTTCATTAGCAATAGCAGAGCTTGTAAAAAAAAGCATCCCTTTTGACATTATTTTTGAAATATTCTGAAAATATTTAATCAATTTGTTTACAAAATATAAATCTACAAAATATATTTTATAGGTGCAAAAGGCTAATAATGTAAATTCATTTCCCTATGATATTAATGAACTAACTCACCGCCTTTTCTCTCAATAAGTTTGATGCAGATATCATCATTATCCGGGCAAGGGGTGCCCAGGTATCCCACCCCACGCCAGTTGAATGGATATGAGCAGCCAGGTGTTGCCGCGTTGCACTGGTAACACCAGATAGCTAACCCTGCAAGTTACAACACAGTTACACTGTTCAATTTATTTATTTTTATTTTAGTAGTTTTCGTATCATTAAGTAAGTAGCGTCACCTTCCATATACAATACATCACTAAGTTAACATACTGCTCAAGTTAACATTTCAACATGCTTTACTTTAGAACCTAATCAATTGATATGGGCCTGGTTATCTAAACTAATATTGTAAAAATAGACAGTGAATTTTGTGAATTTGTATCTATCCAAGTTGTAATCTTCCAAATCACGGAACCAATATGAAAAAATCTTTCATCATTTTAAAGGTACATTGCTCCGTATGGACAAAGGCTAAATTTGTCCTTATCTGTAATCGTGACATTTGCATCTGACAGAAAGTGACAAAGCAAGGCATAAACTATTCCAAGCTTATTCCACGTTTATAAGTAAGGGGGTACTAGTATTTACAAGAACCTTAATAACTTCAGTACTTTTCAAAAGCTTGAACACTATCCATGAATCTTCCTTCAACATCATTAGTTACTGCCTCGCCAATAACAAACAACAATGTTTCCCAACTATCCTTAAAGCGCAATTAATTTACTTAATAAAGCAAAATATTACTAAAATAAATGTAAATAATCATTCGAACAACATTTAATTTTATGCAACTTTATAAGTTTAATGATGCAGACACTTGCATTACGTTATGTCCAACAAGCTAAATTAGAAAATATGATATAGGCAGGTAGTTCTCATATTTCTGTTATTATTACTCTTTGTCTTCCCATGGATGTTGTAAGAGCTAAGGAAATAAAGGCTGGCAGTACTGTTAGGCGCTGGGCTTGCAATCTGTCACTAACACACTGGTAAACATCTTATCCTAATTGTGCAAAATGTGGTTACAGAATTATCAACAAGTTTTTAGAGTTGTTGGTAATTCTGTAGCTTCGTCTACCCCACTCTGGAAATAAAGGTGTGAGCTTCTGCCCACAATTTCGTCCACATAGATTCCAAGTGTCGTTATTCCCTTGGGAACTTTTATTTTTTCCAGGATAAATACTATACTATGTCCTATTCTAGGACATAACCTATATGTGTGCCAAGTTTCATGCCAATCTATTCAGTGGTTGATCCGTGATTGAGTAACTAACATCCAAACTTTCTCATTTATAATATTAGTTCAATAAGATTTAGGTATTTGTACTTTAAATTATTTGTGAAGATAATTTAAATTATTTTCAGTTTTAAGTATAGCTTAAGTTCTTCTATACCTGATACAGGAATATCCTATTTCAGGCATGTAATTTATATTTAAGTCTCTTTTGTTTTTAGTAGATGGTTAAGTATACATAGTAACAGAGTGTTTTGAATAAATATTTATTATTATTACTTGCGACCCGCCCTCACTTAGCTTCGGTTTGTGTGAGTTTTCTGTAACACCTGTACGTAAAACAGAATTTATCCTATGAATATTATAAATGCGAAGTATGTGCGTGTGTGTGTGTGTGTTTGTTACTTCATCACGCTGCAAAGGCTGGACAGATTTGGATGAAATTTAGAATGGAAATAGCTTATACACTGGATTAACACATAGGCTACTTTTTATCCCAGAAAATTCAAAAGTTCCCGAGGGAATACCGATAATCGAAATCAACGCAAAGTCGCGGGCAGAAGCTACATAAAAACGTTCCTCTAGAATCACTTTATCTATTAAAAAAACCGCATCAAAATCCGTTGCGTAGTTTTAAAGATCTAAGCATACGTTGGGACAGACAGACAGCGGGAAGCGACGTTGTTTTATACTATTTAGTGATTTAAAATATTTATTTATTCCTTATAAGTTTTTGCCAATTTTTTTTGGATTCTCGAAATTTACCTAGAGCAGCCGTGTGTTGTACAAACTTGTAATCACTTTGAATTTGATAATACTGTCTCATTAATGATCAGATTCGCAAACAACGCTATCCGGCAGCAGGCGCAGCCACACCCAAACAATCTGTACAAAAGAGAAAATTCAACTCACCTCTGCCCAATACCGAAACCAGAACAAGTAATAAGATAAGATACTTCATTTTTTACTATTTAATTTGTTTTATCAGGCTTATTCCATTTATACTTAGTTTGACCGTTGAAGCTTAATTTTATACACAAACGAACACACACTACACAACGCACTCTTTTGATTGACAGACAAAGTGTCAGTCAGTCTGACAGAGACAGGTCATCAGTGACACTTGGCTTTACGCAAGAAAGGTTTGACGGACGGATAGGCACAGATAGTAATGGATATTAGATAAAGCTAAAAGGGGTGATAGACGGTCGAGCTGTAAAACCGCGATCTTAAAGTTCGCGAACTTATTCGGCTCGCGTCGGTGACACACGTTGAAATTTGCTCACACTTCAAAAACGCAAAATGTCGTCGAAAGAGGAAACTTTGAGATATTAAACCGTATTAAACCACATTAAGGTCTATGCTATGGCTGGCTGTCATTCTGAAAACATCTGGCCAATTTTATTTTACTTTTTAAATCACTTTATCGTTGATTTTGGTCCGCAAATCCGGGGCAGTTTTGTGGTACAACTTGTAACATTGATGATGAACTTGCATTGAATAAAATAACAGTGAAAAGATGGTTCCAAATTAGTTGGCGGTCAAGATCACACCAAGCCACTGAAGTGGATGTCTGCCATCTTCAAGGGTCATAACGACTATAACTGGAAGATTTCGACAATAGGACAGGATTCACCGTACAACGTTGCTAATTAATACTTGACATTTGTCGGGAAGTAGTGTCTATACTATCAATATGTGGTAGTGGACTATAACCATTATATGGTGTTGGAGTGGCTAGGTACATATGTGGACTAGCCAAGACATGGATAGTATAGTAGTTTCCCGAAGTAACAACTTATTTCACATACCTGAATTCAGTTCTAAAGGGGTCGCTGACTGCATATAAATCTGCTTCGCATGTATTAATGTAATGAGTTGAATAATCTCTCAGTCAGCTATCTCCATCCACCTCCTGTATATATTAAAGCCCAAATGAGTAACGCTGATCACCCATCTGGCCACGGAGTGTCACTAAAAACAAGTGGCGCTCCTCGGTGTTGTACTTCTTGATCTATAACAAACGGAACTGGTATCAGAACGGAAAGACTCAATCACAGTGTCACATTGTTACGACACTCCAACTACAAACTCCCTAAAAGTGCGAGGAGGCAGCCAGACGTCTCCGGCAGCTCCAGGCTAATACAACAGTACTTGGTCAAGTGCGCACGCCAAGATTCTAGAACCAATCCAGATCTAGTCGCCCCCATTGGGCAACTAGATATCCAACCTGGATTATATGATTCTCAAAGCAGCCCAGATCTAGCCGCCCCCTTGGAGCGACTAGATATCCAACCTGGGTGCCGATGGGAGATGTAAACAAGCCGGCTCCCGGCAGTGTGATTGGTACAAACAAGATTATGCTGATGCGTAGAACACCGAAGTCACCTGGTGGTGATAAAAACCAATACTGTAAATACACAGTAATAAACGCTGACACTCAGTGATACTTAGACAAACTCAGGGTCACTCAGGGACACTCAGGGATAATCAGAGATACTCAGAGATACTCAGCTTTGGAGGAAGGAGATCTGGTAACAGTTGGTTGGCTGGCTTGCACAAACACTACTTTGAGAACAATACAGAAATATTCACTGTGCACGTTCAAACTAGCGATTCAAAGTTAATGTAAATCCATAGACTAAACGTCGTTCTATATCAAGTGTTGCCACATAAAGCTTAATCAATCCTTTCACTCACCTAAAGGTTCGTGCCTGCCGCGACACTCCCCGGCGGCGAAGCTCTGGAGTGAAGCAGTAGCGCGGTCAGATCACGTGTCCATTCCTTGATCCTTTCCAAGGCTTTGGTAGCTACGGCTCGCCTCGGCTTCTGGTTTATATCTATGTTGTTTGTGTCAGTTTCGACAGGTGACGATTCAATCGTTACTGTCGATGAGCGGTCTCCGTCTTCATCATGTGTACTAACGTGATCTTCAGTCGTTTGTGAAGGGACAATATCTACAGGTTTTGGTAAGTCATCTGGTCTTAATCCAGAAACTTGAGAGTAAACCTTTCCTAGTTCTTCTGTCTTTTCCGTTTCATACTCAGGTGCGTCCAATGGACGAGTTTCTTCTTTGCTGTTGATATGCGTGATAGTATCTGAAGCCTCCTCTATTTCAAGTGGATAGAGGTGTGCGATAGAACGTGTGTACTCACTTTTCCCTACTTGAACTTTTGCTGCTCTACATAAACCGTCAGCACTCGGGATTAGTGACGTAATCTTCCCTACTGACCAATTGTTCCTATTCTTAGGATCACCTTTGATCTGTACAATTTGACCAGGACTTGGTGTCAACTTTGAAGTTATTCGTGACTCATGAGGTAAATGACTGTATCTTTCACGAAGACTAAGTAAGTAACGGTTCGAAAACATATCTTTAAATTCATCTAATATGACAAGTGCTCGTTTCCAACCAGTTATCAATTCAGTCTTCGTTGTAGACATACTTAGTGGTTCAGAACCATTTTCAGATTCTTCTAGTGTGATTACTTTTCCTACAGTCAGAAAATCTGAAGGTTTCAAGATATAGTCCGGTTCGGAATCTACGCTAGTAAGAGGTCGTGAGTTAACTACGGCCTCAATTTCTTTGACAATCGTAGTGAGCTGGTTATCTTTCAACATGTGTTTTCCTAGCGTTCTCTTCATGCAGTTTTTTACTATGCCGATCAATCGTTCGTAGAATCCTCCTGCCCATGGAGTTAGTGGAGTTATAAACCTCCACCGAATCTTCTTGTCTATGCAGTATTGATTCGAAATGATTTCTGCTATCAACTTGAAATGTTGAGCGTTGTCTGATGTTATTAACGTTGGTATTCCTCTCGCAGAGATCATTCTCCTTAGCGCTAGTAAACCTTCTTCAGCAGTAAGATCTTGCACGACTTCAAGATGTATCGCTCTGACTACTAAACAGGTAAAGAGACAAATCCACCGTTTAGTATTTCCATTTCCATTGTTTATTAGAACGGGTCCCATGTAATCGATTCCCGTATAAGTGAATGGTGCTGAATAATTTACTCTCTCAGGAGGTAGGGCAGGTGCTGGAGGTATCTTGAACGGGCCTCCACTTTGTTTGACACACTCGGGACATTTCTTCAATAGTGACTGTACATAACTCTTTCCTTTTGGAATCCAATATAACTCTCTCACTTTGCTCAATGTGTGATTGGCTTTCATATGATAATTTTCTCTGTGTGTTTTCATAACGAGCTCCTTAGTGAAATCGCAATCTCTGGGTATTAATATTGGATAGCGTTTATCGAAAGACCAATCTGCATGTTTCATACGCCCATTAGATCTCAATAGACCGTCTCTATCCTTAAATAAGTCTAAATTAATGGCGAAACTGGTTTTCTTTCCTTCACTCTCTCGTGGAAAATATTGTTTCTGTAATTCTTTAATCATAGTAGTATTGTTTACTACTTTATCTTCTTCATGACATGTCTTGTTTGGTATCGTCTCGTCAACCTTCGCTAAGTTGACTGTATCTGAAAGACCCTGCCCCGGCGACGATTCAGAAGCGTCAAATATGGAATAGCTCGGCCATTTCTCTTTTCCTTGTAGAAGAAATTCTGGGCCGCTAAACCATAATGACTTCTTCTTTTCCCATAGGCTGGGACGTGTCGCAAGGTCAGCAGGATTAATCTCTGTGTTTATGTGTCGCAGTTCCAATCGTTTGTTTCTTCTGATTTCATCGACTCTCCTGCTAATAAAAGGCGGTAATAATTTATTTGAGTGGATCCAACTTAAAACGATGGTACTGTCTGTCCATAAATATTCTTTATTTATTGGAATACCTATCACATTCTTGATGTAGGTCATTAGTTTGCTACCTAGGTAGCAACCTAGTAGCTCGAGTCTAGGCATGCGCAAATTCTCTCTTTCTTCTTTCGGTACAACCTTTGACTTAGCCATAACAAAGGCTATCTTCTTTTTGTCTCTATTATCAGCTGTCAGATAGATTACTGTAGCATATGCTTGCTTAGACGCGTCGCTAAATCCGTGTAGCTCATATACCGTTTTTTCTGTTTTCTCAGGCAGTCCCATATAACGTGGTATTTCTATTTCTTTTATTGCTTCCAAACCATTAATAATATCTTCCCATTTACTGTGGAGTTCATCTGGTAAGACTGTGTCCCACTTTATCTTTATCTCCCATAATTGCTGCAGTAGTAACTTTGCAGGTAAGATCAATGGGGAACATAGTCCACATGGGTCATACATAGAAGCAATCGTACTCAGTATCTTCCTTTTGCTCTGAGGTCCTTTTACATTTTCTTCTTTGAAAGGTTTGCTTTTAATGTTCAGTCTTAAGGTATCTTTTTTAGTATTCCATATTAAACCTAGTATTTTAGTTTCTTCTGTTTGTTCGGTTTTATGTTCTGAAGGGATAGTTTCTAGAAAATCTTCATCATTTGAAGTCCAGTCTCTAATATTCATTGTTATTTCGTTGAAAACTTTCCGAGTTGTTTCATATAGTTGTATCGCTGCTTCTGTAGAGTCTGTTCCGGTAACAAAGTTATCTACGTAGCACTTGTCCACAATCTTAGGTATCAGTTCTGGCGCATTCTGTGAAATGTGATACTTTAACGTAGCTGTCAATATAAATGGACTGGATATAATCCCAAATGGAACCCTACAAAAGCGTATATGAATGATGTTATCAATAGATAGAGGTTTTTCTGCATCCTTTATCCAAATGAATCTGGTTACATCTCGGTCTTCAGTTTGGAGTCCTATCTGTAGGAAAGCTTTTTCCACATCGGCTGTAATGGCAACTTTGTTAGTTCTAAATTGTATGAGTAATGCTACTAGATCTCCAATCATCGACGGACCCTTATACATGCATTCATTTAAGCTCTTACTATCTTTTAACTTTCCAGATGCATCATAGACGATTCGTCCCCCTTTTCCTTCCTGTTTTACCATGTGGTGAGGAAGGTAATGAATAGGAGGTACTTTCTGGGTATAGACGTCTTCTTCAGGGTTTATGATTTCGATGATACCACTCTTTAATTGTTCCTCTAATATATATTGATATTCTTTCATTGAAGACTCATTCAATCGTTGCAGTAATCCTTTTAGTCGCCCATATGCTAACCCAAAGTTTGTAGGCATCATTGGAGGGTACTGTATCCATGGCCATTTTACCATATATCTGTTATCTATATATTGTATGGTTTCATTAAGATGTTTAATAGCTTCTTCCTCTCTGGTAGCTTTTGGGTTATCCGTGATTCCTATGCTTTCCAAAGCCCATAAGAAAGCAATATCCATATTCTTGAGAGGCAGATCCGGTTCTGTAAAGTAGACACAGTTCGGGTCATGGTTTTGACAATATGTAATGACAGATAAAGTGTTTTCATTGTCCTCCATATTTATTCTTCCGCTTAATATCCATCCAAGTTTGGAGTTTATCAAAAATAGGTTTTCTTGTAATTGTAATTTTTCTGTAGAAATTAAATCGAAATAATAATCGTTCCCAACTAGAATATCCACCCTTTCTCCAAGGGATCCATCATCAGCTAGAAGTTTATCCTCCCATTTTTTGAGACTAATATCAGGCATCGCTACTCCGTTTGTAATCTTAGGTACTTCATTAGCATGGAGTATAATCGTTTTGTTTGTCCTTGTCGTTATTTCCAGTCTGACTCTCGGGCTGTCATATTCTTGAGGCATTTCGCTTGCAAAACCAAAAATTGACAGTCGATTTTCTTCTTTTACTGCTAGATTGAGCCTTCTGGAAATCTCTCTTGTTACATATGATCTTTGAGATCCTGAGTCTAGTAACAGCCTGCACTTAACAGGTCTGTTGTGATCCTTTTCATTCTTCACTGTTACTATTGCAGTCTGTAATGCTGTAAATCCACTGCTATTCACTGCAGTCAAAGTGGTTTCTTTATTTACTCTGAATTTTTCTGGACATAAAGCTCGATGGTGTATTCCATACTGGTGGCAATATACACACTCTCTTCTATTTTTACAAGAGCGAACCACATGGTTGTCTAATAGACAACTAAAGCAACGGTTCTTTATTCTGGCTTTTCGCTGCTCAATGGTTTTATATTCTAGGCACTGGTCTGAATAGTGGTCTTTTTTACAGAATATGCAAGATGGTTTCCTCTTTTTATGCTCAACATATTCCTTAGTTTCCTTTTGTTGTTTATTCTTATCTATTATTGGTTCATGCTTTCGTTTCCTTGATGAATCATATTGGCTTCTGGAATGGTAAAGTTGTGAATTTCCTCCTTTCTTAACTTCAAATTTATTCTCTTCTCTCTTAACGTTTTCCATCTTCACATAGTTTCTCTTTCTGAAGTTATTGTTATACTTTTTTGCAGGTTTGTTTTTTATCATTGATTCTCTATTATTGTGTGTTGTATGTAGAGTCTCGACAGTATAATTTAACTTATCAGTGGGATTTTTTCCTTCCCGTATTCTGTGAGCTTCTTCTCTTGCAGATATTATCACCTCTAGATGTTTTCTCATTTCTTCAACAGTATCTTCTTTCATTTTCATTTTCATTTCATAGATAATATCTCCAGGGAATTTTTCAGTAATAAGATATCTTAGATGGTTATGATTCGTATTCTCTCCGAGTGACTGTAGAACCCTAAGATGACGCTCTAATGCATTCAATGTAGACCGACAATCACCTATAGTTGTATCTGCAGCCTTTACTTTGCTGAGTGCACTGTAATGCGCGTCAACAATCTGTGATTGTTTACCGTATCTGTCAGTTAGCGTTTGAATTGCTATCGCATAATTTTTATTAGTGGTCTCTAATCCATCTATTATTCGACGAGGTTCTTCTCTTAACGTCGACTTGAGATAGAGAAGCTTGTCAACATCAGGTATAGGTCTGTCATGAATATTGGATTTATATGTGTCCCAATATTCACACCAAGATAAGACATCTCCACTAAATTCCGGTAAGGTCAGTGTTGGTAGTTTGGCAGAAAAGGCACGATTATGTTCACTACTGCTTTGGTTGTTTTCTGTGCTCCTATCCAGTTTGTCTGACAACCTACATTTTAGTTCCACTAAGATTTCTTCACTATTCAATTGAGCCTCGCTCATTTGTGAGATTTCATCAGCTGATGGGTTAGTAGACATCCTAAAATATTCATTGAGTTCTGTGGTGAACCGCTTAATCATATTTTCCAGCTTAGATGCACATATTTGTGCTTTTTGCACCGCTTCCTTGTCATCACTACATTCCTTACAATGTACTTCAGCTTCAGCTTTATAATCATTTATTCTCCTTATTATCTGATGTAATCTCAATTTGATAACATTATCTAGAGAAGTCTCTTCATTTTCAGAATCCATTGTAATCTGAAATTAATTTTAAAATATCTATAGATCACCTACACAAACACATAGTAGAAACCTATAGTGGGTGAAACCAAGAAGCAAAATTAATAAATAAACAAAATAAACCTTTGTCAAAATTAAATTATAGTTGACAATACTTTAGTACAATTATTGTTGGTGACTGTACCTAAGGTACTCTGCAACACCAGACATCAAGCTCAAACATGACTGACAGTGCTATTTTGTATATATGTAGTTAAGAAGTTCCTATGGTTATTCATCTATGTTCACCATGGCTGTATCATCAGATCAGATCCATAGTGTCATATTATTATATTGTCTTTAAGATACACATATATATTTAAAATTTCAAGTCAATATGATGTCATTAAGTACTTGACATAAATAAAATGAATGTAAATTTAAACCAGTAAGATTAAATTCAGATGAGACAAGTTACATAAATAATTTAATTTAATTCTCATATTTATACTAATCTGTCATTCAGGATACTTTACTTATTTATTGAGAATCATTTATAAGCTATGTATCTATTCCCAAAATTATTATGACTAATAATGTACTAGATACAAATCATGTAATCAAACTATTCCATTTATATTTAGATAAAACATACTAGTAAAAAGTAGTAGGTAAGTAGTAAAGTTATGCAACTGAATGTATTAACTGTTGGAATTTTAATGTTAATATTGATACCATCACCTTAGCTCTATTTTGAAAGTTACACATGTAATTTGGTAGATGAGTAGGTAATTAATTATCTACATGAGTTTATATACACGGACCGGTATGTATTTATTGTTCTATACGTATGTATCCCAAAAATACATAGACTAGGTCGAGTCTACGTCGCCCTCGTTATCGTTTCTTTTGAGAATTTACTACTTAATAGTATTAGTCTTTAGTAATAGTATTAATAGTAGTATTTATTTACTTAATAGTATAGGCAACTCAACTTCAAAATCATGGTATCTCACAAATTTAGAATATTTTTTCAGTAGATAGGCCCCCATCTTGGCACTTTGGTAAATGTAGTTAATCTAGGTATTAGCTTCCATACTATTACCTACCGGTGACGTAACAGTATCGCGGCATTTTAAAAGCCGTAAAAGACAATCGAATTTGGTCTGATACTAACTAATGGATATGACTACTTATACCATATAGCATCAAATATTTAACCACCATACACAGGATACCATTACACAAGTTTCTTATAAGATAATCTTGGTAGCCACCTTTGTAATGTGCTTAAGTACCTACCCAAATGTAAATTATATTTTCTTCGAAACTCAGCACTGTTTTCGGATATTGAGGAAAACGATAATAAATAAGAGTGTAATATACATGATACGTTTGTCCAAATTAAGTTTAAACAGGCTAAACTAAAGTAAAAACTCAACCACTTAGGTACCTAGGTCTTGAACTTTCCACGCACGTGTGCGATTTACGAAAACACAACAAAGTACACGAATCTCTTAAAATATATTACTTCAACACTCACCTGAAGTAACACAACACGTCTTTTTAATATAAATACTTAGTTTTACACCTTCTCCTGCACTTTTCTCACTTTTTAGCGGACCTGCTGAACTTTAGTTTAGGCACAAGTAATGGCGCGGCGAATGGACGATACCCGGACCGGAAGTCGCGAGTCGAGTGAGTCTTAAACTTGCCAGTCAATACAGATACTTTTATCTTAATAATCTATATACACATTTTATATAAATGTTAAAATTAACCATTTTGCTTAAATAAATAACTTAGCCTATCGTAGCTTAATTTAACGTGTTCACAAATATAAATTTTAATAACACGAAGAAAATTTCTTATCGAAATAAAACATCAAAGGACGCCATAATGAAACTTGACTGCATTTCCGGTTTGCGTTTTCTCGAATGTTCCAAGCTGAATACATAATATACCTGTATACACAAGTACATTAAGAAATTCCTTCGATTAATCGGATGCTTATTACCAACATAATAAACCAGACTTTCCTTTTAAAGTCAATCAGACTAATTACTTTTCTGTGAAATTACATTCAGATATATCACTGCATACAATGGCTGTTTCTTTTAATAATTTGTCTTTATCTCACAAATTTCCTTGCGAATTCAAGCTCCAAAGGAACAATGACAAAAGAACATGAGTTCAGCTACTCGGCAACAGATGGCGCTATGGATTCCAACCAATATGTATTTTTATAAGACAACAAAATATAAATAGTCTTTGAGTGTGCTGTTCATTATTAGTATTTACCCACTTATGACCTTCAATCTCCGTAGGACTCTCCGGCGAAGAGCAAAATTGCCATATACTAGCGGGTCTTCATAATCGACAGCAGATAATATAAAATCAGGTTTAAACCGAGCAGTTTTCACCATGTCGAATCGTAATGACTCAGCACCTCCACCATGTCGGGAAGTAGTGTCTATACTATCAATATGTGGTAGTGGACTATAACCATTATATGGTGTTGGAGTGGCTAGGTACATATGTGGACTAGCCAAGACATGGATAGTATAGTAGTTTCCCGAAGTAACAACTTATTTCACATACCTGAATTCAGTTCTAAAGGGGTCGCTGACTGCATATAAATCTGCTTCGCATGTATTAATGTAATGAGTTGAATAATCTCTCAGTCAGCTATCTCCATCCACCTCCTGTATATATTAAAGCCCAAATGAGTAACGCTGATCACCCATCTGGCCACGGAGTGTCACTAAAAACAAGTGGCGCTCCTCGGTGTTGTACTTCTTGATCTATAACAAACGGAACTGGTATCAGAACGGAAAGACTCAATCACAGTGTCACATTGTTACGACACTCCAACTACAAACTCCCTAAAAGTGCGAGGAGGCAGCCAGACGTCTCCGGCAGCTCCAGGCTAATACAACAGTACTTGGTCAAGTGCGCACGCCAAGATTCTAGAACCAATCCAGATCTAGTCGCCCCCATTGGGCAACTAGATATCCAACCTGGATTATATGATTCTCAAAGCAGCCCAGATCTAGCCGCCCCCTTGGAGCGACTAGATATCCAACCTGGGTGCCGATGGGAGATGTAAACAAGCCGGCTCCCGGCAGTGTGATTGGTACAAACAAGATTATGCTGATGCGTAGAACACCGAAGTCACCTGGTGGTGATAAAAACCAATACTGTAAATACACAGTAATAAACGCTGACACTCAGTGATACTTAGACAAACTCAGGGTCACTCAGGGACACTCAGGGATAATCAGAGATACTCAGAGATACTCAGCTTTGGAGGAAGGAGATCTGGTAACAGTTGGTTGGCTGGCTTGCACAAACACTACTTTGAGAACAATACAGAAATATTCACTGTGCACGTTCAAACTAGCGATTCAAAGTTAATGTAAATCCATAGACTAAACGTCGTTCTATATCAAGTGTTGCCACATAAAGCTTAATCAATCCTTTCACTCACCTAAAGGTTCGTGCCTGCCGCGACAACATTGGCCAAATTACGTTATTATGTAGACGCCATTAAATATAAATATAAAATCACATTTAAAAAATCACGCGTCAAAAACCTCACCCACAGACTGCCGAAAGATCGTGGCTCGCTACTCGTGGCGGTGACAGACGTACGAGCCAAGACGGGCTACGAGCAATATTCAAAACAATATTAATGTTGAATCGCCAACGAACTTACTCGGTGGTTTTTTAAGTACGCGTACTTGTGATGATACACGGGCGAGTAAGCTCGCCGAGTCACAAGTTATAAATGGGTTTTGTTTAAATGTGATATAATATGATACTTGGGCTGTTTTCAAATTCAGTAATAAATTAAGAAAAAACTCGTTTTCTAATTTACCTGGATCTAATCTATTTTGACTTTGTGGCATTTGGCGTCCAGGTAGATTAGATATGTCAAGTTACATCGGTAGGTTAGGTGATGTCCAAGTAAATTATACATTTTGTTAATTAATTTAAATGAGACCACATTTTACACTAAATGAAGGCTAATAATTTATTTTGGCAGTGTAGTGTAGTACTAATTGTGATATGGGTTTTTTTTAATATTTATTTAAAGCTCGTACTATTTTAAAATGCTATAAATGTCCTCAGAAACAATGATTTTGACGACGTTTTTTATAGATTTTTACATACCACTTGTATCCATTTTGGGAGAGGACAAAACTCACAATAAAATATTGGGAAACTTAACTATTTCTCACTAAATTTTTTAGTTTTTATTTATCTTCTAAAAATTGACCCGTTTGATTCGGGGTTAAAAAAGAAAGTCTAAGTTTAATGTTAAAGTAAAATATATCCTTTACACAATGCACATTGAAAAAGTTTCACCGATGATTCTTTCCTATTTATTATTTTCAAAAGTAAAGTACTGCTAAGTAGAATATTATGTAATTATCCATAAAACAGTGATGTTTATGTTTTATGAATATTGCTTGTTCTTTGTTGAAACTTTCCAATATTATTTATTTCATAGGTAGGGGTAGACTTTCGTAGTACAATAATTACAGGTGGACCTAATACAAGCCTTTAAAAATATATTGTATTACATAATAATATGTATCACAAGTATCAAAACAATTTTTAGCACTATACGTAAGGGATACCACACCTTGATTTTTTAAATTTGCCGCCATTTTTCACTCATCTTTCTTTCCTCCTCCACTCCTTTATTTTTTATACGATCTGTATTGTACAGTGTAGTACTATTGTTATGCAAGTTATTAATGTGGAAAAAACATACCTTTACGAATCACTTAAAATAAGAAAAAAACAGAGTCAAGTTATTTTGATAAATTCACTCGTATTTTGAGATTTAAGTAAGTATATTGAAAATAATGGCGATTTTTATAAATCCTCAATTATCTGAATTCAGCTTTGTAGGCAAACCTTGCCATACTGTTGCCATACTGCAGGAAATACTGTGAACGGACGATGAACTTATGAAAGGATACAATCATGTTTGCCATTATTTTACTTCTATAGCGATACCAAACTTCAAAAAGGGGGAAAATTGTGTGAAGATTGTACATTTACTTTTTAGGATTCCTCACCCAAAGGGTCCCAACGGTACACTCGGATTTACTAAGCCTCTGCTCTCCGTCTGTCTGTCTGTCAGCGGGCTGTATCTCAAGAACCGTCGTGGTAGACAGTTGAAATTTTCTATTGCCGCTGTAACGACTAATAATAAAAATATTATAAAAATTAAAGGGGTTTGTATTAGGTATTTACTCTTATTTGTCAGAATAAACAAACATATTCCGTAAAAAACCCGCTATATGTTACGGTTCCAAAGTTATAGCAACTTACGATAGGAAAGACGAACGGAAGGTCGGACGATCAGCGTACATATTCTTAGTAATGGGGATCCCTCAGGAAAATATTTGGATAAACAGATGGGAATTACTGATCTTATTTATTTCAATTGATGTATTCTAAAATTCGTCCTCCTCCTTTGGAATATTCGCATCCGGATTGTAGACGGCATTTCTCATCATTATCAAGTCCTCTGGATTCAAGTCGATACACATTGTGCCAACGATATCCTCAACACCAAGTGTACCGTCGTTCATAATATCCACTTCCTTAATAAGATTGTCCAATTGTTTTTGCGGCATCTTATGGCCCTGTTTGGAAAGCACCTCTTTTAGTTCATCCCGCATTACCATACCAGATTTTTCTGGGTCAAATACTTGCAAGGCAATTCGCAGCTCTTCTTCAACTGGAAAATCTCTCTGTCTCATGACAATCATATGTTTAAATTGTTCAAAGGTAATATGACCTTCGGGATGTGGTGGTCTGACGCAGAATTCAATTAATTCGTCTAATTGTTCAGGAGTGTGAGTCATAAGAAGTAGCGCTTTCAACATGTAGATGAGTTCTTTTACAGTTATATAGTCTTTAATGTCAGTGTAGGAGGGTGTGTAATCTTGGAAGTATGCCCAAATCTGTTCTACTTCTGCAAGTTGATCGGGTCGTAGTTCGAACTTAGGTCTCAACAATTCGGCAGAGTCACTGAAGTTATACGGTGCGGTGGGGTCTGGTGGAGGTTCCACGTACTCCTCTTCTTCAACTATTTCTTCTGGAACTGCTTCCACTACCTCTCCTTCTTTTTCTTCGCCCTGAAATTCTCCTTCAAATCCCTCACCCATGAGCTCTTCTCCCTCTCCTACAACGGTTTCCTTGCCTTCACCCTCTAAACCCTCGCCTTGCATTTGCTCACCCTCTGCATATTCACCTTCCATGTGCTCGCCATCGACCTCTTCTCCAGTGACATGCTCTCCATCTCCATGCTCACCAGTCACGTGCTCACCAGTTACGTGCTCACCTTCAACTTGCTCGCCTTCGACTTTTTGTTCTTCCAAGTTCTCACCAGCTTCGCTAGCTCCACCCTCGCCTTCCTTTACTGCTTCTTCCTCCATCTTTGTGGTTTTACTTTAAAAGGGGTTTTCACCGAGAATGACACCTACTGTTTTACGAGTAATTTGTTGCTACGCCTCGTTTTGCGGATTTGTGACCGTGGTAGGTGGTTACCATTATCAAATTATTAGTAATTTTGTCATCATATAAAATTTGAGTTCGTAGCAATATGAAACCGAGTACGACGGTCTTCTTTAAACATTGATCAAACGGAGAAAATGCATATCGTATAAGATATTATTGAATTTAAATCTACTACTTACTTGACATTATGGTATATTTGTGTGTAACCATGTAAATATTTAAAGTTTAAAACAATAAACTTCAGACATTTAGATTATTGAATACACGTCGTAGGTTTGCTATTTTCATGCTATGTTGATCCGAGTGACAGATTTAAGTAAAGTCAGTAGGAAAACCAAAGATAAACGTCATTTTATTGTTTTAAAAAATCAACCATAGACACTTAATGTAAGTATGTTAATTAGTTTAAAACCTATCCTGCCTTAAAAGCAGCAAACACTTGTTTGTGCTTCAACCATTACATACATATTACAAAGGTTACATGGGCTTATTAAATAAGTTAGGTTAGGTTAGACTTTTGAGCACATGAAATCTCTTTGCGAAATTATAAAATAATATAGTTTGTCGTAAATAAAATTCTAGCCGCTATAAGACGGCAGCGCTATCCTAGGAAACCAGAGCATTAGGGGTCTCCAAAGTAAATTTAAAAAAAACTTTTATCCCTAGGCAAGGAGCTTTAGCCCCATTTGCAGAAACTAAAGTAACATAATATTAAGAGTATGAGAAATGATATTATAATATAACATTTACGCTTTAAAACGAATTCGGTATTTTTTTAATGAACGCTATAAGTTATGAATATGTTTAAAAAAAGTAAAGCTATTTGACATACTTACTTTTAAATACCCTACGCTGCTTGAAAAGGGGTTCCCTTCAATTCAATTCAATTCAATTCAAACATTTATTCATAAAATATTACATTTTATAAGTCAATTTGATTATTAGTTACATTATTATTACTCCATTACATATATAAAATTCAATTGTTACACATTATCTGGCATAATATCGATTGTCCGAAATACATTTCACATAACAGTTATAGCAGAAACATTTTTAGCCGAATGATACTATAGCATAATAGTATACTTAGCATAACTGTCATAACGCATAACAATCATTTGGCAGAATTTTGAATAGCAGAATACTAATATCGCCGACTTTCATTTCGCAGAATTTTATGTAGCAGAATATACCTTCCGCCGAATTTATTATGGCATAATTGTACCATAGCATACCTAATAATTAGTAACGAACTGCTACCAGTAAAATAGGTTGGGTTAGTTTAGAAGTTGTACAATAACAGCGCGCGAGCCGAGCGAGCGTAGCGAGCGTGCCGCGGCAGCGGCCGGCGAAGCGCCAGGACCGCATTGCAATTGGAGCAGTGGGGTTATTCTGCCAACTACATAGTATGCCATACAAAATTCGGCGAAACAATTATTCTACCATAGGACTATTATTCTAATCAACGTTATGCCCATGTACTATTCTGCCAAAGACAATTGTGCCAAATGACAGTATGCAAAAAAATGTATGCCAAAAGTAATTATGCGAAATGATGATTCTGCCAAAGGTTGCTATGCGAAACGACATTATGACAGTACATTTTATGCAACATGAATGTAAACCCTTGAAAAGGTATGACTCTTAGTACTAGAAAGCTGTAATTTGGTATAAATAGGTACATATTATTATGAGTCACGCCAAAAAAGTGGTAAAATAAAATGTTGAAAAAAAATATGTTTTTAGTGTACCTACAGTCTAAGTACGTCAAAGATATGTTTAAATTTTTTCACCTTACTCCAATGAAATAAAGTTCAAAATTGTAAGCATATATTTGACGTCGACTGTACTTCCACTAAACGTAGGCAGAAACCATGCTACCAAATTGAAAATGCACGCGCTAAAATATGTTTTGTTCGCACTGACGGGACTACTTAAACTCGCCGCTTGGACATTCACTCGTTCGTCCGTCCGAACGCCATTGTTGAGAGAATTACTACCCTGGTCATTGCCAACTTGTTCTGAACGCATTACAGAGGACTTATTATGATACTTACGTGTGTAGATAAAATAATAAACAAGATTTTCCTTGTTTGTACTTTGAACCGTTGCTTGACCGTTTTCCACTGATTTCTAGGCAGAGATATCCGTATAGCCAGAACTCTGTAACAGTTAGCTACCTACCATAAATCTAAGAAATTGCCGCTTTCTGGGAATTCTCTCTTCTAAGTCATTCCCCTTGGCCATAACACTGTTATTTTCAGGTCTTTATATTGACAAATGTACATACCGATGATTTAACTAGTTACTATGGCTTTTAAAATAGTCAGACTCTTTAAAAAGATATACTTACTTCTTTAAAGTTAGGACGGACAGACAGACTGACGGTTAGCACCTACCTAATAGGGTCTCGACTGGCGACATCTCATAACCGATTGCCGTGAACTATGATACAGAGATAGCCTATAACACGGAGACTGACACAGGCTACTATTTCATCCTACCCCATCCTATACTATTATAGTAGTTTATGCAATAGTTGTATAAGAGAGGTCAAAAAATATGAGTGGCGTGTGTTACGATGTGAGCCGAAGGCGAACATCGTAAAGGTAAGCGCCACGAGTGTTTTTTGACTTAGTTATACACCGTTGCATACAATACTTTTTCTACGACTAGGTTTCAAATGAAATGCAAAACTAAGCGAAAAAACTACAAACGAACGAACGAAGTAAAGAACAACAAACGAGCGGGAAACAAGAAAATGTCAAAATATGTGTCTATGGTTTTCTTTGTTTTTAAAGTGTCGGAATGGAAAATAGAATTGTTTACAATTCCAAAACATTTTAATTTAACCAATCAGAATACTTCACCAAATTAAATCCACCAATCACAATACACATCGACTGTCAAACGGAACGATAGGTTCTTTTAGGTACGTGTTTCTCTTTAACTAATTTAAATCTTTTAAAAAAACTTTGTATTTCGTATCAACCAACCAGAATACAGCTATTTTAAAATCGACCAATCAGGTAACTGAAATCATTTCTCAAAACATTAGGTGATTTATAGTCCCTATTTCACAATCGTTAAAATATGATTAAATCGATTGTGCAACGCTAAGCTTTGGCAGCTGGCCGTATCGTTTTATCTCAAAAACGCACAAGTGCTGTTTTGGGGCATAGACAAGATAGACTTTTCTCTGGATTATTCTGCGGACATATTATGTATGTTCTTATATTAGTGTTCGTGACTATATAAATGACAGATAAAAGTACAGGAGTAGGAAAAAGGAGTAATATTACGGGCGCGAAAAATCGATCTGTCAAGTTATCATCTTTGGGAAAATTCGTTTTTAACCCGAGCGACGCTCGGTCTTCCGGGTTCCTTAATTAAAACGTAGGTGCCTTCCGAAGTAGTGTGCAAAAACTAGCTTTAACTAAACACGGAAAAGTAGATACTTAAATATATGTATTTAAAGGAATTTCCGCGCCAATCTCTTTGTCACATGTCTAAACCACTTAACTTGAACGGTTACGGCGGACCTGGCGTGCTTCCCTCGTCCGTAAACAAAAGGGAAAGGATGGGCATTTCTAATGATCCGAGAAGGTCTTGTTTAGCTGGCGACCATTTCGAGCACGCCTACACAAGCCCTGTCGATCCACGGCCACTGCTTTCATGGCGCATCACGTGCGTTTTACTATCGCGGGCGAAATAATGATCGGTGAGTGGTTCAACCCGCCCGGCAAACCGCGATCGCGCCAGAAGACGGTTCGCGCGGCTTCGTCGCGCATGCTCTCGAGTTGCGACACCGGTGTTTACGCGGGAAACGAACGTTCGAAATTAAAATTGAAAATCAAATTGGTTCTACTCGAAACAAATGAGTGCGGAGTGATTTTTAAATCGTAGTGGTTTTTTAATCAGCTGATACACTTATGCGATTATTTAATTTTGAGCTCCGGCCAAGTTGCTGCGCTGCGTTGTAAGATGGTAAGGTTTTTTTTAGGCACATACATAAGTAAACTACTTAGACTAGGACTCGATATTTCTTTTGTTTTATACGGAGGTTCAAAAACCATTAAAATTAACGTTATGGTAATGTGAAAGTTTTAATAACTTCGGTAAATTAAAGAAAATAAGATAAATCATAACCATAACGAACATTTTCTTATCTTTTTTAGTAGGTAATACTTTTTTTCGGCTGTTTATTGCAACTTTCACGTGTATTGGTCTTTTGCATCAAATGACACGTTGATGTTCAGTCGAGTTTATAAATGTCAGCACCTTGTCTATTTAATTTAAACTGCCATAGGTGAATTGAAAAGTACTAAAGTGTACACATATTTATGAACTCGACTGTACAATTACTCTTATACATCGACTGTGTAATTCATGTTCATAATTTGGGATTCGGGCGAATTTTACCCAACATAGGCACTTGGAAAAAAGTAGCTTTAACGTTGTTCTTTGCCTGATTGAGGTAGGTAGTAGGCTTGTTGCACGTTTTCAAAGTTCTTGGTCTAGGGCAAATTTTTTCAGTATTAAAAATTTTCTGTCGTGTATTGAATGTAAAACGAGAAATGGTTTAATGGCATAGAAAGTATGGATTTATTACAAATGCATAAATATTTTGATATTATGGTGCAATTCAAAATATTACTACGTTATTGAGGATTCGATACAATTAGGAGTTAAGCCAAGGGAGGCAAATGTGCACCGCAACGTAGCGTTTTTGCGAATATCATTAAAACCCATAAAATCCCATTGGAAAGTTAAATCTCTATTCTGGGCCAGTACTTAAAGGGGTTTTCTTATCCCTTATTACTTACGTCAAGTTCTGGGACATGTCAAGTCATGTATTCTTACAAGGCCTCCCAAATTATTAAGCAGATGCTATTTTACACCATATGAATTCTCAAGTTATTCGCATTTTATGTGGCCATTGGTTTTTCTACACTAAAGACATCAACGCATCCGGGCTTTGTGCAGTGTTTACTAGATAGTTAAGAGACAAATGAAAGTCACCGAAATGGAATGTAATGTCTTGAAATGTACCTTACTAACATACTCGTAGTACAGGTCTATCGATTATTATTTTTAATTTGTGCTATGATATCGAAAATAAAATCTATGTATATCGATGAATGGTAGATATAGGATAGTGTATTCTTATTGCGTTGACCTGGAAGCTTGTTTTTTCCCACAAGGGACCATAATCTATACTATCTATACTAATATTATAAAGCTGAAGGGTTTTTTGGTTGTTTGTTTGCTTGAACGCGCTAATCTCAGGAACTAGTGGTCCGATTTGAAAAAATATTTTAGTGTTAGATAGCCCATTTATCGAGGGACGGCTATAGGCCCATCATACTCACATAAACCCAAGCGAGGACGGGTCGCTAGTCATGTATATAGATACTAGTTACTTAATTTAAACTTGATACCTCTTCTTTTTTCTGAGAAAAAGGGTCTTCCAAGGCAGATAGACATACAGACGTACAACGTTTTTCGTTATTATAGTATTGATATTCCAATTGGGGAATTTATATTGTTGTCAAGTGTGTTGGTGCAAGGCGCTCCACTGGCCGCTTGACATTGGAGGCTATTGTGCGGTTGTGGTGTGGCAACAAATCAGCCGAGATGCGATTCAGAATAACCTAGGAATTCTGTAGATCTGTGTAGGTTTTATGCTATTATAGTTCTCAATATTCAAACCGCAGAAAGTTTTAACAAATAATCTGAAGTAACGGGATATATTCTTGGTTGGAATTATGGGAAAGGGTTTTAGAGATTAGAGAACATCGTTACTTATTTAAGTCTCGTATAGGCGTGAACGAGTTGATTTTTGAGAATCAAACCCATTCAGTTATCATTTGAAAATGTACGTGAAATGATAACCGTAGTTTTTGGGGTTAATTGTGACGAAACTGCGGATGTGATCTTTTTCTGCTTTCGAGGTTGATTTCCCAAAAGCGGCTCGCTTGGTACCCAAGGTTTTTGTTTTTAATTTGTACAATAAAGATTTTACTCACAAAATAAGTGAAGCCATCTACGAGTATGAAATCTCATCTATTTTTTTTGTCTACAAAAAAAAGATAAACGACACAAAAAAGTTACGAGTAGATACGGAACTTTACATATCGTAAAAAATCTCAAATTACATGTCAAAAGCAATTAGGTTTTACCGAGTAGAATACAGCCTCATGCAGCTGTTGGTGATGCAATCTCAAGAAAGCCCTAATATTTTGACTAGGTATTTCATAAATTAGTATCTACATTTTTAACTTATGAAAATTTTGCAAATAGAGTGGCGGGAAACGAATCTTTGGATTAGCTAAAGGTTACCCTAACATAGTACATAGAAACGCAATTAACGAAATTAGCAGGATAATGACGACACCATTGCCTAGTTGGTAGTGACCCTGCTTACAAAGCTAGCGGTCCCAGATTCAAATAAGGGTAGGGTTAAATGTATGGTTTAGGGGGGTAGGGTTTTTGTAAGGCCATAGGGCTGATATTTGTGTGATAAACGTAGGTAAGTATTTTTTCCTGCGTCTTAGATGTGTTCTATATATTTAAGTACCTTTATATATTTATCTTTATAAGTATTTTTATCGATATCTAGTAGGTACCCATAGTACAAGCCTAGACCTGAGTTTGGGACTAGGTCAATCTGTTTGACATTGTCCTCAGATATTTATTATTTATTTATTTAATGACTTAATGACTCAAAGCAAAAGCTTTAGAAACCGTTTGTATTCTAACCTGATTATAATAACTAAGCAAATTTGCATAGGTTACGCAAATAAGACCTATAATACCAGCGCATTAAGTTATTAGCCTGCATTAAGTTAACGTCTTCTATTAAGTAAAGTGGGTGCCAGTTTGCTTTTCGTATGTTTAAATGAAGATTATTATTTATACCATTTATTTATCTTTCCATCGGTTTGTTTAAATTGTTTTTAGAGATTTAAAAAAAAACGGGCATTATTTTTTTAGTCATAGTATCTTTTTTCACATATTTTTTATATCGCTGGAACCGTAATCTTTTCAGAGTTAAAGTTCTAACGTGTGCTAGGTTAGTTGGGCTTTATTTATAAAAAATCTGAAAATTACCTCAGAGTTTTTTAAGAAAAAACTTTTGACTTGATTTAATTATTATGATGACCTTGGTCCACATAATGACTATTGTTAAATGGGTCCCTTATTTTTTTTTATATTTATGATACGATATACATTTGACCTGTTTGCTTTTATACAAATAATGCCCAACAAATAATAAACCCAAAAAAGAATGACCAATAAAAAAAAATCTTTTCTGAAAAACCTCTTCATGATTTTTTTCGAACCATTTCAAATAAAATGCCCTTTCTATTGTGATTGACGTGATTGTGTAACACTTTGTAACAAAATAATAGTTAAAAACAATACCATATCACGTCAACAGCAGTATGTTTACCAAGTAGTATAGAGCCCCAGTTCCCAAAGATAAAATTGTTATCTTTTATCTCATGCAGATGGGCCCTTACGGAATTGGGATTGTTCATATTTTTACAATAAAATTACTCCAATTCGAAAACCATTTCGAGGAATAGGGTTTTAAAGATGTTCTGCATTATTAAGTTTTTGAAATATCTATCTATTTGGGATATTTAGACAAAAGTTTATTTAACCTTTGTTTGACTTTCGTTCTCGGCTTGAAGCCCTCCTAGGTTGAAATAGTATGTTTTAATACACTATTATAAACACTTTGTTTCATTGGATATCATTTAATTGTTGTATTTTATTAGAAAATGCCATCCCAAATTTAAAATCATCATGTCATCCATAAAATGTCTGCTGAATAAATAAAGATATTAAAACAAAATTATTTGGTCAAATACAAAATTAATGAAATTGGTGTCTTAAAATTTCCTATTCTTTAGAATGAGAAAGTAAAAACCGTAAGTTATTTTTTTTGGTCAATCCCAATTGCCGTTTGTAACGGATACATATCCAGTAAGTAGGTAAAGGAGATAAACCACTGTTGTGAAATACCGTATAAATATTAATTGTTTTCCATAAAATCTTGACACTCCTAGATTACGTATTACACAATTTGTTAACCGATAGAATACTTGAGAATGTAATCATACAATGAATAATAAATATAATTCTGTCAAAAAGTTAATTTTCAGGACAGTCTTTTGTTGCCGACACTTTACTTTTTATTGTAAAGTCATTACCTATATTTACTTATCAAGGCCAAATCAATAATATAAGTATAGCCGAAAACCGGTCACCACCTTGCGACTCCATCATCAGATCAGCTCTTTGATACCAGAATAATGCATTGTCATCGGGTTCACATATTTAGTCCAAATTTCAGCTCGTTCCATTAACGGGAACTGGTTCAAAATTGACTTGCAAATTTTGAAGCTGCCAGCTTAAGTACATATACGAGTACGCATAGTGCAAGTTAAATAAAAGCATATAATATCCGAGTGCTTGTCCAATTAATCTACTATTGACTCATCATCATCATCATCATATCCTAATTATTTGGGGTCGGAGCAGTACCCTTACCATGAGTTACAATTACCGTACTCGCTAGCGAGTCGAATGCTCTCTCCCTTGCACTCTATTAGAATACTTGTAAGGTCTGCGAGGGACAGAGCATTCGAGTCGCTAGCGAGTACGGTAATTGTAACTCATGAATAGAATAGAATAGAATAGAACATTTATTTGTAAGGAATATACATCGTCAATAAGTACATTATGCGGTAAGTATAAACTAATTTTATACATTCCAATTCAATATGTGTCATAATATTATTCAATATACAGGATTACAATATTTTTTTTTTTTTTTAAATTAAATTATTAATATCTATTTATAAGTCTACGCGTAAATTAGTAAGTAGGTAAGCGTATCTAAAGGGCTTTCGGCACGTATACTCATCCCTCTAGGAAGTCTTTAACGGAGTAGAATGCTTTCTCAATGCAAAATGATTTTAGTTTGTAAGTGAAGGAGCGCTCAGTCTGTGCATTGCGAATTGTTTCAGGAATTTTATTGTATATGCGCGCACCCATCACTCCCAAGGACTTTCCCGTCTTCTGCAGTCTGTGCACGGGGACTGCCAGTCCTGGCTGCCTTCTTGCAGAGTAGCTGTGACCTACTGGGAACTCATTTAAGTTCATCCTCACATATTTGCCTACCTCAAATATGTATAAAGAAGGAACTGTCATTATTTTTAAGTCAATAAAAAGTTGTTTCGCAGGCTCATCCGGCGGAACACGGCATATAAGGCGAATTACTTTTTTTTGGAGTAAAAAGGGTCTGTCCCTATCAGCTGCTAAGCCCCATAGGTCAATTCCACATGTTAAATGGGTGTGGAAATATGCATAATACGCGGTAAGTAGGTTGCCCTGAGATAGCGTTTTTTTAAGGCGGGATAGGGCGTAGTATGCAGAGTTTAATTTGCCGCATAATGTGTTAATGTGTTCACTCCACTGCAAAGAGTCATCGAAGGTGAAACCCACATAACGAGCACTATGAACGGGTGCGACCCGGGAGCCGTTGATAGTCACATCAAGTTGGGGCTGTGTCTTACGGTTGAGTGAAAATTGGAGAAGGTTAGTCTTCTCTATATTGAGTTGCATGCCATTGACATCAAACCAGTCCAGTAGATAAAGGATTGTAAATTTAATATTATCCTGTAGTTCCTTATGATCGCTTCCATGGATAACTGCACATACATCATCAGCATACATAATAAATTCCGTTGTGGAGCTAAGGGATGGCAAGTCGTTCATTAGCAGCGTAAATATGCAATTACCGACGTTGGAGCCCTGGGGGACAGATCTAGATGGTAAGGGTACAGCACGACATCCCTATAAATATGCATATCAGTATTTTCACTGCCTTTTTTTAATATCGCTCTTTACATATTCAATCCCTTCTTAGGTCTCCCCTTCCATTATACTCGTAGCCCTCAACATTCATATTTACGAACTAACCAACTTATTTTACTGCAAGATCTACCTAATTGAATTCAAATATTGAACCAAACGAGAGGTGTCTCGTATCAAAGCAAATAGAGCTTTTGAATTACAATGATATGCCATTATTTTGTTAAGTAATGTGGTACTTATTTCACTATGTTGACGTCAATTAAAAAAGTATTAGCATCAAGTTGCGTTGACGGGTAAAAATCAATTGAGTAGGTCGTAATAACCGAGAAAATAAAGCAGAAAACTTCTAATTATGGTAGAAAAAAAACAGGATTATAAATCAAAACCCATCCTGTACTTCCGGAGATTTATATAAGTATGTAACTTTTTTTACATCGAACAAAGTACTAAGTATAAAATAAAAATAAACAGTGTGGTTTGTTAAATAGGTAGGTAGTAGGCATAGTAAATTGTTTAAAATGGGCTCGTACATACAGAAATTTATAATTAGAAGAAAGGTGAACTGTTCATTTTTGTTAATGGTTCATTTTTTTTCTCAACTTCCTGACAATGAAACCGTAAAAAAAACATGATGTCACAGGAAAAAAACTTACCCTTACGTTTAGGAGCAGCGTAAAATATGGACGTGTATGTCAGTCTCATAGTCGGACGGACTTTGGATATTATATTTGAAAATTTTAATTCTTCAGGTCAGGCTCTGACCTGGCTTCTTTATTAAATTGAGCACTAGACCAAAAATATTCAGCAATAAATTACTGCAGTAACCTTGGATCGATTATTAAATCGAAAAAGGTTCTCAATTCAAAATAAGCGGATATCAAGCACCTATAATTAAGACGATTATGAACATTCCACTCTCATCTAAACGATCAGATTTATAATAAAAATAATTACTAAGATGAATGAACTACATCCTGATCGATGCGTGGTGCGATAATCTGATAACCTATGAACGTGCGCGACCGTGAGATAGATGCATACAGCTAGTAATTAGTAGTACAACAAACTGCCGAATATCTGTAGCACGCTTGGCGTGATGATCCTTGGAACAATAAATATCTTCACTCGATCTCAATTACGTTAACCTTTATATTTTTATTAATGAATCGGAATTCAAAATACAACAAATAGTTTTAATTAATCAAAGAGTGTGTTCATTTTAATTGCTTTATTTGATTGACAGCGGATCAATCGGCAGCCATTTATAACGCGGATGGTACTACCGGTTTTATTTAAAAACCGTCATTATTCGATGAATAGCGATGACTTAAGTAACGATTTTTTTGTTAATCCTGGTGTCTTTGAACCTTTATCACGAAGTGTTTAAGCCGGAACTTCATTCGTGGGGTTATTTATTACCATGACTTTTTTTTTATTGTTGCTTAATTTATAAACATGTGACAATACCGATTTCGATTCCATTGCTAAGGTAGGTACGGTATAGGTAGAGGTATGAAATATACTAAAACATTTTTTTTTTATTATTTTCTTTGAAATTGGTAGTACTGTACCTAGGTATATTATAAAAAAAAAAATGTAAGTACCTACCTGAGGTAGAAAACACCCGCAATTAACGACGTCTTATCTACCTCTTTAACTGTGGTAATGGTACCTAGTTTATATAGAGATCTAAATCATCCACCCTAGAGTGACGGCACCAATGATGGACACTTTTAGCTGTTAGCTGACAGGCACCAGTAATGGACACTTCACTCTTAATTCAAATTTCATACGGTCCTTAATAGATTGTTGCAAAACAAATGAATAACCATTATCTTCTATATAATAAGAATCAAGTGTCCATCATTGGTCCGTGTCCATTACTGGTTCCGTCACGCCTAGTTACTGTTTAAATTTCTCAAAGCCTTTTTAAGACACCCTGTATATCAAAGTATAGTGCATAGTTACGGTAAGCCGCAAGTCCACTGAGAGCGGAGGCGAGGCGGTGATGCGCATGCCTGTACTAAAAAGCGTTTCCAAAGCGTGGCGGAGGCGTTTTTTGTATGAGAACGCGGTACAACGCGCCGCCCCTAACTGTGTTTTTGGTAGGTAATGCTTAAATGGTACGAATTAGTCAAGGTTCTTGTTCACACTTATATTATATCACAACCTACGTTAGGTTAGGTTAGTTTTACTACACTTTTAACTTCGTAATATTTGCAAATATTACGAATATTTTGTTGAATTTGTTGATAGTTAGCTAGTGCTACCTTTTATGTAAAGAAATGTCACCAGTCAACAAGCACGCAAGAAACAATTTGTCCAATCAGGGTCCATATTCTAACTTGCCTTTTTTTTAACATTGTAAACATATTTACACAAAATAAAATAAAGTACAAATGGCGGACTTAATGCCCAATGATCCCTATAATCCGCACAATTGAAATATTGGCCGGTCGGTTTCTTAATCAATGTTAAAGATAAAAAATAAAATAGATAAATGATGTTTATTCAGTAAGAGGCAGCACGGCACGGGCACTTCTCCACCTCAGAAATCTATTGTTTCCTCGCTTCTTTGTAACGAAAGAATCGTCCGCTGATCTTATTGACACATTACCTAGCTTTATTGGGTAGGTACCTACAAATAGTATATCTCTGAAGTGCTTTGTATCTAGCTAACTGCTGAGATGGAGGCAAATACGAAAATATTTTTTTTACACATGAAATACCTACGCAGACCTTAGACAATAAAATAAACCGGGACGAAGAGCGGCGCGAAGGTCGGCCATCTTGCGCAATGGATCGAATCGATCTGTCAAAATAGATCTCTTTGTGGATCTCTGATGTGGATCACGATCTATTAAACTGGCAATCAATTTGAGGGCCTAATTTAAAGCCAAATGAGTGGGGATGAAATGAATAGTTTTTATTCAAGCCGGGTTTTCCTTATAGCTACAATGTTTCCACGACAGATGTCTAAACTAATCTAAATCGAATGATGCAAGATCCCGTGACTGTAATAAAAATTCCGTTGTCTGTGCGTTTTAGCGGTTCAAGTATTACATAGATATTACAAATAGATTGTTTAGTTTAGGAGATACTCATTTCATTAGATTTCCGTATCCTATATCTATGGTCGGTCAATTAACTGCAATTTACAAACTTTAAAAAATATTGTAATATTGTGTTGTTGTTGATACGTTATTCTAAAACCAATTTAGTCTTGATAAGAACATACATAATTATATTTATAAGGACTTTCCCCACGCGTCTCCACAACTGATCGAGATCGCGATTCGTAATGATTTATATATCCGTGGTGCTCTCAATAGATGCAGTATTATTGCTTAGTTTAGTCTATCTAGGACTTTGTTTAGCAGTTCATCTACAGATTTGGTAATTCCATAGTTTAATTTATGAAAAATAAAGTTTATTTATGTAGGTACCAATGTTTTCGAACACATTTTTAATTGAATCAATACTGCTAATTAAACAGCGATTAAATAGAGAGATCCGATATGCACTATGACGTCATGTAACATTTCGGCCGTATAAACTCCATGTTAAATTATGTCTTGCTAGAAAGAGATATGAACTTCTTGTTTATTTTAAAAAATCATTTTTCTCAACTGTTTGTTACATGAATCAGCTTTTATTAAAGATTTACAAATTCATATTCCTCATTATTGCAGAGATAATTTATGTACTCTACCATTCGGCAAGGGAGCATGCGGGCTACCTGGGTAGTAATTCTCTTAACAACGACGGTCGAACGGACGAACGAGTGAATGTCCAAGCGGCGAGTTTAAGTAGTCCCGTCAGTGCGAACAAAACATATTTTAGCGCGTGTATTTTCAATTTAGCAGCATGGTTTCTGCCGATGGATCGAACGTATAAGGCTGCTTAATTGAAAATGCACGCGTTAAAATGTGTTTTGTTCGCTCTGACAGGACTACTTAAACTCGCCGCTGCGATTTCGCTCGTTCGTCCGACCGTCCGTTGTTTTTGAGAGAATAACACCCCTGATGGAAAGTAATCACCACCGCCCATAAAGACCAGAAATTGGCGAAATACACTTTATTAAAATAATAAAAAGCCATTAGGTAAGAAAATAAATTGATACTTACTTAAAATAATGTGGGTCACTCACCTAAGCCTCCTCGAAATGGTTTTTGATTGACCATACAGTGGGGTACGTATTGCAATGTCTAAACTTAAAAAAACTAACGTTAAATAACCTACGTTCAAAATACCTAAAATCTAAATACCTAATGGTGTTTTGACTTATATTCAAAATATCGAAAGTTTAAAAGGGTGCCTATTATAATGTCTAAAATTAAAAGCACTAAAGTAAATTTACCTACGTCCAAAATCACTAAAGTCGAAATACCTAATGATTAAATACCAAAAGCTAAAAAAATCTTAAAATGCATAATGGTCATAATGTATAGCTAAACAAGCTAGGCATTTTGAAAATTGACGTTATAAAACACGGGCCAAATGTTGTTAGGTTGGCAAATAAAACAAAACAATTTTAAACGTATGGATTATAATCTTATACACATTGTAATCTTATACTTATACGTACCCATCTAAGCGCCTATGTAAATTACAAAATCTAAATAAAAACACAATTATTACTACAAAAGTAATCAAATAATTATAATTCCTATACTTAGTCATAATAATCAATTTTAATCATATCTTTATTCTATAACAAGCAAGCAAGTTTTCCATGACGTAAAAAAAAATAACCTCGAAGACTAAGGCGGGAGCGACGCTTCGCTTCGCTCCCACCTTAGCCTTCTAACCTAACCTATCCGAGTCGCTTCTGCCCCGACCCATCTTACTCGCTCGCTTCGCTCGCTCGCTTATCGTGAAACATTTGACAAATGATGAGTCAAATAGCTCGTAAATGAATCATTTTAGGTATTCTGACCATTGAGTATTTCAAATGTTGGTGTATCAAATTTAGGTGACATTTCTTTTGGTATTTTAAACATTACATATTTAGTCCAATAGGCATTTTAAATTTAGGTAATTCGTAGGTAGGTGTTACTTGCTTAGGTATTTAAAATCATTAGGTATTTAGATTTTAGGTATTTTGAACGTAGGTTATTTAACGTTAGTTTTTTTAATTTTAGACATTGCAATACGTACCCATACAGGGATATGGTTGGCTTAGTTGGTAACCCTTTCACCTTTTAACATTACTTTAATAACAATGTTGTAATATTTATATTATTGTGCAGTTTACATACATACATACATACATACCCTGTCTACCGGACTAATGCTGGATTCACACGTAGAGGCAAAACAATGGACAGCAGAATACTGCCACTTCTGTGCGAACGCACAAAACATTATTGTGCTCGAGACAAGGTGCATAACGCTAACGTAAACGATTATCGAAAATCGAAAAACTGCCAAAGTACCTATATGGAACTAAAATAGGGGCTCGTTAATCCTAATGTCTAATTGCATCGAGTGTAGGGTCACTGTTATGACTCGGCGTGTGCGTTCATACCTACAGTAGAGGTGGGTCCAAATTTGTGACATTTCACTGTGACATGGTTCCGCGATCGTGTCAGTACCGGTTATGAGAACGGTATTTGTCAATACGATGTGCTGTCGCGATATGACTCATCCCGAGCGCATGATTAGGTAACTGTCTGCACATTTAGTGCAAAAAGTCCTGTAGATTTGCCACGCAGTCCAATACGATGTACTCGTAGCCCTATATTCTGCCCTCCTAAGTCAATAAGCAGTATCTGAAATTTAATCACCAGAGCAGATTTAATTCTATTTCATCATCACTACATAGTATAAAACAAAGTCGCTTCCTGCTGTCTGTCCCTATGTATGCTTAGATCTTTAAAACTACGCAACGGATTTTGATTCGGTTTTTTTTAGTAGATAGAGTGATTCAAGGGAAAGGTTTTCATGTATAATAAATTTTTAATTAAATAAGTTTTATGTACTTACGTGTGTTATAGAAAACTCAAATAAACCGAAGCGAAGCGAGGGCGGGTCGCTAGTTTGCAATATAATAAGGTTTATCGTAGTTACTGCATTTTGGCTTAGGGCGGCAGTATTGGGGACTCACCTTAGCAGTACTCTGCTGTCCACTGTTCTGACTCCGTGTGAAACCTGAAAAAACAATCCCGGGGTCGATACCGTAACGGCAAATATATATTACTATCTGTTCCCCGCGACTCCGTTCGCGTAGAATTCGTGTATCGCGGCTAAAAGGTACCTACGCTATGTCTTTCCTCGGGGTTTGAGCTATCTTCTCACAAAATTTCATCGAAATCGGATTAGCGGTTTAACTGTAAAGGCGTAACAGACAGACAGTTACTTTCGCATTTTAATAATTAGTATGGATAGGTAGTATGAACTCGAGTATCGGCTCCCTGGATCGTATTTAATTATTTTTTTATGTATTCCAGTACAAGTAAGTGGTCAACCAGTTTTGACAAAAAAAACTGTGAGATGTAATTATCGCTAAGATTGACACTTGTTACTGTCATATTATGATTGAAAATCGAATTTGTTGTATCATGCGTGACGTGCAAATGAACTTCAACCGTATATAGGGTGGTAGACCACCTTTTTGGCTGACTGTACCAAAACTGGTACCAGCCTAGAGCTAAGGGACTAGTTCAACTTATCCAAGTTTTTTTTTAAAACTAAGCTATAAAAATTGTACAAACCTTTGTATAAAGAAAGAGACTTACCGGCTTCGCCGCAGACATTGCCGGTGGGCGGGACACGCCACAAAACCGCGGCTTTGTGGCTGCTTTTTGTGGCTGTGGCAAATAACACGAAAGGTATCATAATATTATAAAGTTCAAAATACATAATGGGTAACATAATCATGGTCATCATATACAATGTTTTTTTTCTGAGACCGTTCCTGTTCGATAATCCTAATTCACGTGTGAAAGAGAGGAGTGCTTCGTAAAAACCCATTAAATATACTTATCATGAAAATATTCAATATTTAGTTCCCTAGTAGCAACGGTCTACTGTCAAAGGATGACGAGCGCTCAGGGTTTTTATTGTACTTGGTAAAACCATATTGCCTTTGGCATGTTTTCGTATGGTTAACGTTACGGTAGCCCTTACCTAAATTTACATGGCGGCCGGGTAAAAAACAACACGATATCACCAGCAGGCCCAGAAATGATGCACTACGCTAGCTATCGTTTCTATTCGTTTAGTTTTTAAACCAATCGCGTCAATGGCATACCACGTGACTTTTTGTATCACGTCGATTAAAAATTAAACTAAGAGAAACGCTAGCTGTCGTAATGCATCTTGTGTGGGCCCTCTGGCCTGAAGCCATAGGTAAGATGCAAACGCTAATAACGTTTTTCTTTATTATCACTCAGAACGTATGCGATGACAGTTTAACACGTGGTTTATCGCAACGCACAAGAATGTCATTCCATCCATTTTGAGTGATAGGAAAGAAAAACGTTAGTAGCGTTTTCATCTTGGCAATCGACAAAATGTATAGGATTGACGTAAGCTGATGACAGATCGCATCGACCGCTTATGTCAACTCCATGCGTTTCAAGTCGATAGAAAACAGAAACGATAATAACTTTGGCATCTTGGCTAGGGCTAGAGGTGTTTTGTTTTAAAAACGACTTCTTGCGGAACGGTCGATCATGCGAACGCCCTCATTCGACCTCAACTTGCTGGTTCATAACTGTGGCTTTAGTAAACACGAATACAAGTCGATTTAGCTCTTATAATAATGAGAAAAGGTAAACGTCATGTACAGAGTATACTAGACTTATACCGTTTTTCACCCAAATCGCCTAAACTTTTTCACTAGGGTCACAGAAGTCGCCCGTTGACTTGAAATGTGACTCCTTAAGAACATAACATGGCCGCGCAGGTCTGATAGAACTTTCTCCCAGATAAGGGTGTGGCAAATAGTTGTCAGCAATGCAGAACCGAGTCTTCCTCGTCGTTTTCTCGCCGCCATTTATTACACTATATATTTATCACATGACAAAACAAGGCGATTTAGGTATTTAAATATTAAGAGAAATGTGGGAATGAAACCGGTCTATGAATAATAAAATAATTATCTTATTTGTAAACGCAAGATAGCTAAAGTGTGCTTATCTCTCAATGTGATATTTGAATTTGACAGAAAGTGACAATGAATACTTTAAATAAAATAGGTTAACCCCTTGTGTCCCGCCGGCAGTCATACCTGCCGGCCCAAAAAAGCGATGTGTCCCACCGGCAGTCATGCTTGCCACCACGTCATGATTCGATTTTCTGTCCTCTGTCTTTCAAATTAATGCATAAATTCCCATTAATCGTATATCAATCGATTCAGTGTGAAATTAGCTACAAACTGACATCAACCAATTATAACACTTCAACGAAAAATAAATAAATATGACTATGACTGACTCACAGCGCATGGAAAATTGCTTCGCAATGCTTTCCTTTCAAGTTAACATGCACATATCTTTTTGATTTATGTGGTATACCGTATTTTGTATGTTTTTTTTTTAGAATAAGTATATCATAAAGAAATAGAAAATTAAAAAAAAAACACTTTTGTCGTGTAATTTTTTTATTAATGAGCATGTGTTCGGAAAACTGCCTCAGTTTAATTTTTCTCTAAAATCATTTGGCTACATACACTAAATTATGTATTATACCGCTAAACTTTTGAAATAATAATGTAGATTACATTTCCGTCTTTCCAAAAATATACAACTCTATGTATAAAAAGTGTACGAGGAAGTGTATAGAGCGTATAAAGCAAATCAAGTCCTCAGCGCGGTCGGTATCTTAAAAAGCCGTGGGAAACAGTGGTATTTGAGCGCGCGTGGCTTGGGACACCAGGGGTTAAGTAAGTAAGATTAAGTAGGTGGGTAGGTAAGGGGTTAGTCCTAAAATTACAAGTGAGAGGTAATTTGTATATTTTGGAAAAACTATATGGAGATTCTAGTGTTCTTATTCGTATACATTTATAAAATACTAGCGGTTCCCGAGCCCACTTCGTCGGGCAATAGTTCCCGTGGGAATTTCGGGAATTCCTTTCTTAGTGCACCTCTACGGTACCTAAGCTAAAGCTTGTCCCAGAAAAAAATGTCGTTTACACAAGCAGAGATTGTCTTAAAAGTTTCAATTAACAAGGTTTTAATAATAATGTCGTTTGTAAGACACTGGCCTTTGCTAATATTTCTTAAAAAATAAAAACGAAATTCAAAACATTTGTAAAGATGTCGTCTGCACAAGAAAAGGTGCATGAAAATATATTGTACAAATACGTCGAGTACGGAGGCAATTCTGCGAAAAAAGTAGCGTTGGAGCTGAATACATCTATAAGAACCGTTCAAAGGGTGCTAAAGCGGTTCAGGGACACTGGTGGAATACGGCGACGGCCTGGAAGCGGTCGTAAGAGTGGGTTTGTCGATGGAGAAATCGAGAAGAAAGTCATAGCTGCTTTGCAAAAGAAGCCAACCCTTTCCGTAAGAGATTTGGCTAAAAAGTTTAAAACATCGAAATCTACAGTGCAACGAGTGAAGAAAAATAATCACATAAAGTCTTTTAAACAAACAAAAGTGCCGAATAGAAATGCCAAGCAGCAAACAGAAGCAAAAACCAGATCACGAAAACTATATTCAAAATTAACCACAAAAAATTACTGTATAGTTATGGACGACGAAACCTATTGCAAATTGGACTTTAAGTCATTACCAGGGCATCATTTCTATTCTGGAACCGACAGAAAAACTGTCGATGATGAGTACAAGGTTATCAAAACTGATAAATTTGCCAAGAAAGCTCTCGTGTGGCAGGCCATTTGTTCGTGTGGCAAACGCAGTACCCCATATTTCGCTAAGGGTACTGTTAATGGCGACATTTACCTGAACGAATGTCTGAAAAAACGACTCTTACCGTTTATAAGACGACATAAAAAGCCTGTTCTGTTCTGGCCTGATTTGGCCACGTGCCACTACACAAAGAAAGCTATAGAGTGGTATGAGACCAACAACATCGAATTTGTGGAAAAAGACCATAATCCTCCCAATTGCCCTGAGTTGCGGCCCATTGAGAAATACTGGGCTAACATGAAGCAAAAGCTCTTAAAACATAAGACTAATGCAACGTCAGTTGATAACTTCAAGCGAAAGTGGAACGAAGCTTCGAAACTAATCACAGATTCAGATGTACAACCCAAGCAGCACATTAGTGAATTTTGCAGCTTATCTTATAGCTTTATGTTCTAAATGAGTGGTTTAACAGTGTTTGACTACACTTATAGCTTTAAACACAACTCAAACTTGTATACGGGTTCATCCTGTCACTTATAGTTGCTTAGGAACGTTTTTAGGGTTCCGTAGTCAAACTAGGAACCCTTATAGTTTCGCCATGTCCGTCCGTCCGTCCGTCCGTCCGTCCGTCCCCAGTCTAGCTCAGAGACTCATAGTACTAGAAAGCTGTAATTTGGCATGAATGTACATATTAGTCACGCCAACAAAGTGGTAAAATAAAATTTTGAAAAATATTTTTTTTTAATGCACCTCCCCTACACGTAACGTGGGGATGTCTTTTTTTTTTCTTGCCTACCCCATAGTGTGGGGTGTCGTTGGATAGGTCTTTCAAAAATATTGCGGGTTTATGAAAACATTTTTTCGATTAAGGGATCCGTTTATGAAATATTAAGCTTTAAAGCGCTATTTTTTGTTAGAGTCAAGTGTCCCCCCCCCCCCTACAGCCAAAACTACAAGTACTAAAAATCTGAAAAAAATCTTCAACGAAAGCGCATATAACGAATTTTAAAGGAAAACTATCACGGCTAAGTAGACATGATTAGTTCCTGAGATACAGGCGATTAACGGGTTTATACCTACTAAAAATCATCTAAGACAGCGCCAAATAACTTTAAATAGAAAATTGTTTCATACATGTTGATTTTTGAGATAGTTTTTTGTGTTTGTCGTTACGGCTTCGGAACCCTACACTGAGCATGGTCCGACATGCTCTTGCCCGGTTTTTGTTTCTACTTTATTACTTATAGTTGGGTAAAGTCGATTTTGCTACTTAAAGTTGCATTCAGGTTGTAATTGTCACTGATTAAGAAGCAATAGTGATATATAAGGCCCTAAAGTTACTTATGAGCCACTTTTATATATAAGTGGGAACATACCCTTATTTGGAACTTTTAATTCCAAATGATTAGTATAATAGAGTAGTGTATCACCAACAGTGGCTAAAGAGATAATTTTACGGCCCTTTTGGAATCTAAAGTAATTGCAACTTTAAGGCCTAGAAGGGTCGTAAAATTATCTATTTAGCCACTATTGGTGATATACTACTCTATTATACTAGTCATTTGGAATTAAAAGATCCAAATAAGGGTATGCTCCCACTTATATGTAAAAGTTGCTTATAAGTAACTTTAGGGCCTTATATAGCACTATTGCTTCTTATTCAGTGAAAATTAAAACCTGCATGCAACTTTAAGTAGCAAAATCGACTTTACCCAACCATAAGTAATAAAGTGGAAACAAAAAACGTTCCTAAGCAACTACAAGTGACAAGATGAACTCATACACAATTTTGAGTTGTGTTTAAAGCTATAAGTGTTGTCAAACAATGTTAAACCACTTATTTAGAACATAAAGCTATAAGATAAGCTGCTAAATTCACTAATGTGCTGCTTGGGCTCTTATTGCCACTCCAACGCATAATTAAGTCTCAATAGGAGGTTCTTGAAAACCAAAAGCAGTTATTTTCACTTATTTCAAACCACTATATATCTAACAGTTCCAAATTTAGGACATAAATATTTATTGTTCATATTGCCTGTATCAAAATATATTCGTCATGCGTCACTCTGTTCATATAAATTTGTTTTGAACATTTGTTTCTGTTGATATAAAATTCTAGACATTAAACTCATCAGAAATTAATGCCGCGAAATGGAAAAAAGTTAAAAGATGTGGTAGTTAAGATAAAATTGTGTCAAGAATAATTGATTACAAATTCAAGGGTTCCGCATACAAAAGTGATTTGTTTACTTGTATTTTCCGTAACTTGACATTACGAAAGAGTTGCAAATTTTAAAAAGAAAGTCATTACTCCCTAGGGATGACAAACTCGCCATAATTCCCGCGGGAACAATTTAGGCCATTGTCCTTCTGTATACAGGCATGGAATAACACCATTTACGAGCAAGTGTGATGAAATATATATATATTTGGAATGGGCTATTTAATAGCTTTCATTTGATACCCACATTGTTATAGTTAAATTATTATTTTTTTTATTCCCCCTCCATTTTTTGTCGCGGACGCCATATTGAAATATTATATACCCTATGTCACTCCGGCAATTAAGACGAATCGAATGACACCTCGCATGTTAAAATACGTCAAGCCGTTTAGGCTGTAGAGCGTGTCCAGAAATAGACATACATACATACATACATACATACATACATACATACATATATACATACATACTCTCGAAAAACATGACCCTCCTTCTGACGCAGTCGGGTAATTAGTATTCACTGTATACTACCTATAAGAATTGGGCAACAAAGCATCTCATCTTGGGGTACCTTCTACCCAGAGCACCCAGGTCGGGTCGGAGACAATTAAAAAAAGACTACACTGCCTAATAAATGTTGTTTAGGTACTTAAACATGTTCTATGTACTTATTTTAAAAACAGAATACCTACTGATTTGGTAAAAAAAAACGAAAATGTTACCGCGGCCCGAATGGAGAGGTCATGGGTTCGAGTCCCGCCCGCGGTTGCAATTTAGTAAAGTTATCAAAATATGTAAGCTCACATAGATTTGCTTACAACAACAACTTGGGATTTCGGAGCAGTGTTGAGGACTCCTAATTCACGAGCACTGGGCGATCTACAAAAGAGAAAATAATTAGTATTCGTAATAGCATTCACTGCTTTGCCACTCGCAAGATACAAATAAGTGATTTTCAGACCTGATAGTTTCAAATAGAGAACAAATAAGTGGAAATAAACACTGTAAGATCTTTTTTGTTTCGCCATGTTTATAAATTGGAGTCCTTGAAAATTATTTATTTTAAACAGAATTTTATCACACTGACGCATAATCACAGACTTTTGATAGTTGTGACGATGTTACTTTAATATTGTACGTAACCTACAATCATTAAGTCAGGTATTTACAGTTTTAGTTCTTATCAGTATCAATTCCTTATATGATTTAACACTCTTTTTTTAAATATTCCTGATCAAATCAAAGGCGCATCGAAATTTACAAAGAAACCATACTATAGTTTCACAGTAACAAAACATTCGCAAGAATTTCGTGCTCATTTCAATGCTTGAACGTGAATTTTAATCACTTACCAAACAGATGTATAAATCCAAAATTAAAATGGCAGATCACATTCACTTTAAAAAAACACAACTTACCGACTTAGTTGTTGCCACGTCACTCAAAGGAACTTTGGCGTCCCATTTATCACTCATTGACCGAACTGAAATATTATTATTCATTCGTTCAATATTCGTCGTTCACTGCGCATGACTTTCAACCATAGATCTAATTGCCGCTTAAGGTAATCGTGAGATCTGTTATGGATTCAATTTAGAACCAAAAATCGTTCAATAAAAATCGTCGTTCACTGCGCATAACTTTCACCCATAGTTCTAATTGCCGCTTAAGGTAATCGTGAGATCTCTTATGGATTCAATATAGAACCAAAAATAGGCTGCAATTTTTCTCCCCGTGCTTCTATATTGGTTGCCTAAGGGTTCTTTCCACCTATATAGAACTTAGTCATGGCTATATATTTCACTTAAGTATCTAAATAGATATGATATACGAGCTATTTCCCACCCAGTGTGCTACTTGGGAAGTCTTGATGGCAGGGGTGAAACGTAAACTGCGAAGATTCTGGATGAATAAAACTTGGTAAAATAATAAATTTATAATTTTGGATATTGAATGTCTTTTTAATAATACTACGTCTAAAACAAAAGAAAACCTTTTCGTTTACCATACTTTTAGGCAAATCAATAAACGACATTTTTTTCTGGGACAAGCTTTACGGTCCCTTCCAAATTTCAAGTGCCTACGTTTAGCCGTTTAGGCTGTGCGTTGATACGTCAGTCAGTCAGTCAGTTTCTCCTTTTATATATTTAGATAAGATAAATATGTTTGGGAATCCAGTTATTATATATTGTTATGTAATAATATTGTTATGATGACTGTACCAATCTACTTAATTAACCTTCATCAATTTGGTATCATTCATTAGAATTTGCCCGTAATGTCATCCGTGCAGAAATTGTTTGTGCATTGACGACGCGTTAGTGGAGTGACCCTAACTACGAAGCTAGTGGTCCGGTTCGATTCCCGGTATGGGCAAATATTAATGTGATGAGCGATTATAATTAATAATGGTAAGAGTTATAGTCTATACTTTTAGGTATTTAAAAAATGTAAACATTCCAAATCACGTGACTTTGTTAAACAACCAATCAAAACTGTTTTATCGAGCTTTGACGTACGACGACTTTGACGGCAGCCAATAGAAGCAGAACACTGTCTACTTCTATTGGCTGACGAACTATATCATGTGGTTGTTTTGTTTACATTTTTTTAAATGCCTAAAAGTATACACTATAGTGATTTACGTATACAAGGATTACTATTTTATGTACTTAAAAATGCTTGCGTCATTCATCTTTTATAGAAAAGAAAGAAAAAATTCGTTCCATGGTCTCGGATTCTTAGGGTTGCAGTCCTAAGATTGTAGTCTGGAGAATTCAAATGTCTATGGGCTTCAGATCCCACCGGTCAATATCTCTCGAAGGAACTTGTCTTCTGGCGTAAGTAAATAAGTTCCTATCGAAAATAATAATCGGTACAAGCTTTTGCTGCCAACTGGGGGGTTATTATGACATGGCTATGCAGTTCATTTTACGGTGAGCGTAAAAGACGGAGCTATAGAATTTACATAACTCTGTCCTTTTCTCTCAGCGCATAATGAATTGCACAGATACGTCATAATAACCCCACAGTAGGTACAAGTTAAATAAAAGCTTGTAAAGAGTCCGCGCTTTGCTTTGCTTAATTCAGAAGGTCAAAACATTTCAGCTACCTAATTATTTAACCAAAACATGTTTCGTGACTAAAACAAATCAATAACCACGCTATTTTGTTTAAAAGGCCATCCCCTAAAAGGCTTTAGATCGTTACAATTGACCCACAACCTCCCACAGATAATCGGACAAAGGAAAATAGAACATGTGTTCGATTTGTAAAGGTAACATTTATGATTGCTATGAAGGACAAGGTTAAGGAGTTGACGTGTTATCCTAACTATGAGTTCAAATCAAGTAGGTAAGACATATTTGCAGACGGAGCAGGCCAAGATGGAGATGACCAGATGACCTGGATGTATTCCTCGCCAACTGGCCGGGAAAAACATACAGGGACTAGTGAAGGGCTGGGGGAGAGATCTTTGCTCAGCAGTGAGACACATCGCGCATCGTGTAACAAAGAAAAGGGGACAACCTCATATTTTTTTTACCGAGCGGCTCCAACGGAAGACCAGCTTTGGCTTCACAGCCAGCACATGTCGTCTCATTTTCTTCATTTTTATTGTTACTTCTTTTTTTGTTGTGTGTTATTGTTGTGAATAAATGTTTTACTTACTTACTTTACATTGACTTGGTCCCAAACTAAGCTCTATGCTTGTACTACTACTATTACTACTTATACAGTAAAAAAAACTTAGTGCTGATTCGACCAAACGATAATAATCTTATATCTACATTAACCGCCGAATTTTGTATAGACTAATCTCGGAGTACCTGTCGCTTAATCCAGTTTGGTAAAATCGATTGTTAGATACATAAACTCACGCCTTCATTCCCAGAGTGCGAGCGAGTATACAATTTCCAACTTCTCTAAAAACTTTCTGCAACCACTCTTGAATGACGCATGAATTAGGCTTTACATCAAAGCCACACGAGCGTTGCCGGTGCGTTGCGTCGTCGCAACTCTGTGATTTTAACATAGAGCCACGCACGTAGTTCATCGCATCGTGTGGTGTGGCATGTCGTTCTAAGTAATTTATGTAGAACAACGCAGCGCACCGGCAGCGCCCGTGTGGGGCACTGGTCTTACTAGGAATCGAACTCGGAGACTTCTATCTTCATTCATTCTAGTCATAGGCATGGGCACTACCAACAAGGTCATCCGCGACATCACGTCATTCTCATCCGTTTGGCACTAATACATGGACATGTAATAAAAAACAATAATGGTACGTACACTGAAGCTGCAACAACTGAAGAAACAACTTAATCATCAATGTATTAAAACCGTATTTACCCTGGCGATGTAAAATCAAAGCAATACTCGTAACACAGTGGGCATAAAATCTGCAAAGCTCTTCGAATTGCAAAATTAATTAAATTCCTTCATAAGGATTTCTCAACATATTTAAGTGTATCGGATATCGAGTCGTGACTGCGAACGTTTCGAACTGGAGCCGACTTATGATTTAGTGAAGAACATTGTTTTGTTTGCCGAGGAGATACTAGGTTAGGTGTTATTTATAGGTGACATCGGGTCCGTGTTCTAAAGATGAAAATATTCCTATGAAGAGATTCGTCTGTGAACCGGACTGCTTTTCAACAAATGCAAGACTGCGATACAGTAGGCTACCTTGCAACAAGGCTACCTTAGCAAGTTTTCCTTTTAATAGTTACATTTTCAAATATTTCAATTTTACCAAATATATTCCTTAGCAGGTTTTTTCCTCATAAATTCATTTTTACGTAGGTACGTACCTACCCAGCGCTGCAAGACACACGTCTCCTGCTTCTCCTTTACTCTCGTTCACGATACTCAAGTTTACTTTACTGTACGCACAGTAAAGTTTTAAGTATATTATACTCATATTATTAAGTTATTATTATATGCATTGTTACATATTTAATACATAACAAGCTAAAGCCCCTCTTGCATGTAATTGTGTACAAACCTAATATGAACTTAACGTCCAATTTCAAATAGGTACTATCAGCCCAATGAAATCCCTGACCCACCATGAAACGGTTTCACAGTAAAATTATAAAACAATTTGTTTGACACTTTTTACGACTTTAATTGAATTATAACGTCACTGTGACAGTTCTATGGTGGGTCAGGGTTCCATTGAGCTGAGAGTACTTATAGAAGATCCAACGGTCTATACAGGATTTAAGTTTTTTACCTATGTAACTTAATGTTTCCATAAACAAGTGCAAGTTTGTTTTTTATTAATTTATTTTCTACTAATATTCTTCGGTCAACATCAATTGTTTCTGTAACAATAGCTTTAGCTGTAAGTATCGTAGATCAGTTTTAGTATCGAATAGCATACTCCGCTCCATTTAGTAACAGGCTTACGGTAACGGCAGCGTGTGATTGTTAACGTCAAGGAAATTCGCTAAAGACAGGTCAGTGCCCGGCTCCCTGTTTCCCATACGAAATGAACCCCTCTTGGAGTTGTTGGCAAGATCCGTCTCAACAACTATTCACTCGTGACTTTATGCACCGAGGATATGTAGTAAAACAGCATTAAAACCTTACGGTAGTTTTAAGATCAGGGGCGAGATTGTAGGCGGTAAAAACCATATCGTCTTTTATCTGTTGGTAATCAACGTTTTGATAGCTCCTATTTACTTGACAGTAATGGCGACCGAGTTATAAACAATACCATAACAGGTCAAAGATGATATGGGTTTTACCGCCGCACTCGGAGACATTTTAAGCTGGGCATTCACGACCGCTCCAACAATCCGAATAGAACAGCGTCACCCCAAAATCGATCCATGAATGTCAAAAATTTTGCCGTTGGATTTCCAAATGGACGGAAATCCAGAGCGACACGCCAACGCGCAATCTAATTGGAACTATCGTGACCGTCGAAATTCAACGTTGGAACACGCCACGCCTCCGGGCCAAGCCAAATGGCGTCGTCGTGAATGGGTTCTCTGCAGTTCGCTGTCTACCATTTTCTAATCAGTCTGCTCCGTGATGTCGCACCGTTGAGGCGTGGCGTGGCGCGCCCCAGAATGTGGTCAAAATAATACACCCATCTAGTATACACTCCATCTCCAAGACTAACGGCGTGTCCGTGAATGCCCAGCTTTAGAGACAAACTCGTTCCTTTTTCAAACGGGAATGAAAATCGACACTAAGGAAGGACAATCGACGTCAACTGAATCCAGTGCTGCCGTTCGACAAAAACTTATTGGCACTATTTGATATTCTCTTATACTTTGTCATACTTTTTATTTTGTTTTATTTTTTGTGTTACATTTATTGTGACTTTCGTGCCAAAAAGTATTTCTATTCTATTGAAATATATCGATTACTTGCTGCTTATTGAACTAGGGAGAAAGATTAAACAGCCATCTTAAACAACTCTTGTTTCAATTCATCGACGAACTATACCGGCAAACTTTAGTCGTCCCACGCGCTCGTAGGCACGATGAATGAACGAATGACTGTTAATTTGGGACTTCACGTGTGTCGTCGCCATTCAGTATTCTACGGATCCGAATCGGACATTGTCAAGGCGATACTGTACAACTTTTTCTACACCACCTGCATTTTTTCCTTCCTTTGTCAAATAAGACAAAAAAACACAAGAACAAAACAAATATGGAAACATGCTGAATAGGCGCTAACCGTGTCGAATTTTCTTTTGTCGGTCCGTCCTGCTATGTTATTCGTTATTCCCTAAAGCACGTACTAACTTCGTAACTCGACGGATAAATGATCAACCGCTAACCGGCTAGTTTAAGTTGTCCCGTCTGAGGGTACAAACAAAATACTAGAGCTTAAAGCTCGCCCGGACGACTGTTCGACACAAACCTTTTTTTAGAGTAAAACAACATCTCTAAGAATTTAGAATAGAGAACGTTTCTCCCCATCAGTGGTCTCAATTTGACTCAAGGCTGTATTAATACTTAATATAAAAACAGTTTGATTCATAGCCCTGAAGAGATCTCATTAAGTGAAACTGTTTCAACTCGTATTGTTATAGAACTTATAGACCATAGACAATAAGATACCAATCACTTACTATTTAGACAATAGGGATAAAAGCAATCTTTATAAACACTAATGATTCCAGTATTTGTGTATCTTTCCGATGTATTTAGAACCATTTGAGAGACAATTGAGCTCGTTCCTTTTTCAAATTCATGACTAAGAAACGGCGATGATTGTGAAATTATTGTGAACCGACGACGCTTGAATCGCGTAGTTTTTAGGGTTCCGTAGTCAAACTAGGAACCCTTATAGTTTCGCCATGTCCGTCCGTCCGTCCGTCCGTCCGTCCGTCCGTCCCCAGTCTAGCTCAGAGACTCATAGTACTAGAAAGCTGTAATTTGGCATGAATGTACATATTAGTCACGCCAACAAAGTGGTAAAATAAAATTTTGAAAAAAAATTTTTTTTAATGCACCTCCCCTACACGTAACGTGGGGATGTCTTTTTTTTTTCTTGCCTACCCCATAGTGTGGGGTGTCGTTGGATAGGTCTTTCAAAAATATTGCGGGTTTATGAAAACAATTTTTCGATTAAGGGATCCGTTTATGAAATATTAAGCTTTAAAGCGCTATTTTTTGTTAGAGTCAAGTGTCCCCCCCCCCTACAGCCAAAACTACAAGTACTAAAAATCTGAAAAAAATCTTCAACGAAAGTGCATATAACGATTTTTAAAGGAAAACTATTACGGCTAAGTAGACATGATTAGTTCCTGAGATACAGGCGACTAAAGTGTTTATACCTACTAAAAATCATCTAAGACAGCGCCAAATAACTTTAAATAGAAAATTAGTTCATACATGTTGATTTTTGAGATAGTTTTTTGTGTTTGTCGTTACGGCTTCGGAACCCTACACTGAGCATGGTCCGACATGCTCTTGCCCGGTTTTCTTATGATGATTTTGTGAAGCGCCGCTTAGCTAGCAAAAAAATCCGTACAAAAGCTCCGGTCGATAACGTTTCTCTCCCCCTAAATCAAGTCCAATTTCCACGATTTTTGAATATGTTGTAGTTATTATAAGAAACTAGGTCTGTACGTGTCTGTTTCTTGTTTTTTAAATTTGTTTCATTCTAAGAAATGTTTTTATATGAGAGGAAACAGACAGGCATAGTTTGTCATGAAATCTAAATATTATTTGAAAATCGTGGAAATCAGACTTGATTTAGGGGTGAGAAATGTTATTGCATTATGAATGGAAATTTTCTGCTTCAAAATCCTCTTAAAGCAGACCAGAGGACCCGACAAGATACACTACGCTAGCTAGCGTTTCTTTTCGTTTAGTTTTTAAACCAATCGCGTCACTGGTAGATGACGTGATACGAAAAGTCACATGATCTACCAGTGACGCGATTGGTTTAAAAACTAAATGTATAGAAACGATACTCAGCGTAATGCATCTTGTCCGGGCCCTCTGCTGCACTCATGCAGCCGTATGTTGACAATAACGATGTAACTTTCAACTGAACTCATCTCTCTCTATTTTTCTTTTAAATCACTAATTTATAATCATTTATCCTATATATCGTAAATTAAATTAGACTTACCTTTTACTTTTAATATAACTTATTTGCAACTAGAACTCTCGTGTTCATTTGACAGATTCAATAGGATCTAGACAAGGACGGCGTACTTAAGGTTAACTGGAAGAGATCCCTTATAGGGATAAGTTCGCCTTTGTACATACTTACCTTTTTTGTTTCTGTTTATTTTTGATTTGTTATTTTCTGTTTGTACAATAAAGAGTTTACATACATACATACATTAAGCATTTTGCCATAACCACAGATCACACACAGTTAGCATTCAATTTATTTTACCCAGTTATTTTATTGCAGGTACAGTTAAAGCACTTACATTTATACGGTCATATATTTATAGAATAGGGGCGCGTAGATGATTCTAACTTTGACTGTACCTACTCTAGGCCTATTTTCCGCTTTATTACAACTGGTTTATAACAGCTTTATAACGATACGGCCGCTTTAGCTGTCAAGTACATCCATACCCGTAACTTTATAATTTATAATTCAATATGGTTTGAGACAATGGTAAAGTGGACGAAGGAGACTCATATAGTATCATCCTTTCAAATTACCAAAGTATTAGCAACATGTAACGTGAATGTGTTACAGTTGCACTTAGAACAGTCGTTACATGGACATTACTTATACTTTTGTTATGGTTGCTTTACCTTGCTCGAGTTGCGAAATGTGTCCGCGATCCCATGCGATCTCATCAAGAATTCAGATGATACACCAAATATGCATTTTGGGAGGTTAAAACCATGTCATCACGATACGATCTGACCTGATTCGTGACATTTCTAGAAATATAAAATTATGACGATTTATTAAATCTGAATTGCAGTTTAACTTAAACTATAATATTACATATTATTTACTTATTACGTTTTACCATGGAGACAACGTAGCCCTACGTACAAAAAAATACAGCATGCAATATGTAATACATATTTATAAGCAAACACTAATACTGTTTTGTAAAATATAATAAAATAATAAATGCTTAGATTATGAAATAAAATAAAATAAACCTGCAATAAATTAAGTAAACCTTTAGCAGTTTATTGAGGACTAATTATGAATAATCATTTAATCTATCTCTGGTTTTGCCGTACGTATAGTCTATAGCTACATGACCAGACGAATATTAAATATTACCTACGATGTCACGTGCTTCAAAAAATACTTTACAAATTGTAAGCTTTGACGGACTTAAAAATAAGCCAAGTAGATTTTTAAAAGAATTTGGATTATACTGTATTGTAATTTACAATACAATATACAAAAGCTTTTTGAAGTTTTTGGAAAATAAGCAATAATGCTGAACCGGAATCTTGCACAGGACAGGATATTGCAACACGGGATGAAAGTGTCTACTTTTTATCCTCTAAAATTGCATAATTCCCGAAAGAAAATAAATGACTGCTCGCATCCCATTAAATATGCTCATATGGTTCATATGCTAAACTGCATTTCTCATAAACGCGCGTGAAATTGCACATTACCTAATGAACCTCGCATTTGTCATTACACTGAAACTAGGCTGTGTAAATCGTCCCTTGCACATGCAAATTTAATGAACAGGGGCGTGGGATGCGCGTGGGCAACTCGCATTGTTGCCTTTGTTCGCGCGTTTTGTGGTAACATGATTTTAATGTTTACATTGCACATTTTAATACGGTCAAGGTTATTGTTAGCTGTCGTGTTATCGATTGGCAACACCGAGCTGCGGGAAATAAGAGCGATCACCGAAAAACATAATTGGCTGTAGGATTAGGTATCTTGAAATGGTGTTTTAATTAATAAAAATCATGCTTTTACGAGTTTTCTCTCAAAAGTATAGGTTTCTTATTTATTATTATTTTGTTAATTATTTATTTACTGAGAAAAACAATATTGAATATTATTTTCAGTGTGCCCGCTTTGGACTAGTGGTCAAGGAAATTTAATTTTTTAACCTTGTTTTGTTTTTTTAAGCCTAGCACTAGCTGTGACGAAAAAGATGGCGTGCATTTTAGCGATTAGCAGTTTTGTTTATTTATTTTCTCAGTAAACAGTGAACCAATAATGTAAAAAAAATGCTTCTAAGACAAGCCTTTTCAAACACAAATTGGCATCACAGTGACGTCACATTATGGTGAATTAGAGTATTGTCAAAGTCCCAGCAGAAAAAAAATTGGTATCGGCAACGTTTCAAAATTATAATGACAACAGTGTACTTACCATCATTACTGTTTATTAAACTATACCACATTATTTGGAATAACGACCCGTGGCCGATGCATTATGTTCATCCATTTATAATGATGGATCTGCCATCATAGCATCAAATGATGTTAACATACGTCCGTGAAGATATACCTACTTGGTTTATGCGCTTTGCACGCTATTCGACTGTTCGGCCTTTCTGATCAGAAAGATTTATCCTTGTCTCGTCCTTCAGTAGCTTCTATGAAACTACAAAAGTTTTAATTTTCTTATTTTCTCGATTAGTATTAATTTTTAAAACTATAGAATAGAATACAGGCAGTGGTATATTTATTTAAAATATTTTAGATACAAATCTTTTTGGGTTAAAGTAAGAGGTTTTGGGGAGGAACGGCATAAAAAAAATGTACCTACAAGTAAAGTACCTGCATGAAGAGGTTGATGAATGTAGAGGAAGCGAAAGTTGTATGTTTAGACCGGTGCACCTGGCGTTCCATAGTCTCTGCCTACTAGGGAATGCAAACCGGTAAACCGGATTACCGGTTTACCGGTAATACCGGCCCAGTCTGGCGTCGGTAATTTACCGGTAAATTTTAGAGATTACCGGTAATTTACCGAATGGTGTTTAAAGGAAAAGAAACCTGTGGACCTGGAAAAGGCCTATGATAGGGTAGATAGAAAGGAGTTGTGGACGGTGCTGTCTATGTATGGGGTGAGCAGCAACCTGGTGCAGGCTTTGAGGTCCCTTTATGAGGGCTCCAGAGCCTGTGTCAGGATCAATGGGGCATACTCGGCCTGGTCTAATATCTCTAAAGGTGTTAGACAGGGCTGTGTTGCCTCACCGTGGCTGTTCAATTTATTCATGGACAGTTGTAGGTATGCGAGATTTGAAAGAGTATGATAAGGGTTTGCGTATGCAAGAGTTGCTAATCAATTGCCTCTTATATGCCGATGATCAAGTTATACTTGCCTCATCGGTACTTGAGTTGCAGGAGATGGTGACAGTGATGAATGAGGGATTTAAGCAAAAGGGGATGAGAGTAAATGTTACCAAGACCAAGGTCATGGTGATAGAGAAGGACAAGGAGATGACTGAGTGCGTGACAAATATAAATGGTGAATTAGTAGAACAAGTGAGTGAATTTGTGTACCTGGGAAGTGTGTTTACAAGAGATGATAAGTGTGAGAAGGATATCGAGAGGAGGGTGAATGCGGGTAATCAAATTAATGGGGCGCTGTACTCCTTTGTGAGCAGGCAGGGCGTTTCACAAAAAGCCCGACTGGCTGTTCACAATGGAGTGCTGTCCCCTACCCTGATGTATGGTAGTGAATGTTGGGTGTGGCAGGACAAGCATAAAAGTCGTGTAAATGCAGTTGAAATGCGCTCTTTGCGTAGTATGTGTGGTGTGAAACTGATTGATAGAGTAAGGAATGAAAAAGTCAGAGAGAAATGTGGAATAAAAGAAGATGTAGTGACTAAAATTGAAAAGGGCATGCTTCGATGGTTCGGTCATTTGGAAAGGATGGATGAAAGAAGATTGACGAAAGAGATATACAGATCGAAAGTGAGTGGACGGGTTGGAAGAGGCCGCCCTAGACGTACTTTTTCTAGTCAAATCGGAGAAATACTGGAAAAGGGCCGAATCTTAAGTACTTACCCGAAACCGACGTGCGTGCATGACTCGATGTATGAATATGGAAGAAGCGAAAGAAATTTGTCAAGATCGTAGCAAATGGAAAGAAGTGGTCTCTGCCTACCCCTCTGGGAAACAGGCGTGATTTAATGTATGTATGTACGAAAAAAAACCGCAAAACAACGTTGTACGTGCAAATTCTGTTGCAAATATCAGAATAAAACTCTAACTAACTATTTATACTTATACTGACTTATGAATTATTTATTAGTGTTATCGCTCGCGCTACCGACTTACCTGTTTGTACCTTCCTACCCATTAGTTAACTTAGGAAAAAATCGACAACCTTATGTTTGTATATTCTATAGGCATCATACTTTTGATTGGTATGTACAAGTAGTTTTTGTGGTGTATAGAAGTAGAAGCGTTTATTTTATATTTTAAAGTTGATTGTTGACCAGAAAATTAAGTTTGAAGTTGCGTTGACTACTAGGTAGGGAGTTATTTAAACAATTTCAAGAATAGAAGATTGCGTGATATGATATGTTAAAATGGGTTTTAAAAATACTTTTGGTACCAAAATATAAGATTCCGAGTATTTTCTTTTTAACAATGTGATTACCGGTATTACCGGTAAAAATTTACAGAGACCGGTAATTTACCGGTTTTCAAATTTGGCCGGTAATTGCATTCCCTACTGCCTACCCCATTGAGAGACAGGCGTAGTGGTATAGTCACCCAATAAAAATGTTGAGCATATTTAGGTACCTTGTCATTGTGACTACCATTGTTATTATCATACTTGTAATTTCATGTTCAGTTTGAAGTTAATGGGGGGTGTTGATGCAAATTACGTCAAAATCCGTAATATGGATATGACTACAATTGGTATAAAAAAGAGAACATACATAAATGCAAAATAGTTTTTTTTTTGTTGCTTACTAGGTATACTAATTATGAACTATGGAGGATAGAGGTAAGTATTATGTACTCATTGATATATGTATAACAAAAACTGCATTTATTGGTATAATTTTTTTTTTTACTACAATTTTAATAAAAGTCTTATCTATCTTATTTATAGCTTTCGTCACCAAATTGCATCCATCGTCCGCCCTTTAATTATGACAGTGTACTACAGTGCTTAACATTTTCGGTAGGGTACTGTACATATAGTATACATATATGTAGGTACATACACCGTGTTTTTTTTGATTTACGATAACTTCGGCATATTACTAGGTATATCCATAGAAAGTAATTGGTAGATTAGATTTTTAAATATTGCAAAAAAAAAATATTTTCTCTGTTTAGAACAAAGTAATTGAATGTTATATCTTTGATCATTCTAAAAGGGCCTTTAGAGTTAACTAATAGCGAGTGTCAAATATGTCAATGTTGGCGTGACCATGGAATTAGTAAGTAATAACGTACCTACATCTGGAAGGTGCATTCCACCGATAACGTGAGCCGAAAGAAATGTACCTGTACCTGTATGTGGATCTGGGGATTTGTGTATTCTGTGTGGTCTCCTATAATTCGAAATTGACACTTGAATGACAACTTAATACTAGATTTTGTTTGAAATCTTTCAATGCTTGTATTTTGTTGTACTTGCTCTTATTAAGAAGTTCAAGACGGCAGCTACTTTTTCTCAGTCTATCCACGGATTCATTGACAGAGACCACACAGATGCCCAAATATCGATTTTGGAGACAATCATTTGAATAACTAAAAAGTTCAAGGTGGCGGCTACTTTTCCTCAATTTGTCAACGGATTAGTTGTCAGATCTACAGATCCACAGATATCGATTTTGAAAATAATCAGTTCAATAAGTAAATATTGTTTCGTTTACTGCCCCACCGGCTTGTAAAATTAATTTGTCCGTAAATTGCAAATCAAATATGGTCACCTTTAGAAAGGGACGCCGTAAGCTTTAGTACATTTCTTTCGGCTCACGTTATCGATGTAGTGCACCTTCCAGATGTACGTTAATACTTACTAATTCCATGGACGCGTATACAAACCTAACAATTGGAAACTCTTTACTCGTAAGATTTAAAAGAAAATTGTTGTTATCAATTAAGAGCCTTTTATACTAGTTCAACGTGATTAACTGATTAAATTTAAAAATTAAATATCTTTAAAACCGTAAGAGTTATCATTTGTCTGTCTTTGGGAAATTAACTTTATTTGACCTAAAGAACGTTCCCTTAAAGTTATCGTAAATCAAAAAAAACACGGTGTATACTTATACATAACTTAACATATGTATCTACTTATGCAAAGTTATTTCATACATAATAATGATACCGTAATTGCACTACATAGAAGAGGGTTTCAAGAAAGATTTTATTCTAAGCTCAAATAGGCACCCCCAGACTTATAGTTGGACTGACAGGGCGAGCGGGACGCAGCTCTTTGTTAGAATGGGAAAGTTATATACGTCTCTATTCTAATACAATGAACTGACAGACAACTATCGGCCGGCCAGCGCCGGATTAGCGACGTAGCAAGAGTAGCAAATGCTGCGGGCCCCGCGCATTAGGACCTACATCTCCCTGACTTGTATTTCTACCAGTGGGTTTATTATGACCTATCTGTGGCATTCATTATACGCTGAGAGAAGAGGACAGAGTTATGTAACTGCTATAGCTCCGTCCTTTACGCTCACCGTAAAATGAACTGCATAGCTATGTCATAATAACCCCCCAGTTCTGTTTAATTTAGCACCCTACACTTAAGAAATAACCTAAAAAAAACCAAGGGTCTCTTTATACATAGAATTTCCTACGGGCCCCGCGCTGGGTTAATCCGGCACTGCGGCCGGCGGACGGCTTATCTGTATTGCCCTTATGGCCACTGGCCATCAATGAATCAGCGTCCTTACGTAAACTAGTTTCAAACGCATCATGTTCCAATTCCAACGATTCTCACTTTCTCTATACAATGTTACGATTTACTCGGAGCTTAAACGTGACTTAGTTGAAATGGCCAACTTATTCTTGCAGTGTCGAAATGTTACAATCATTACCTATACTGTGTTAGCAAAATAAACCTATCGACATGATACCTCGTGTTAGCTCGGGCGAACTTAGAGGCAGCTGTACATTTTAGAACTTTGTCGCAGCTATTGATATACTAAATTTAAACCACTCTCACAATAATACATTACTGAGACAAGGTACTAAAATGTACAGCTACTTCTAAGTTCGACTGTACTTGCAGAGTTTTTTTTTGCTGTCACTGGATAGGAATACAAGACAACACGACGTACAGCGTGTCTATACTTTTATCTATCTAGTACCCATAATAAACTTGGACTATGGGAACCAGCTCTCGGCGTCTGTTTTTCCGAACCAATACGACTTGGGGGGCTTCATAAAACGAGCTTAATCTTAGCGCACCAGCGATTCCTCTGGTGTTGCGGGTGTTTATGGTTCGCGATGATCACTTACCATTAGGTGACTCGCTTGCTCATCTGCCTCCTTTTTCACATTAAAAAAAACCACAGTTCAATATTGGGTCAGGGTTCCATTGGGTTACTTATTTATTTACTTATTTACTTTATTGGAGATAAAACAGAAACAGACAATGGATTACTTACTTATGAACAAGTTTACAAAGTAGTTAAGATACAGTTGTCAAAAAAAAGTTATAGGTAGCAACATGCAACAATATGTTTCGTTTTCGTAACCGGAAACAAAAACAATTTTATGTTGATAGTACATCCGAAGTTACACGATACCTACTCTACTCTGTCATCTTTTCGCCATTTTTGTCCTGTCTTGGATACTCAGCTCGTATTCCCTTGGTGTATGTTTTTGAAAACGGGTACATTTCTACGAAGAGAAGTGTTGAGACGATAACAAAGTGACTATGACGTAATGCCTTATGTGAGCTTAATACGATTGATCAGATAAAAAAAACCGGTCAAGTGCGAATCGGATTCAGAATCAGCATTTGTAGTATTTGTTGGTTATCTTCAGGGTTTGTTTTGTACTATAATTATACCAAATTTGACGTTTGTAGTTTTACCGTTTTTATGATACATCAACAAAAAATCGTTTCTTGTATGAAGACCTTTATACTATTTTACTTTTTTACGTTAGTAACCCGCTTTCTATTACGATTCAAAATATACAGTTCTTTTAAGTTAAAACGGAGGGACAAACAACGTACGCATGTAAATAGAGTCCCGACTCCCTTGGGGTACGGAACCCTAAAAAAGATGACAAATTGATATAACGGTTTAATAAAGCAAATAATTTAGTAACATCTACAATGACTTGCACCATCCACACAAGCGTGCTAACTAGTCATTTGCCCAAATCAATTTGCCCACTCAACAAATGCAAGGAAAGCGTATTTCGTCAGTCACAATCAACGTGTTGTCAGTGTTGTCACACAGCTAGCAATGTCCTTGACGTATCCCGTGACTCGTTTTCGTGACTTTTCTGAAGTAATCCAAGAGCTCGTGACGAAGTCAAAACGTTCTAGTGGGCCGCAGGATCCCGTCCCGATCGAGACCACCATTTAGTAATACTAAATGATTCAAAATGGCGGGTGAATCGGTAATTAGAAGCGTTTGTTCCCAGTCACGTTTCAGGTGCCTTTTGACAGTTACAAATTTACTGATAGATTATAGTGCCCGGCCGTTACGAAGTCAATCCTGACACCTGTCATTCCAGTACAAATTATAACCTCAAACCCAAGAATAGGTTATAAATCGTATTGTGATGATGATGACAGATGTCAGGATTGACTTCGTAACGGCCGGGTACTATAGTGTTGGAGATAAACGAGCGAATTTTACTGCGACCGCACAATAGGCTAAATGGATCGCTTGTTGCTTGATTAATTTAATCGCTTTTTTCGTTTTATTCAGATATCACATCCGTATGCTCCGTCAGGGTTGCGCCGTATTATTGTGATTATACTTCGTCTCACCTTGATGTAATGACGAGCATACGAGCACATTACACCATTAAAGCAGGCAGACTTAACGCCGATCGTTAGAACCCCATTTGTTATTGTTGCTTTGCTCCTCATCTCACTTCAACTTGTAAGGTCAAGGCTACGTTTCGACATTTCTCTCGCATTGCTGTCATTAAAACGCATGTTCAAAACAAGAACACGCGTAATCGCAATGCTTTGTCAAAATTAGAGGCTGGTGTTATGATTGTTCAGACGTTTAAAACTGAATTAAGCGTGTGCGCAGCTTAGGTACCATTATGTTGGACTATTTGAACTACTTATGTGCCTAAATTGTTTTAAGTTCACACAATTACCTACACCTTCTAGCGTTATTAAGTAGATTATAGATTAACATGTAATAAGTGGGCAATTTTCAAAAATATTGTACAGTCAAAAGCACTGAATACGGCCATCGCGCCAAATATATGTATTCATAGACCTTATTATAAGTAGTTTAGGGTGTGTAGATATTTTTGAAGCCCTGGGAATTCGATCTATATTTATGACTTTGACTGTACACTAGCAACTCGCCCTCGCTACGCTTTGGTTTACGCAGGTTTCCTGTAACACCCGTACACAATCCAGAACTAATCTTCCTCTTGAATCACTCTATTGATGAAAATGGCATTAAAATCCGTTGCTTAGTTTGAAAGATCTAAGTGTACATAGAAGGGGACAGACAACGGGAAGCGACTTTGTTTTAATACTACATAATTATGTGAAGATAGTTATGAACTCAATTTTAAAACTTATTTTTCCATTTAGTGACGATTGTTAACCATATCATCGTAGTGTATGACTAAATAGAAGAAATTTAACGTTTAGCTCAATAAAGTCGTTAACCACGTACAATTATTATTAAAATTAGCTCACGAACCTTTATTAGGTACCTACACTATGGTTGAATAACTCAAGTAGGTACATGATATTTTATCGTGCCAATGGTGTACCTACTGAATATTTTTAAGTTTTTCTGGCCGTCAAGTGTAACCGGATGTAGAGCCTCTTAATTGTTATGAATGTTATGATCCAATATTATGATTCCGGTGCAATTAACAAAACAACTAATTGCGATCCATTTATAGATCCAATAAAATAAATAGTGTTTGCTCAATCTGTTTAATCCGCCGACACGTTTACAAATGATCCATATTTGTCTAAGTTTTTTTAAGTTCCTTTCGGATGGTAATCAAGTGTCATTAATTGACGTAGGTAATGTTAATTACGGGAGTAATTAAGTTATGACGCGATTTGATACAAGTTTTGTTACCAGATTAGTAAAATATATTGAAATTTAAGAATGACACTATTTAGAATAACCCAAGTAGCAAAGCAGTCGTAAAAGCAAAGCTTTTTACAGCTTAAGATCGAGAAATAGTCGTTAAAAAGAGTTAAAGATGCCAAACCGTTGTATAAAAGAACTATACTCAACTCTTTAGCATTTTCGCATTTTGGGCATAAAACTATGTCGACTAAACGTTTACTCCACATGTTTACAACGCGTTTACTCAATTATTGTATAAAGGTGTCAAATTTCACTTTTTTAACACTGTAAGTTCTAAAATAGTCGTATAAAAGCTTCTTATTTTCTAATTAGATGCTGAAGAAGTATTTATAGCACTGTCATTCGACATTGTTCCCGTGTAAGTATTAAAATGGTAAAAAAGCTGCTTATATGACCAAATAGCATCTCAGTTACTCTTAAAGCACTAAGAGTTATATAAAAGGATTCGATTCACTATTACAGCACCTGCCGAGAGAAAGTTCTCAAAGTGATTTGTTATAGCACCTACAGCAATTCACATGCACTTTTAAAGCCATCATGCAGCAAAAAGTAGTATAAATGATCTTTAAAATCTTCTACAGCACCAACCCGCCATTTCATGAGTTTAGGTTAGTCGAGGCTCACATAATATATTCTACAAAATGGATTATAATCAGTGGAAAAAATTCAAAAGAAGTGGTGGTTTGAAAGTGAAAAAATATTTTAAGAGATTACAACAAAAAAAACAAACATTGCCTGAGTAGAAAGAATCCGCAGAGTCAAACGATCGAGTTTGCTCAACAAATGATAGTGGTTCCGTAGGTGAATTTTGTGCTTCATAAACCGCAAAATTTAAACAGTTTCGACACTAGAAGAAATTCGTGAACAGTAGTAACTTTATTTCCTCGTGACTCGATATAAAGTGGTTTGGTATATTTTCGTCATGAACGTAAAAGCCACAAGCATAACAAAAATATTAAACTGTATATTTGTAGTCAGTGTTTTGTTTAAGAGACAGGATTTATCATGTGCAGTAAGGAACCCTAAATATTGTCTATAATGGCGTCTGCATAGTGATGTAAATGTAATATATTTTCTATTTTTCGACTAAAAGTCGAGTAAAGGTCCTAAGATGGCAAAAGTACTTCTATAATGGCGGAACAATTCGTTTAGATATTTTAATTTTATAAATAATGTCTTAATACCTCAAAAATAAGAAGGCCCATCAAAATAATAACTAGAAACATAAAGAAGTTAATCGAAAAATAAAATTTCGCATTAAAATTTAGTATGTTACACGAATACTAGCTATCACCGAAAACATATTATTTGAAAGAACATTGCTACCATTCTATATAGTTGTTGAGTAGAAAAATTGAATATGTTGTACTTACTTCAATTGTTTTCTTTTTTTTCTCACACCAGTTACGCGCACTTCATTTAAGCTGCACATCAAACACTTAGTGCTATAAAGCTTGCCTCGTTGCGATCAATCGACTAAACAGCTGAGTGAATGCAACAAAGTAGCTATCACAGCACTATTAAGTCGAATAAAAGCAATTTCGTTGTTTTCAACCGACATATTAGTCGACTAATGGTGAAATGATTGCTATTATAGCATTAATAGTGCTGTATGTCACTTTTTCCCGACTATTATAGCGTCATTTGGCTCTTTACTCGACTATTTTACGGCAGTTATAGCACTTTAAGCTGAGTAATTTGTGCCCAAATCGCGTCGAGTAAACGTTTACAGATCTATTACTCGACAATTCTAAGACCCTTTTCTCAGCTTTAGGTGAAAATAGGAACGTGCTCTCGACTTTCATACGACTTAGTTTTGCTACTTGGGAAGTTAGTGTCAAAAATTACAATTTTGGGACAAGCTTTTGTTGCCGTATGTACATACTTTTTGCAACGTCATTACCTACTTATCGAGACCAAACTAATGTGTCGCAAGACAAAAACTTACATGCAGTCTGTAAGCACATATTCAGAAGGTCCTTCGGATTTGTGCTTCTCTCTCACTCCCCCTAAATAAGGGCGTACGAAAACCAGCGAGAGACAAGTAGGTACAAACCCGAAGCACCTCAGAGCTATCGGACTGCACTAACAGTGCAAGGTAAATAAAAGATCGTAAAACTCTACTAATTTCCCGGCATAGGTCACCTACACTCGCCTTAAGACGGCAACTAACGTCTAGATTTATATTCGTTCTAATGGCCAGAAGGTCAGTTTTGGCAGAGAACTGATTAGTGATTACTCTAAAATCTTGTTTCATTAATCTTAAGCTAAGGTCATAACTTAGACACAGACACATCAAATACGTGACTAACTGACAAATGACTATCGTAACAATATTAAAAGCGGAAACTGTAATTCAATCAGGGAAAGTGAAGCTTCATAACATAACATAACACTAAGACGAATGCTGGATCCGCCGGCTAAGCTATTGCCATGCAACATGATGTAGTACTGAGGTATTGTGAGATCTAAAAAGCCGAACATACACGGTTGATTTATTTGTGTGGCCAAGATTTTTCTTTTGATAAGATTTTTTGTCCAGTTACTCGTTAATAAAGACAGTTACAAATGAGACTAAATGAGACATGTCATGTCCGCTAAATTAAGTCTTGGATAAGATTTTAGATAAATAAGAAGTTGGTTTTTAAGCTATTTTAATTATTACGTAGTCTTACCAACATCTAGTCTTTTTGAACAGAACTTCGTTTTAAAATTTACCGTATTTTTGGAATTTTCAGAAAGTCAGTTCAGGAAGTCGTTCTTATTGTTCCTAGACTAGATATGTTTTTCTAACACTAAGAACTAGAATAATATAAGGAAAATTTCATAATCTTGAAATGTAGGTCACTTAACTATAAAAAAAAAATGAAAATCAAGCTATGAATGTCAGAAAATGTGTTATAAGTAATAATAATAATAATAATTAACTTATTCAGACAACATGATAGGGCCACAGTTTTATTAGTAATAGCGACCCGCCCTCGCTTCGCTTCGGTTTATTTGAGTTTTCTATAACACACGTACATAAAACAAAATTTATTATACATAAAAACCTTCCTATTGAATCACTCTATCTACTAAAAAAAACCGCATCAAAATCCGTTGCGTAGTTTTAAAGATCTAAGCATACATAGGGACAGACAGCGGGAAGCAACTTTGTTTTATACTATGTAGTGATGCTTAGCCTAAATGTTAGTAATTCATTAATAACAGGGATTTTGTCCTCTGTGTAAGTTTCCACATCAGAGGACAATCAAATTTATTGGTTTATCTTTAACATGCCATTCCCGCTGCCGCGCACCCTGTCTACTAATGAGGCAGTTTTAATTCTTGCGCCACAGAGCGTCAAAACTGTCTGTTCGTGCCTCGTGTTATAATATTGAATTCCTAACTACCTTTAGGTATTATGAACGGACTATCTTCAACCTTAAAAACAATTATCAATTGACAATGCAAAGCCCGCTTCACCGCGAGCCCTGAGACTTAGATTGTGTCATATATGTTTAATCTATGGAGACCACAGATTACAGACTCAGTCATGGCTGCTTGCTTACTGTGTAACTAACGTGTTTTATTTTATAAAATTAAATATTTAACATGGTGTCAGGTGTAAACCACTGCTAAAATTAAAAGAAGCAGCCAAAAATACCTTTGTGGATAAGAATACCTGAAGTGGACCTAAAATACTGGTATAATACCTATGTACCTAACCTACAAGGACAATGGGGGAAAAGGCGGAAAAAATCAATGTGATTCCGGGGATAAAACCTCCAACTGGATTTAAAATAGAAGACGCCGTTTCGTGGAAAAGGTATAAACAAGCCTATGACATATACTTGAAGGCTACGGGCCTATCAAAAGAAGAGGACGAGCGAAAGATAGCAATATTTTTAACTTGTGCAGGCGAGGAAATCGTCGATATTTACAACGGGTTGGGTAAAGTAGAAACTTGGGAGTGTCTAATAGAAGGTTTAGACAAGTATTATGGTACTAAAACAAACACCGTAGCTAATAGCTACAGGTTTTTTAATTTAAGACAAGAGCAGGAAGAAACAATGGAGCACTTTGTTACAAGGTTAAGGAACACAGCCAAATTATGTGAATTTAAAGAGGAAAATAGGCTAATCAGAGATATGTTAATAATTGGAGTAAGGGATGCAACTATTAAGGAAAGACTACTAAGAGAAAAAGAACTAGACTTAGAAGAGGCTATTAATTTGTGTAGAGCAGCTGAACACAGTAAGAAACAGTTAAAAGAAATGGAGGATAAGATTCAGTCAGGAATTAATATGGTAAAAGAAGAAAAAGAGGTCCAGCGAAGGGTAGTAAATAAAAAAATGTTCCAGTGTAACAAATGTGGCAAATCACATGAAGCTAGAAATTGTCCCGCTTATGGACGCAGGTGCACCATATGTAACATTTATAACCATTTTGCTTCAATGTGCAGAAATAAGAAGAGAGATGTAAAGTCATTTGGGCATAGATCAACAAATACAAAAGTGGATACTGTGAAGGAGTGTTTGGATAATAGCAATAGTAGCTATGAAGAATTTGTAGTGGACTCTGTAAGTAAATTAGATAAGTTACAGTGGCATGAATCAGTTAATATTGAAGGGGTTGATATAAATTTCAAACTAGACACGGGGGCTGATTGTAACACCTTGCCACTTAAATTGTTTAATAAAATAAAGAAAGATGACTTTAAGTTAAGTCAGTCCACTGTGTTGATTGTATATAATGGACAGGAAATTAAAACAGTAGGAAGTATTGATCTCAAGTGTGTTATAAGAGGAAAAGAAGGATATATTCGGTTTTGTATAGTAGATATGTCAATACAGCCCATATTAGGATTGCCTGAGTGTGTCAAATTTAACCTAATAAAAAAAATTGATAATATAGTCTCAGATGAAAAAGGTAGATTTTTACAAAATAATAAAGATGTATTCTCGGGGTTGGGCAATATAGGTACATATACCATAAAGTTAAAAGATAATGTTGAGGGAGTCATAAAACCCATTAGAAGAGTACCGCAGACTATTAAGGACAGGCTCAAAGAAACATTAAATAATTATGAGAGTAGAGGTATCATTGAAAAAGTTGAAGGACCAACCGCATGGTGTAACAATCTTGTCATAGTAGAAAAACCAGATAAATCACTTAGATTATGCTTAGACCCTAAAGAGTTAAATCAGGCTATACTAAGAGAAAATTATCAGATCCCATCTCCTGAAGAAATATATAATTCACTTGCAGGTAAAAGTGTCTTCACAGTACTAGACCTAAAGGATGGGTTTTTTCAAGTGGCCTTGGATGATGAACAAAAGTTGTGCACATTTGGGACTCCATTTGGTAGGTACACATTCAAAAGGATGCCATTTGGTATTTCTTCAGCTCCAGAGGTAATGCAAAGAATAAATACAAGTATATTTAGTGATATAGTTGGAGTATATATATATTTTGATGACCTAATTATTGCTGGGGATAGTTTGACGGATCATGATCAGATTTTAAAGAAAGTTATAGATAGGGCAAGAAAATGTAATGTAAAGTTTAACCAAAACAAGGTGCAGTATAAGAGTGATTTTGTAAAGTATGTAGGACTATTAGTATCAAAATCGGGAATAAAGCCTGATCCAGAACATGTTAAAGCTATTGTAAATTTGGAGGCTCCAAAAAATGTTAAAGAACTTCAGAAGTTCCTAGGTATGTGTAATTATTTAAGCAAATTTATACCACAATATACAAAAACAACTGCTACACTTAGGGATTTGTTAAAAAAAGATGTAGTTTGGGAATGGGGCACTTCACAGGCACAAGCGTTCAAAGAACTAAAAATTAAAATTAGCAGTGCACCTACTTTAGCTATTTTAGAAAAGGAGGGAGTGATAACATTACAAAGTGACAGTTCCAAGAGTGGCATGGGTGCTTGTCTGCTACAAAAAGGCAAACCAATTTCATTTTATTCTCGGTGTTATACTGAATGCCAACAGAGGTGGGCCCCCATTGAAAAAGAGCTCTTTGCTATTTGTTTAGCCATGGAGAAGTACCATCAATTTGTTTATGGGCGGAGAATTGTAGTAGAAACTGATCATAAGCCCTTAGTGGCCATAATAAATAAAGACATAAACAAAATTTCAGCTAGGTTACAGAGAATGGTTTTAAAGCTTATAAAATATGACTTTGAGATAAAATACATACCGGGGTCTCAAATGTATGTCGCAGACTATTTATCTAGGCATTTTAACTCAACAAATGCTGAAGTTGAACCAACATTGAAAGAGTTGGTTCATTGTTTGGAGACAGAAGTAGTTTATGGACTAGACAGTGACTTACAAATATCAGAAAGTAAATTAAAGGAGTTACAAACAGAAACATATAAAGATGGTAATCTACAGCAAATAGTTAAATGGTACAACTCAGAATGGCCAAAAAATGATAGGAGTATATATGGTAGGGAACTAAAAAAGTTATTTAAACTGAGAAATGAGTTAGTAGCCAAAGACAGCATTGTATATTTAAAAAATAGAGTACTTGTTCCTAAACTCTTAAGAAAGGAAATGTTAAATATTGTACATACTGGTCATGCAGGGGTTGTTAAATGTAAAAAGAGGGCTAGGAAAGTGTTGTACTGGCCGGGAATGTCAAGAGATATTGAGGATCATGTGTTAGCTTGTAAAGCATGTGAAAAATATAGAGTGACTAACTGTAAACAGCCTCTTATGTCACATGAGATTCCTGATATACCTTTTAATAAAGTAGGAATGGATGTAGGTCATTTTGCAGGTGAAGACTACCTAGTTGTTGTAGATTATTTTTCAAAGTGGATTGAGGTAGCAGAGTTAGAAAATAAGTCTGCTAATAACATCATAGCTAAGTTAATAAAGATGTTCAGTACACATGGTTTTCCTAGATACATAGTTAGTGACAATATGCCATTTGGTAGTTTTGAATTTAGACAGTTTGCGGTTCAGAATGATATAGAGTTAGTCAAGTCCAGCCCTCATTATGCTCAGTCTAATGGGTTAGCAGAAAAAGCAGTTGGAATAGTAAAAACTTTGTTCAAAAAGTGTAAAGAAAGTGGCACTAATTTTGATATGGCAATGTTACATTATAGAACTAGCCCAGTGGCAAGTTTAGATTATTGTCCTTCGGAGTTATTAATGAGTAGATTGCTGAGAACAAACTTACCCTGCTCTAAAGAAATACTTAAGCCAAAATTGTGTGTAAATGTAAAAGAACAAATGTCAATTAACAATGAAAAATCTAGGACCAATTATAACAAAAATTGTAGACAAAAGGAGTCATTTCAAAAAGGAGAAGATGTGATCATTCAAAACATACCTAATAAGTGTTGGTCTTCGGGTAAAATTATAGAAGAAGCTAGTGGACCTAGATCATTCATTGTTAAAAATGAGAAGGGTAACTTGGTTCGGAGGAATGAAAGGCATATTCGGCCAAGTAGAAATAAGTTTATTGTTAGAGATGATTATATAATGGAAACACCAATAGAGTCTCAGTCAATTCAAGGACCAGTAGAGACACAAAGTACAAGTACAAATGATTTGGCAAATTTAGTTAGTCAAGATACAAATGTTGTGTCTATTAGTGGAACTAGTTTGGAACAATTGCCTGAGACGTCCAGAGTCTCAAGAACTGGCAGGGTAATTAAAAAACCTGCCTATTTAAATGATTTTGTTTTAAGTTAAGTTTTAAAGGTTTTAGAGTACCTGTAATCTATATATATTATGTATAAACATAAGCGGGGGATGTGTCATATATGTTTAATCTATGGAGACCACAGATTACAGACTCAGTCATGGCTGCTTGCTTACTGTGTAACTAACGTGTTTTATTTTATAAAATTAAATATTTAACATAGATCATAGGTGACAAGCAATAAATCCGCTAACCTACGCGCTAAAGCGATTAGGTTTAGTCACACTAGAATGCTTTGTCAATGGCCTGGTATAGGTGATAGGTCGAACGTTATATCGGGCAATGTCGACACTTACTGCCATTGGCTTTGTGTGACACAAAGTGTAGGTATCTCGAGTTAATCAAACGGTTTTACTTCTTGCCGCGGTTTGGCGAGCTCCCGATATTTCGACGATGTTGCAATCGACATAATGACGGGACACCGTTGAAATACCAGGAACACATCAATGATTCTTACCGCGGTAAGAATCTGTTTTTAAACATAGTATCTTGAATATTTACCGCGATAAATTAAAATATAGGTCAAGGGCACCGATAGGTATGTATACACCACAAACTCTGAAAAATATGTACACAGGCCGGATATCCATAAGGTCTATGTGTACATATTTTTGGACCTTTGTGCGGATATTTATTTTTACCTTTGACTGTACTGTAAAGGTTCGCTGGCTTAGCCTAGGCCTCCAGCCTCCAGCCTACTCAGAAGCATATTGCTAACAGTTTTCGAATATCGACAAAATGTATAGGATTGACCTAATACCGACCCCTGAATATAATTAACCTGTAGTCTATACTTTTAGGTACCTACAAAAATGTAAACATTCCAAACCATGTGACATTGTTAAACAACCAATCAAAACTGTTTTATCGAACTTTGACGTACGACGACTTCGACGTCAGCCAATAGAAGCAGAACACTGTCTGCTTCTATTGGCTGACGAACTATATCACGTGGTTGTTTTGTTTACATTTTTTTAAATGCCTAAAAGTATAGACTATAGGTTATATAGTTTATGTTGTAGCGTCCAATAAATCTGATAAATTAACGAGACAAGAACTTGAAAAGCCGCACTCAGAGTCAGTGACGATTACCTGTCGTTTCTCAGTGACGATTTCTTATTAACAAATTTGAAAAAGGAACGATTTAATAAATTCTCTCCGAGTAGTACATTAATGTTTTCCTCTCCTGTCATGATCCTTACTAAGGGACGCCTGCGACGTCTTACCTAATAATTCGTTTCCCGCTACTCCCCCTATTTTAACCCCTTAGGGGATAAATTTACAAAAATCACTTCTTAGTGCACCCCTAGACCTCATAAGGAACTTACTTCATATTTGGAATCTCTAGACAGCGGTTTGGGCTGTGCATCGATATGTCAGTCAGTTTCTTCTTTTATATATTTACCTAAGATGTAAAAGTGTCCCTAGGGGTCTATATTGGAATACCTAATCGTTATTTGTCCTAATGCATCGTTTGTACGAATTTTCGTTCATCCTTAAACCATTTCCACCTAAACCTACCTAACCTTACCTAAAAGCAGGTATTTTTAAAAAGTTTTCTGATTCATCTAAAAACCAGTTTTGGACAATCAATAATTCGGACAAACGAAGCGTTAGGACAAATGTTATTAGGGACTCCGAGGGATTCCGAGGGATTCCGAGGAACACCCTGTACCAACCAGTCTGACCCGCAAGTCGTGTCACTAGCATATTTCAACCGACTTCAAAAAAAGGAGGAGGTAGAGAGTCACCCCCGTGTGGTAGCCGGATTAGAATAGTACCACTCCGTATCTTTCCGTGGATGTCGTAAAAGCCGACTAAGGTAATAAAGGCGTGTAGTACTGTTAGGCGATGTGCTTGTAACCTGTCACTAATACACTGGTAAACATCTTCGCTTAAGTATGCAAAATGTGGTTACAGAATTATCAAAAGTTTTTATAGTTGTTGGAAATTCTGTAGCTCTGCCTACCCCACTCTGGGAATAAAGGCGTGATTTTATGTATGTATGTATGTATGTAGAGAGTCAACACGTATATGTATATATATTTTTTGTATGTATGATCACGCCTAAATTTATACAGAGTTGTCCGATTTAATTAATTTTTTTTGGTTTGATAGAGTATACTTTCAAGGTATATTGTCACCAAATCTGAATCTGATGAAGGGATCCGAGAGGAATTGAGGGAACTCCTCAAATATTATGGGTATCTATACATACAGCGATTTTAATATTTTTAGTAACAAGTCTAGCATTTGCATTCAGAAAGTATCATTTTTTCTAATTCTTCACATGGCAATAATTTTACCTATGAAACAAGCTATCACATTATACGGACCTATCCAGTCGCTATGCATTTTGTGTTACCAGTGAGTGATATTTTAAATTTGCCGCCTTTTTTTGTGACACCACTCACTGGTCAAACTCTAGTTATTTGTTTGGTGATTCCGGCTTTACGGTTCAACGCATCAACTGTGAAACATGGCCTAGACCGCGTCATGAGGGAAAGCCATTGTCCAGCTGCTAGCAGTGACCCTGCCTACACAGCTAGGCGGGCTGGTGTGAAAAGTAAAAGTTATGTTTTTCCTGTGGAAGGCCAGATACGAGTATAAGTATGTGCTTACATCATTTTACTCATAGTACAAAGAGCTGACTTTGGTACTAGAATTTGTGTGAGATTGTCCCTGAGATACATATTTAAAAAAAACATAATTTTCACTTACCTTACATAAATGCAATCTTATCCCGCATATATAAGATAAGACACAAACGCAATCTACTCTTAATGAGTTAATACGCAGACTAAAAAAAACAAAAGATGACAGTATACAGTATAGTCTAGACTGGTAGGTATTTAAAGAACAATTGAAAGAATTATTAATCATAGTTAATCCCGTGAATGCACTAATATTACTGAGTGAAAGTTTTTAAAGACGTTTGAATGTTTCCTAGCATTGTGCTGGCTCTTCAGTTAGCCTATATTTGTTGAACTTTCATTCGATATTTCAAATCAAAGAAGAATAAGAAACATTTATTTAGTGGTAATATAGTAGGACCTCCATAGGTTTATTACAGAGATGTAACACGAATGTAAGGTAATGTAAATCGCCGCACGCCGCCTAGTCTAGTCAACCACCGTCAAATTTAACAGGGTACCTAGTGATTCTGTAAACAACGCCGGTCGTGCGGACTGTCGAGTGAAACCAAGCGGCGAGATTAAGTAGTCCCGTCAGTGCGAACAAAGCACATTGTAGCGCGTGCATTTTCAATTAAGCAGCCTTAAGGCTTAAAAGTTTACAATTAGAATAAAAACAAACCCCATTAATCCCGCAAGAGTTTTCACATAACTCGCATCTTACCGGTTTTTACAAGCTTTTATTTAACTTGCAATGTATGTTAAATACATACATTGCAAGGTACGGGTCAATTCTTGCAAGTTCAATTTGACCCACTTCCCGTTTTCCGATGAAGCTGACATCTTTAGTTCTGTTGACAATACAACAATTTGGTACCATGGAGCTGATGACATTATGGAGACGTTGGAAACCCGTCATGTTAGGGCTCGTTAGAATCGTTTTGACGAGGTAGATGACTGTGCAAAAATAAGGACAGTCGGGAAAAAAAGCTTGTCCCAAAAATGAAATTTTTGGCAGAAACTTATTTTGGTCAAACCTCTACCACAGAGATTAAATAATAGTTACATAGTAAGTATGATATATCTCGTGCTTTCGTCATGACGCATAAGCAACACGGTGGCGTGGTCCAATCCACCGTACATTGTGTCGCAAGCCCGTGAGAGCACGTCAGGCATCTAAATGGACTGACAGTAATCTAGAAGATACCGTGTACTTAGCTAATTGTCCAAGCTATGCATAATGTAGGACTCGTCGGCTTTTGGACCGCGGTGGGCACGTTTGAATCGGATATCTGAATTGATAGACCAATTATCTCAAGATCACGAGCCCATTCTTCATATATATTTCTTGCCGGATTGGCTTCTACTCATATCAATTCCGCATATCAACTGGCACTCACAGGGTCCTAGGCAATTATGTTATGTGTAGGTATACATAATTACCATGAACGATCACAATAGACATAACGTACCTACCTAATATCTAGGACAGGTTTCCTTTTTGGAAAAATAGTTTCGGATCATCTTGCATCTAAGTAGGTAAGTACATCAGCAGAAATAAAGGGTTTGTATTTCAAGAAACAAATACCACTCTACCGTATCTCATAATCCGCGGGTTAAATAATTAATATAATAAAAAATTACATTACGTACCCACCTGCCAAATCTCTTAATTTTTCGGTTAGCAATTGTATTCATTGCATGCATCTTCTCGTATAATCGCGATGGTAGCAAAGTCTAGAGTAAACCTGTATAAACTTATAATATTATAAATCAAAAGAGACAAAAAGGAAATATGTTTTTGACTAAGTGCTGTGAAAGAACTTAATGCAAAATCACTTTACGCGTGGGAAGCCTTCAACCATCTCAAGGCAAGGTAGTTGGACTAGTCAGTCACACTCATGCAAATAAAAGTCTACATCTTTTCACGAACTCTTGAGTAAGTACGCCTAATTAATCAGATTAGACGCTGATAAAAAAAAATCGGCATCGAGCTTTTTTATGCTAACACCATTAATTGACGTTCGTTCAACACATAGCTGACCCCTGTCAGACCCACATAAACAATCCGTCAAACCTTGAGTCAGTCGTGGTTTAGTTTATTTTGTTTAACATTCATTCTGAACTGAATGACATCATCCAAGAGTGCTTGCTAGAAGGATATTTGGATTACATATGTATAATACCTACTTGAATGTCATGGTATGCTATAGCAATAACAATATTATGGAGCCTGTTCAACTCATTGCAAATGTACCTTCGTTATTAAAGGAGTGTTTGAGAGAATCGGAGGTAAGTATGTTCACGTTATACTCGAATGGTGTCGACTAGTGATCGTTAGGTATCGAGTTCAAACACTTCGAACTCCAACGGTAGCCCTGTAGGTACCAATAAGTATTTTCTAACATATACATTAGGTTAGTACTCACAATGATCTGATGTTAAAAGAAAAACACCGGTTGTTAAGTAAATAACCTCTAATTAACGAGATGATGTCTTGGCATTAAAAAGTCCACGTGACGGGCTGACGGGACACTTGATTACGTGTTTATTTTTACCTTTCACTATAGTCAATATGGTCTTGAGATTCCACTTCTGAGAGAAAGGCGCCATTGTCCCGCAGTTTAGAGTCATTAAAATCTATTGACTACATGCTGGTTACTTCCTAATAAGTAGGTACCTAAATGCTTTATTATTATTAAATAAACTATAAAAATAGTAACTTAATCCGTATAATTATGCTCGACGACCTTATGCCGTATTTGACCATAACACGGCATATAGGTTATAGGTTATAGGTTGTAGCGGGCTAATTTCCGCAACTCGACGACTTATAATGCGCCTTTTTTGCGTGCTGGGTCACTGGCACTACTCTTGCCAGCCCAGTTCAGCCAGAAAGCCTAGCAGACCCTTGATGTTGCCAACGGCCTCTGGTAGCGACCTCGGTGTTCCGAGGTGACGTGCCCGGTATGTTGCCACCTCTGGACATTCCATGATGACGTGGGCTGCGGTTTCCTCCGCCGTCATACAAGCTCTGCACATCGGGCTGTCTGTAACACCTAATGTGAACAAGTGTTTGTTAAACAAGGCATGGCCAGTTATGGCTCCAGTTAATAATCGGAGTTGGGCCCTTTTGAGTAATCGTAGCTTACGCGACAATCCGGGATTGATTATCGGAAGAGCTTCCTTACTCTGCCTGCAGGTGTCTAGGTTGCTCCAGTAGTGTTGGTGCTTTACCTTGGTGATTCGCCGCAGTTTGTTCCGCAGCCAGCTGGTCGGTAGGGGCAGAAACGGTTCAGGACCTATCAGTTCCATTTCTGAGCCCCTTCTCGCGAGTACGTCAGCCGCGTCGTTACCGCGTGAGTTGCTATGTCCCTTTATCCACTGTAGGGTGATGGGATTTAGGTTACATACCTTAGAGAGGGCGTTGTGACATTCATATATTAGCCCTGACGTTACTGTATAGCACTGTAAGGCTTGGAGAACTGATCGGCTGTCGGAGAGTATACGGATGGGGAGATCCTTTACCTTCCTTTGCTCAATCGCTATTGTAGCCATAATGATGCCCACGCATTCTGCCTGGAAGACTGTGGTATGGGCTCCTAATGGCGTTGAGATATGTATGTTTAGATCTTCTGAAAAAGTACCTGCTCCGGATCCAGACTTTGTCTTGGATCCGTCTGTGAAGATCCTTACTTCCCTGGGATTGAGGCCTTCCCACGGATCTTCATACAGTTGAATTTTGTACTTCTTGTCGAAGATAAACTGTTTCGGTATTCTGTCGGTAGCTGCCTCTATGAGTGGCTCCTCGTTAACCGCTTCATAGAGTATTTCGGTGTGTGGTACCCTGGCAGGTTTCCACAGGTGCAAATTCCTAAGACGTACCGCTGTTGCCGCCGCCTCCTGCTGGATGAAGAGGTGCAGTGGCGGGAGGTCGAGTATGGCTTCCAGGGATGCTGTGGGCGTAGTCCGCATGCATCCGGTGGCTGCCATGCCGGCTAGTCTCTGGAGTCGTTGTAGTTTTGATTCCACAGTGGACAGTCTGGTGCGTGGCCACCAGACTATCGCACCATAGGCAATGATTGGTCGTATCACTGACGTGTAGAGCCATAGGATGATCTTGGGGTGTAGACCCCATGTTTTACCTACCATCCTGCGACACTGCCAGAAAGCGATTGTTGCTTTGTCTATCTTGCTGTTCAGGTGGTTGCTCCAGTTCAATTTGCTGTCAAGTACGACTCCTAGATACTTTACCTCATTTGATAGCTGGAGTTCTGTTCCAAACAACTTGGGGAGTTGGTAGTTGCCCAGGCTGCGTTTGTTAGTGAACAATACCATCTCCGTTTTCTTTGGGTTGACAGATAGTTTGTTGGTTGAGCACCAGCGTTCTACGATACTTAGAGCTGAGCGGGTGACGTCGCAGACCGTGCTGGTGACGAGCCTACCGCGTAGTAGCGACTGTCGTTTAGTTTGGCGATCAACTCGTTCACAACTATGTTCCATAGTAGCGGGGAGAGAACGCCGCCCTGGGGACAGCCCTTTGCCACCAGTGCTAGTTGGTTGTTGTTTGCATTGAGTCTGATGACCCTTTTGCTAAGCATATTACCTATCCATTCGACCAGGGTCGGGTTCGCCCCGTGCCTGACTAGCGCGGTTGTTATGCTGCTGAAGTTGGTCTTGTCGAAGGCCCCCTCAATATCTATGAAGATACCACGGCACCACGGCACCACGGCACCACGGATAACACGGCATACTGACTGACTGTAGACTGTAGGGGTTTGTAGTTATGGAATTGTCACAGGCGGCCGCCGCGACCGTGCGACTGCGTGCGCCAACCTAACCTTATACACTATTTGAATGCGGCAGTCAATATCAATCGGCAATTAAAATTTGCAGAATGCAACTTGTCTAAAGCCAGGCATTCAGTTGGGTATAAATGTCCTGCGACACGTCGCTCGACTTTGGCCGACGTCGCTGCTGAGACCGCTTAGTCAATTGATGTTTTTTTACTGTTCACCGGTTGATTTTAGTCTCGCGATGCATAAATAAGAACGTTTCAAACCCCCTCTGGATTAAAGTTTTTGACATGTGACAACATTTTTTTCAGAAATCCGTCCGGTCGTTGAACTTTGTGAGCGTGTTGCTGTTCGTCGTGGATCTGATCGTGCGCGTAAGCAGTTCTCAGTTCGCATCCCACGTGACCGTGAACACGCCTGCGCACAGCTTCTCGCACGGCGTTGGGGACCCGCTGCCCAGCATCAGTAGGCGTACGCACCAGGGCTCTAGGAGATTAAGAAGTGAGTTTAAGACTGTGTCACCGAACGTCCAGTGGCACCCTCATTGATATTTAAGTACTTCAAATTATCTAAAATATTATCTGAACTCGAAGAATGGTTTTTTGTTGTACAAATGAATACACAATTAAATAGCACAATAATAGTAATGAGGGCGCGACTGGACGCTTGGCACATTGTTAAGGTATCATTATGGTCCTCCTGCATGCATTCTGTGTTAGACTATGTCCGTGCCTAATCAATACCATTAGGTACCATGAGTTACAATTACCGTACTGGCTAGCGAGTCGAATGCTCTGTCCCTTGCATTCTATAAGAATATTTGCGAGTACGAGGTTTGCGAGGGACAGAGCTTCGACTCGCTAGCGAGTAGGTACGTTAATTGTAACTCATGGTAAGGGTCTTGAGGAGGTTGTAAATTAAGTCGAAAGTTAGGATTAAGGTGGTACTTAGTTTCATGAAAAGTTTACTAAGTTCCGTATTCCGATGAGAGTAAGTACTAACCTAATAAATAAAAATTACCTACCTAATACCTAATTTTATCCTCGCTCAAACCCTTAAGTGGTTTATGAGGTGTTCATTTAAATGTAAAATGTATTTTTGTGGTACAATAAATTAAAAAAAAAAAAAAAAAAAAAGTAATTGCTTTCTACCTTTGTCTAATTTCAGGGCCCCCTATAAGACAGCAGAGCCAGCGAGGCGGCGGATACCCCCGCGTGAAGCCATCGATTCCCTTCAACGACGAGGAGGTGCGTGGCAATGGACTGAACGCGCTGCCATGGCAATACGACGTCCATATGGGTAAACATATTATGTGCAAACAACATTCGATTCACTGTCTGTTTAGGTCTCCGTCCCCCGCAGCACTTTAACTTTTACTGGCGTGGTGCAGCGCGTTCCCATACTAAAACCGCCTCCGCCTCACTTTTAGGAAGTGTTTAAGGCCCGTGTAAATAAACTAATCTCAACTCTAATGCTTGTCTTGAGATGTGTCAAAAATGACAGTGTTCTATGGTTTGACGTTTACTTTGACGTATCTTGTGACGCGCATCTCAGCCAAGATGAGTTCATTAATACGGGCCTTAGTACAGTACAGCACAGCGCCACCCCCGTTCTCAGAGCATTTGCTGTTTGAGGATTGTGAACCGACGGTAAAATGTTTTCATGAAAAGGAAAACGTGTTTTTCATAATTAAATATCTACAACATATACGAGGGCTGCCTTTTAAGTTGTGTCGTTTGAAATAAGTATAGACAATTTAATAGATTATTACCATTTATTGTTTTTCAAAGAATTCGCCGCGATATTTAATACACTTTTGCATGCGTTCAAACCAGTTTTTAAAACATTTATTCCACTCCGAAGTGGGGGTAGTCAAAATGGCCGATTTGTATGCGTCAACAGCTTCTTCGGGTGAGCTGAAACGTTGACCACGAAGACTTTGCTTAATTTTGGGGAACGTAAAAAAATCGTTAGGGCTTAAGTCAGGACTGTAAGGCGGGTGATCTAAAATTTCCACGTTTTGGGTGTTCAAAAACATCTTTGTCTGGCGGGCGGTGTGCGAACTTGCATTGTCATGGTGCAGTATCATACGACGTTCCGAGTTGTTTTTTCGAAATTCGGTGATGACTTGTGGCAAACAAACAGTGGTATACCAGTCGGCGGTAACCGTCTTGCGATCTTCTAGTACAATAGTGGCGACGTGACCGGGTGAATATTCGGGCGTTCCAACCGCCGTCATTATTCTCTTTAATACATTGACGAAAATAATGATAACTACCAGCAATTTTTGATGTCAAAATCAGCGGACCCGGGGGTAGTATCCATTCCATTTAAAAAAACAAGAAAGTTATTGAGTTTATATTGAATAATATGCGAAAATAATAATGACGGCGGTTGAAACGCCAAATATTCACCCGACCACCCTTTGCCACAAACGAGGCAACCATTTTTTTTGAAGTGCTCCGAGAGCGTATGACTTTGGTCGGTTTTGGCTCGTCCTGGAAGACCCAGACAGTTGACTGCTGTTTTGAATCTGGATCGTAAGCATATATCCAAGACTCGTCACCACTAACCACATCATAAACATGTTTTGACTCTCCTCGGCTGAATCGCTTCAGAGTTTTGCGACACCAACTTACACGGGCTGTTTTTTGGTCGTCGCTAAGCAAATGTGGTATCCAACGAGAGATCAACTTTTTTACAACAAGTTCTTCGTGCAGGATTTTTTGGACAGTGGTCCCTGAAATGCCCACGGATGCCTCTATTTCACGGTATGTCACATGACGATCTTCGAGTATTAGCTGCCGCACGGCTTCGATATTCTCTTGCGTCATGGCGGTTTTTGGACGACCTTCACGAAGCTTATCACTGAGGCTAGAGTGCCCACGTAAAAATTCTAAGTACCAGCGTTCTACAGTCCTAAGACACGGTGCTGCATCACCAAACACAGATGTGATCTCCTCAAAGCACTGAAGTCGCGATAATCCCCTTTTAAAGTTGTAGAAAATTACCGCACGCAAATTTTCCTTAGACATTTCCATTTTTACAACCGACTTGTCACCTTTGAATAGACGCTGTAATAAAACTATTCGACCAATTTGAAAACATTCTTTTGTTTTCGAGTTCTAAATTCAAAAGGATGAAAATGCCATATGTTTTTTTTTAAATAATCGCGGGAGGTTGGCAAACGACACAACTTAAAAGGCAGCCCTCGTATAACGGTAAAAATCGGAATAGGTTTTAGGAGAGTTAATACGTTATCGCATTGTGTATGGAAATTTTTAACTTCACAATCCTCTTTTCTAAGCGACTTCTAACTTCAACGAAAACGTTTCGGCCTGTGTCGGTAGAGTATAAAGCAGGGTTCTCAACCTTTTTATGCGCCGAGTCGAGTCTCGCCCAAATAATAAGTATTACTTATTTATATCCTTTGGTTTTTTTCGTGATAAAATCAAAGACACTTTAATTTAACAACATTGACCTACGACTTCTGTCGTTAAACATAGACCGAATGTACCTATTCCAATCAATTTGTTATTTTATTACCATTATTTACCTATGATGTTTAACAAACGCGTAAATTTATTTTTTGAAAATTTATAGCAGAATCCTACTTGTAAGTCTAACTCACATTTGCCAGGTTTTTTCTTTCGTCGACGTCCCAAAGGGTTTTTATTTATGGTGACCGTACCTAATAATTTAACTTTTTACACAGAATCCGCGATACCCATGCTCCCGCTATCGCCTTACAAAGTGGACTCGCCTGATCCGGAGTCACTCTGGCCCCAGGGTCTGTTCCTGCCACCGGTCAACCCTGGTGGCTTCAGGAGCTTCGGCCGCCGGACTAATGCTGGTAAATAAGACAATACTAGAGCCATCTAGCTGGCGATGTCAACTAAGACCACCTATAAGATCCCCCAAACAATATCATTAGTATTAATTGTAATACCAGCCCAAGGGAACTCTGACCCGCCATAGAACGATGTCACATTGACATTATAAAACACTTGTTGTTAAGTACGAGTCGCACTTGCGCACCGAGGGTTCCGTGCACTTTGGTAGGTATGTAAATAGTTAGTCCATCATGGGAATCGAGTACCTATTGATTTTTTCCCGCTTTAAGCGGAACTAAATCTGGAATCTTTACTAGGTATGTGTAAAAAATATTTGTTTTGTGATTTAACTACAAATAATCAGTTTTCGGATTTTTCCCTTTACTTTGTGCTTTAAGACTTCTTGCCAAAATTAGATAATGATTCTAGGTCAACGGGAAGTACCTACTATGTTTTGATTCCCTTGCGAGTCTCAAAATATGTTTAATGTTTAATGTTTAAATATGCGACATAAACAGCCGTATTTTTTGTCTTAGATTATAAGTGGACTTTTTTCCCTTTAGAGGTACGGAACCCTTAAAAAAACGCAGGATTTAACAGCCACGGGTTTCTTTTAAGCACCACCCAGACTTTTCCAAGGTCAAATTGAGGTTTCGCAGAATATGTGCGTAATTTTATTTTAAGTCTGTCATTTTAATCTACCTACCTACTTGTTATTTTCAATAAATAAACTTGAAATCGCTATGAGTAGGTACCTAATGTTTACAATTTCTAATTTCTACCCTTCATAATTGGATGAGGTGTTTAATTTCGAAACTAGGTCAAACCCTTCTATTGTTATCACCTTTACGATTATTGGCATCGTAAACTTCATTTACAAGTACCTATAATAAATAGAGGTCATAATTCTACAATCACTATTGAGCTAGTCCAACCTATACCACTGGTAACAGGCGGGAAACACATTCGCAGTTGTTACCAGTGGTAACAACTTTGTGGGAACAGGTGTGACTAATCCCAATAATTATTTTACCATACAAACTGTACCCTTTTTTCAGAGCCCGAAATCATGGATCCGTATCTATTAGAAGGCTCGGAAGCTATTGCAGCAGTGAATAGGGCGCGAGACCACGGCCTATACTATTTCCACGATATTCCCCACATCGAATCGCTACTCGCCAACCAAGACCTAAGGGTGGAAAATAATCTGAAACCGCACCGCATCGCAAGCATACGCCACACTTGGCCCTACAACCGACCATAACCCCAACGAAAAAAACGAAACTTACATTTGTATAAGAAAATATATTTGTATAAAATTATAAAATACTCAAAAAGTCATATATTATAATACGATGCAAATAAAAATGGATGCTTAATTTGTGTTTTAATTGTCAGTTCTTTTGTATTTGTGGAATGTTTGAGCTGCTCCTTGAGTATAACATAAGAGTTTTACGTACATAGTAAGTACACTCAGGAGCAATGAAAATGGGTCACTTTCTATGGTAGTTCAATACAAAGTGACCCGTTTTCATTGCTCTTGACTATACATCAATATATAACTAATCTAACTTTAAGTAATCACAAGGCGGTATAATTATTACCATTAAGTACACAATCGTAACTAATTCCTTAGTAATTATAATATAATTATTTCAGACCTATACAAAAAGAGTATTTGTTTTACTAAATAATTTTCAGAGATTTAGTTAAGTACCTACCTACAGTAAAAATGTAATATCAACGTGTACCTAAATTTCCACAAAATGTACTTAATATAAAATTTATATAAAAAATACTTATTCAAAATATGTACCTACTAATAGAAAACAATAGTAAAAAGGCAGTGACATTTACATAATAAAACAAAGCTCCTATAATGCTCATGAAAAAATAAATCCACTTAACTCGTAATAAAAAAAGAGTATCAATCATTTCATGGATTGTACTAGACTTATATTTTTCACTCGGTCTTATAAAGACTTATACCCCTTTTCACTTCTACCCCACTCTGTTGGTGCATCCTTAAAACAATATCCTACACTTCACGTGTAAGAAGGAAATACATACATGGAATTATTCAGTTATTTACATTAGACTTTTTTAGACACCATATTACACGTAATTACCTTTAAATTGACGCTAAATCTAAAGATATTTTAGGATATTTCATCGAAAAGTAATCAAGGTCAATATCCCACTTAAAATAAGTCTATCATACATCAATGAAAGTAGTTATTTCAGTCTCGCACTTACCCCAACATTTGTTTCTGATTAGTGAAACCTTTACACATTTTGAAAAGTGGACAATGTGTTAAGCGAATACAGTAAATATAACACTACTAGTTGGTGACCGATAATGGGCTGCAATCAAATTGACTGCATAATGTAAACGCGCCATTGGAGTGCATGCAAGTAAGAGAGAAGTACAAAAACCGAAGGTTATTTTAAGGAACAGCATGTATTGCGGTCACTATAGATACAGTGATTAAAAGGTTTTACACGAACTGGCACAAAATAGATGAAAAGATTAAATTATTTTCTTCTTTTTTAGCGTGTCGACGGCGTATTAGATGGTATCCAAACAAAAATTAGCCCACTGAAAAGTTAACTACAAATGAAACATCATGTGTCAATATTTAAAATATAAATAAGCAGAAGAGTCAATTAACAGAACCACAAACTGTTAAATGATGACAAATATTAAAGAAAATTACAAATCAATTAGTCGATGGGTAATACTCCTCTACCTAGTCTATAAAGAAAGTGACGACGCACAGAGTGACAGAAAACACGAGTTGTACCAGCTGTACTAGATACAACAGCTTGTATATGTAAAGCTTGGAAAAAGAGTTTGGTGAGGTCAAAGCTGGATCTACAATATACAGCACTGCTAATTCTTCTACACTACAACACAGTTTTTGGATCATGTTGGTAATAGTGCTCAAAACAGGGTCCCATATTTTCCAAAATCTTTTCCTACCTATTTGTTTATGGGACATATACAAGGTATATACCGTGTTGCATGAAAGGAAAAAAATGGTTGACAATCAATGTTTAAATACTAGACAGTTATACATAGATATTTTTTAATACTTTCAGGCCTTGAACAATTTGCCTGATTTGGCTATACCTCTGTATTGATAATTTCAATCATTCCAATTATACAAATTTTTATGGAACCACCAATATAACATAATATAATACAATGGAATTGGTATCATTATTTTACATTTCCGGTGATAGTTTACAAAAACCAATGTTAAACAATACTACAAGATCAAGAGACCAAAACAGAACAATCCAGAATCATTATTTATACATAATATATACTGTAATCCCTGCAATAAACTCTACACATTGTAAATAGTAACTAAGACAGCACATAGTATACTTAGATAAGACATTTTCATTCTAAAACCTGAGTTGCACAGGTCACCGTTACAAAAGCACATGTAAACTTTCTTGTAGTTCCACATGGTGTAGGCACATCTCTCTTCATAATCACTTGGCGGACGCTGTAGGCACATCCTCTCAGTAGCTGCACCATAGTCTGAAAAGTAAAGCGTAACAAATAAATTGAATGCCTGGATCTTAAGACTGCACTGAGCAAACTCTGCATGTGCATAGGCCTGTGCATATATCAAAGTATTGTCAATCAAGGAGTGGTTATTTGTTGTACAAATCAATACATAATTTATAGGGTACCCATTTTTTCATCACAACACCTTTTAAAGAACATCATCATGCAAAACTTTCATTCATCAAGCTTTTGATGAAATAAAATTCCATGATATTAATCTCAGAATTGAAATTCAATCAAATTAAAGGTTACCCAATTAGTAACATAGCCCAATAATTCTATCATACATTTAATATTTTTTTCAGTTTCTGCTATTCAGCTTTTATTTAAGTTCAGCAGGGTATGGGTCCGCATGAAAGTTTATATCGACGCTTGAAAGGCGAAATGGGATAAGCGACATTTTTTGTGATATTGAGTTATATACATCGTTAAAATCAGCAGATTTTTCTGCGTCGCATGAGCCGGGTCTCGCGCCCGTATGACGACTTTTGTGTCGCTTATTCCATCGGTGATTTTTAGAAACACCGATCTATTTTTGTTACTAAGCGACTTCTTTTTTACAGTTTTTTGAATATTGGAGATTAGATAAAATGTTTTTTTACAAAATGTTTACTTAGACTGTTTGTCTTTTTTACAACTTTCTTTTTATGTGTCGGTTATATTTTATTACTTCATCGTAAAACGTATTTTAATTTCCTTTATATCATTTTACCTATATCTACAGAAATACAAAAAATGGCTTAGATCAAATAACCTAAACGTCTTTATCCGCACTATTGTAGGTTATAGCCTTTTACTTGACATGAGTTTCGAGAGTAATGTCGCTTATCCTTTTTTACCTGCAATAATTTTTAAACTACTTACTGTCGCTTATTCTAAAGTTACTCTAAGTATTAGAGTTTTTAGTACAAAAAAAATTGTCGACAAATAGTTTGACTGTAACTTTTTTTTTATCTCTGATAATTGTTTAGTAACTTTATTTGTTTATTTTTATTTCAAATAGGTGAAGTACCTATATTTGTTTAGTCATTTGGATTTATTCAGTTTATTTTTATTAAAGACCCATTAACATTCGTAACAGTTGTTTTATTTACTTTTTTCATCAATATCTTGAATTTTGGTGGTGATGTATTAGTAAAGAATTAATTATGAGGGTTAAATTTTAGCTTAGATTAAATATTTTGAAGTTTAAAATTGTCGCTCATAGCAGTTAGATTATTTGTCTTGATTTAATTTCTGGCTAAAAATGACTTTTATATAATCTAACATTGTTTGTGGTTTGTGGGTAATTTATTGAGCACAGTATATAGAAAACACCATCATGATCATGTACAAAGTTGAATTTTGAAAATCGTCTTACAAAATAAATAATAGTGATTTTTTTTCAAAAATCTGAGCCGTTTTTGGGCTCTCCTGTAAAGTTACTATTTGGTCGCTTATCCCATTTCGCCTTTCAAGCGTCGATATTTAATCACAGATTTTACCATCAGTCCTGAATGCTCCTGTGGTGCCTTCAATCATCTTGCCACACCAGCCTGATGGACAGGCAACCATGTGGATGCCTGGTTCCGCATCAGGATCTGTCACATTGAACGGCAGCGGGTCGCCACAGCTACCAAGCTCACCTCTAGACCGACACCTGATACATCTTTTATGTAAACCTGCAAGGCACAAATTGTAAAGATCAGGATGTATTTAAAAATAAACCATCTACTACTGTGTTAGAAGTTACTGATAAATACTATGTTCATTAAGTTCATACAATGTTGTTTTGCATTAATAAATTGAGGACTTAGACCAGTTTTTGGACATAGTGGCAATTACCGAATATTTTAATGTTGTCAATACTTAAAACTAATGATATCAAATGCATGAAGAACTTTTAACTAAAATAGTATTATTTCTCAATGGCAAAACTAACTAGATGCTAGAAAATTCAATGTATAGTAAAGATATTAACACCTACACCTATTAAAAATGCCCAAGATTAAATATATCACATAATGTAAAAGGCAAACACTATAATATCTATTTTTTCAATAAGATAAAACACCATTGTTTTAAATACTAATCAGGTAAATTCCTGTCAAGAAATCATTTGTTTCATAAGTGAGAAAAAAAACAAATAATATGATTAATAACTAATATACCTGTTAATGCGAAATTTAGAAACATTAACTGCAAACAGGTTTTATGAATTACATTAGCGATATCTAGACAATACAATACCATTACTACCATACGCAAGCGAAACTAGCTTCCACTCTCACTTTACCTTGAAGACATCCGTAAAGTGAATACAACATAAGAAATAACTTACATTTAGCTTCCTTTAGTAAGGCTAGACCCACCAACGTATAAAAAAGCAACGTGCTATAGTTCATACTTTTATTCAGTTGTACACCAATTCAATAAAAAAAGTAATATTTGCTCATAAACTCAACTTCGTAACTTTATTTTAAACTTTCACACTTGTCTTCTTGCTTGACGGAACGGACTAATCTTGACCACAGATTATAAGGGTATATCTTGTCTTGACATAAATAAAAACACGTCAACTAGACATTTGCCACAGAATAGACCATAAAGGTCTGTCACAGATTGTAGTTTTTTATCAATAGCGTAGCCCTGCATTAACATCAATCTGACCAACCTAACAACTTATCGATTAAAACAAATGCCAACTTTTTTGACAAAGCCACACTAATCTTCTGAAAAGGGACCTATTCTAATTTTATCTTTCTTTCGTCCTTATTTTTTTTTCTGGAAAATTATATCGCTTGATTTCTTCAAAAAGACACGATCAAAAAAATTCAACTATATCTTGACCTAATTCCGCATTAAATTAGCAACATCATTTTATTTATATTTTGCACATTTATTTAACATAATAATCATCGATACCGAAAAAGTGCAACATCCAACTCTATTTTTGCCAAGCCATAGAAGTACATTTCCCGATTAATTTAGTCTTTGAAGAGGTATTTCCGGTCATCACATGAGGAATTATATCTTTTCTTCATTAAATTTAATGGATCAGCAAACGATGCACGCCTCTGCCACGCGACACAAATACCAGCACAATAGCAAGTTACTGTCAATGAAAGCACAAATCCAAGATAAATCGAGTAACGAATGAAATCTGTAATTAATTAAATTTGAAGCGTTATTTAAAGCAAACTAAAAAAAACACAAAATAATATTTATACAGACCCTGATTTAATAACTTGGCCTTAGTAACCACTTTCACTAAAAAATTCTGCATATTTCTTCCATTAACGGTACAAGAATAACATCCTTCGTCAAACTTTCTTGCATGCAATATATAAAGCGCATTATATGCATCTATTGTCAAATGTGGTTCATTAATCGAAATACCCATATTATTTCTAAAATGGAAATTAAATTAATTAAAAACGTATTATGCCTACCAATCCCAAATTAATAATTTAAATAAAACACACAACCCTAGTTTGCGTCGCGCAGTCGGGTAACAAGCTTTCAAGTCGTAAACAACTGCATAACAGTTTCATTGAGAAATCAAATTAAGTTTTTAAGTCTTTTATTTACAATCTAAATTCAAACTATTTTAATTATTAATATTTTAGTACTTAGTTACCTATTGACCTTAAAAATTCAAGCGAGAGTAAAAGCAATTATGGCAGTCCGTATTAATAATCAAAATAAAACAATCACGAGAACGCTTAAAGTTATTTCAATCCCCTAAGCCACGATACCTCACAAGGTCAAAATTGTTCGATTTTCTATAAAGAAAAAGCAACAAATAACTGAGTATGGAATTACCACCGTCTGCGCGCTAGTTCTTTGGTACATATAAATACAGACAAATGTACTACATATAAATGTTATTAAATTCTTTATATTTCTTATGTATGTTAAATTTGTAAATTCTTTATGAGAATAAAGTTCTTAAACCACAAAAAGTTAAAATATTTTTGACACATTTAAAGTTTTGTGAGATAGAAGGCAGGTAAGTTTACTGTTTACTGACCTAAAAGAAATATTTAACTTAATATTGTCCTTATACCAATCGGTTTGGGACTCCGTTATTATTTCAGGGCAAGTGAGAATCAAATATCCATCTTCTGCCACATGTTTAGTTACGTTGCACTTTAAGCTGTTTTGACCTTTAAGATTTTCTGTCTTGACACCTTAAAATCGACATCCAACACTGAGTAGGTACATCACGTCTTGATAAAAATATCAAAAAGTAAAGAAAATTTTTTTACTTGATTGTGTTAAATTACAAGGTGATTTGATTATGAAATCTGGAACATTCCTTATAATTCTGCTAATTTTGGGATAGAATGAAGCTAATGTGATTGACCGGCAGGACACACTTGAAATATCGAACAAGTAAGTAGTTAACTTCTCATTCAAGCATTTATCTAACGAGATCTGTAACAAAAAACGAAAGGATGAATAGTGCTACCTATTGTATCTGGCCGGATCACGGCCAAAACAATAGTCGTTTAAAAAAAGAGTTATATCTTTAATTATTTGAATGTAATGGGTTTAACGGGTTAGTATCGTCTTTTCTAAAACGCAGCTGATATAAGCAGCAAGCGGTCTAAAACGCAGCTGGTATTGTATTTATGTAGAAGTGGTCTAAGTTCGCAACTGCCCTATGTATTTTCCTCTCTCATATAACAAGTTGATGGAGCCCCGCTATGCGGGTCTCCTATTTCTGGGTGGTTTGCCCTTCGGGCATCTGAAGCTGCCTAACGAACTAAACGTACCTACTTTGTGTGTGTCTGTGTTTTGAACTGTACATCCGGCCTCTTGCAATTATTTTAGACTTAATGCTAAGTAGCATTAAGTCTAAGACCAGCCTAGTTTTAGACCAACTGCGTTTAAGACCTTGATATACTTGTTTAAACGAGTTGCTTTTTAGACCGCTTGTAGCCGTAGACTCGTTGCGTTCAGGGTTGGATTATCCATCAGGCAGTGTAGGCTGCAGGCAGTATAGCTGCCAAGGAGCCCCGCATAGGCCCTGCATCACCTAGGGACCAGAAAAATAATAATTTTAGGAAGCAATAAAAGTTCAAGGGGCCCCCAGAATTGCATTGCCTACGGTCGCCGACATGCTCAATCCGGCCCTGGCTGCGTTCAAGACAACATCGACATGATACTAACCCGGTTAAACAAATAAATTACAGATTTAAAAAATACTTTTGCGGTTTAATGTCTATACTCAGAACGGTTTTAACTGACAGTTTTTATCTTGACTGTACTGTTGACCTGTCAAAATCGGTTAACGAGTCGTAAGTGACAGTTTAACCGGCCCTACGAATATTTCCAGTGGCCATAAATCCTTTATGTTTGCGCTCCATTAATTGGACTGTAGGGCTAAGGCCCAAGGTTCTATTGTTAAATTTACACATCACTTACTAAATTTTGAATCTTGGAACGTATGGGCCTAACTCGGCATTTGCCCATTTTTCGATGGGAAATTTCATTGCCAAAGCGTTCGCAAGGTCCCCAATTTTCCCACGAAAATACCACCTCAAAGGGGAACTGCGCACATTCATCCAACGACATAGACTGAATTCCTTTATTGTTGGTAATGACACGGTTAATAGAGTCCATAAAACTTCTTTGAAATTCGATCCAATCCTTGTAAGAGCCTACTTTGGTCAATTGTTCGTTTTCACGAATTGCTAAAAAATAATAAATCGAATATAATTATAAACGAAAACTTATCTTATTGAATGACTCTTAATATATACGTACTTACCATCTAAAGCGTAGGTAAAAACAGCCTTTTTTTCCAAAAAATATTTGCAAAAGTATACGCCTGAATCATTACTTTTGAAGTTTTTTAAAAGTAAAGTGTGAGATGGACTTATTTTAACACTAAAATCTTCAGTTTCATAATCCTCAGTTGATATTAGTTCTTTGCTAAACGTATGGCCCATTTTTCGAACATACCACACTTTTGCTTGAAAATCATCTGGTACATTGCTTAAAAAAAGTTAATGGTTATTTGGAGCAAGGTTTGTTTCCCGTATAATTGAATCTGTGGATCAGAAACATTTTGTCGCTTTTTGTCGCCGCTGAGTGAAATAGATTAAATTGGGTATTTATTTATGAATCAAATAAATAATAACTTAAACAAACGGTTTCTATTGAAGTGCATATTTTACCAAATTTAAGAGTACAGTATTCAAGCGAACGATAGATGGGGTTTCAAATGGAAGTACATTCCTAATAACTCTTTTAGGCAGCAAACTCACTGAGTGCGCTTACAATGCCCTTCAGACGCTTTTGGAACGCTTATTAATATAGGAAGGAACACGCCTCGCCGGGACTTTTGTCAATGCGTTTGCGGCTTTAGTTTTCACAAAACAACAATAAGTACTTATATGTAATAAAAGCTGTCACAAAATGACTTCAAGAATCTTAAAAAAAAAACTAAAGATAAATAAGAGGAAAAAATGCAAAAAGGCAATGGCCAGGGGACACCCGGGTTTGAACCGGGGACCTCTCGATCTGCAGTCGAATGCTCTACCACTTAGAGATGATAATATCGCCACTGTTATGCGTTTCATTTGCGCGTGTATTGTAGTAGAATATTTTTTATTTACTTACCAATAGTGACATTCTAGATTTAAAGTCGATCCAAGAGACACATCTATGACTTTTCCCATGCTCAGCTTTGATCGACTATTTGTTTTGTTGTAGCAAATAGTCATATTTTGCAAACCTTGTGTTAATTGGCTAAAACCAATTTGCATTAAAATAACAACCAAAACGCAAGGGAATATCTAAATAAGAAAAATACGCATAATTAAGTTTAAAGTTTAACTGTGCCATAGAACAACGAACTAATCTATGAAGAACCATGGTAATTTTTATTTCAGTTCAACAATAAGCTTCAATGTCCATAACCGTTTCGAGAATCAGATAAAAGTAGCGATAAGATTTATCTCGCGTTTTAAAGTAACTATTTTATTGCGTGGAATTCTTTGTGAATTTAGTTTCATAATAGCTCCCCTCACAGATTGTAAGGGTATGGCTCCATTTCACACAGCGATTACACAAGTTATTTATTATAAGGTTGGTACATTACCGTTAATTCCGAGTTAAAATAATGTAAACTAAATAATACATAAAAAGCTTATGCAATTTGTTTTTCCAAGGAAGCATTTTTACAAATAGATGAACTAATAGTTATTTTCTAATCCAAAATATAATACTTTTCGAGATTATGAATAAAAAAATGTCAACACTGGTTGACTCGAACAGTGATACCATAATCAACTATTGGCGCTTTCATTCATCTTCAAATCAAAATTACTTTATAGCAATATGGCGGATAAATCGGAAAGTAAGTTTTGTTTGTATTTTTAGTAATTTTCCCTTGTTCTTCAAGCTTCTGGTCTATTTTAAAATAAAAACAAACTGTGTTCACTGTCGCCAGATACTGGGCTATCGAAACCCTTCTTGTTGTCTTGTGAATTTTCGAATGCTCCGTCCTAGGCTGTTCAAAATTTGAAAAAATTCAAATTTTGTTGGCGAAATGTCAATTTTTAATTGTTGAAATTTGGAATTATATGACGGAAATTACTTCAGACACTTTGTTCACGAGCGTAATAACGTCAAAACCTTGGGTTTACAGCTATCATTTTAAAGTGATAAGTTCGTTTTACTGATTGTTGTGTTGGTTTTCTATAGGGTCGCAAGATGGTTACAATCTATCGAGGTCGCAAGTTAAAGTCAAGGAAGAGCCGATGGATTTGGACTTGCCTGAAGAGGACGAAGTACCGCCAGCGTTTGGGCCAGCGTCTCTAGGTCTGCATAGAGTTGGAACAAAGTTACCGCCAAAACCAGCGCCTAGCGAACCGGTGCAAAAACTGAATGCTAGAGGCATGCCTGCGCGCATCAGGAAGAAAAATAGATTTATCTTTGTTGACGACTTTGTGAATACTTCACCACCCAGGCAGTCACCAAAGAGAACTCCAAAGATATTGACAAAAACACCTAATAAGCAGTCTAGCGCCAAGAAACAGAAGTCTCCATCAAAAGTACAGAGGAATATTGACAAATATGATGATAAAACTGAAACATCTAATAGTCAATCACCAGACCGGAAGTCCGGACAACGGATTGGGATGAGACTAAGAAACCTGTTAAAATTACCGAAGGCACATAAATGGGTTTGCTTTGAGTATTTCTACAGTAATATTGATAAAGCTCTATTTGACGGAGAAAACGATTTCTTGATATGTCTTAGAGAGTCATTCCCACAGTTGGCTAATCACAAGCTGACGCAGGTGCAGTGGGCAAAAATCAGAAGAATGATGGGCAAGCCTAGAAGATGTTCGCAGGCCTTCTTCGCTGAAGAACGCAAGGAATTAGAAAGAAAAAGGAAGCTGATAAGATATATTCAACAAAGGAAAACTGCTGATGTATGTATCAAAGATTTGCCTAATGAAATACCCATGCAGTTGGTTGTGGGTACTAAAGTAACAGCAAGGTTACGAAAACCTCAAGATGGATTGTTCACTGGGTGTATTGATGCTGTTGATACGTCTAACAACACATACAGAATAACTTTTGAGAGACCTAAACTTGGCACCCATTCTGTGCCCGACTATGAAGTTTTATCTAATGAACCACCAGACACAATAAGTCTCTCGAGTATCACTCAAAAGTTCCGACCACGATATGTCATGCAAGAAATAATCAACATGTACAACCCCACCCAGCAGAACAATAATAACTCTCAAGGAGACCCAATGATTGGGTGTTCAGATATTACAAAGCAATTAGATTCAATTGGAACTTACCCCTTTCCTCTTCTGGAACTAATAGTTAAATTAACAAAAGTTTTGCAGGCTAAACGGATCAAGATAAACAGGCTTCGGGAGTATAACAGTGACGCTGAGAAGAGAAAATCATTTGGACAAAAAATGCCAGAAGATTTTGAAAGGAAATACGCTGCTGTTGTTATAGATTTGGAAAGAATGAATATGGATTTGCAGGAATATATAAATGAAGTGCAACTGTATTGTCAACAGATAGCTCCTGGCCCAAGCCTGGCTGCTATGTTGGCCCCATCCCATCTCAGAGAGAAATGCCGTGAAGAGGCATCTATTCTTGTAGAAAAGAACCACAACGGATCAGTTAAGGATGCTAGTTTGATTGACCTTGTGACTGACCTTACAGCGCTAATGTTGCAAGTAAAGAGTTTATCTGACTCTGATCAAAATGCTTATGAATTAAGTGTATTGCAGGGGACCATGGACCAGATTAAAATGAAACTAGAGCCTCAACATCAAAGACTCTTTCAAAATAATGTAGAGATACACATGCACAGGATTCAGATGGGCTTAGGACAAATGACTTCAAATAGTTTTGTAGCTGGATAAAATTGGTTGCATTACATTCTAGAAAGAAAGAAACCTATGGTTACAAGATAATCTAACTAATCTTAGCCTGCAAATACTCCATCTGCCAGACCCTAATGACAGCACTATCAGACATTTCTCACATATTGCAGGTGGAAATGGGGCCTAATTTGGTCAGTCTTTATTTTGTAAACCTTCGAAGTACAGTTTTAAATAACATGGTGCATAATCATAATCAAGCTGTGTTGTAGTTGATGTTAAAGTTTTAACTGAATTCACTTTGACTTGCATACTATTGTTTTAATAATTTGTATATTAAAATCTAACAATTCTTAGTTATTAATGAGTTGTAAATATTGTATATAGGATTTAATTTCTGATTTTATGATTATGGCTTGTAAATACTGGAAAATGATTATAATGTACGGCTGCAATAGTAGAATTATTTTGTTTAAATATACTTCTTATTAATATCAACGTCAATCAGAATAAAATTAACACAATGTTGATCATTGTAAAAGTCTTAGACCATGTATGATGCCTAGTTATGAGATATATGTCTAAATTGTGCAAGCCACTTAAGACCAGCGTCTCTCTTTGTTACTCAATCAATGTCGTAATTTTTAGTGCTCTAATTAGCTTAAAATTAGTTTTACAAAGCCGTTTAAAATATAGACAGACAGATAATAAAATGGGATTATATTTTATCATGAAGTTTCTTTTGAGGTGTTTCTTCAAATACTATATAGTATTAAACAAACGGGCATTTTCCCTTTTATCCAGTAGCTTAAATATACGTATTGTAAACTGTAAGGAAATAAGGTTATAAAATACCCTTGTTCCATCTAGTCATACACTTAGTACTACATGTATGACTATTAAGAAAAAAAAAACCGCTTAGTTCTACATCCATGTATGACTTCTTTGAACACGTAAAATCGTACTTTTTTGTTCTGTCTAGTCATACACCTACACAATGTAAATAAATGTCATTTCCTTAAATTCCCACTTTTTCGGAATTTTTACTCTTATGAAAATGTAAACATGTAAATATGAAAATGAGGTAGGTTTAGGTTATGTTAGTTTTGCAGCAGGCCCGGAGGGCCAAACCACCCAGAGATAGGAGCTCCGCGATAGCGGAGCTCCGTCGACACTATCTGATTGATTTGAAATAAGAGTGTCGACGGAGGTCCGCTAACGCGGAGCTCCTATTTCTGGGTGGTTTGGCCCTCCGGGCCTGCTGCAAAACTAACATAACCTAAACCTACCTCATTTTAAACAACTCGTTTTGTACACATCGTGTAGGTGTATGACTAGACAGAACAAAAAAGTACCATTTTACGTGTTCAAAGAAGTCATACATGGATGTAGAACTAAGCGGTTTTTTTTTTCTTATTAGTCATACATGTAGAACTAAGTGAATGACTAGATGGAACAAGGGATAAAATATATTTAAATAAGAAATATATTTTTTTAAATAACTTTGTTTTGTAGTATAAAACCTCATATCCTTATGTAATAAAATAACGACTATTAAAGTGGCCGTTTTCTTTTTGCCAACAGGGTTTATATAATCACTGGTAGGTACATAACCATAATTTACGAAGCAGTAAGCTTATGGTAGTGACCCTGCCAACGTAGCTAGTGGTCCTGGGTTCGATTGCCAGGGGATATTCCCCCCTGTTACCACCAATTTGTTACCACTGGTAGTAGCAGCTCGGAATAAAAATTCCTAGCCGTTACCACTACAATGAATAAGGTTTCACTAGGTACTACTTTTATCAAAATACCAATAATACATGCATAAATACAGATAAACCTTTTCCAATGTCTCGTCGAGTCATCCAGTTGAAATAAAAAAAAGTTCGAGAGAAATGTACGTTTATTTGAAAACATCTACATAAATATTTTATTACTATTTGTTATAGCGGCCAAGGCCATACTTCATGTTTCCCACTAGAAAAAATCATGTCAATCAAACAAGGGACAGCTTATGTTAAGGTCGAGCAAAAAACTCCAAAGAAATCACGTTTTTCATGACCCCCTTTAATTTATAATTTAGCGGCAATATAAATATTTACACTATAATTTCGGTTCATGAGATATCTACAGCCCGCTGACAGACAGACGTACGGACATGACAGCGGCGGCTTAGTAATAGGTTGGCTGATAGGGGGAAGCGGGGCAGATTAAATAACTTATTATTGGAAATTTAAAATCTCCTATCAACTGATAAACACTGCAACAATTAATCAGGAGAATATTTTTAATCAGCTACACTAAAAACACCTTCCTCGTGTAATGCTAAAGAAAAAGAACAACCGTGCGATGCGTTTACAGCTGTCAAGCCCGGTTACGTATAGTCATGTTTTAGTGACAGTTCCATATTAATAACATTAGTTTTTAACGAAATAGTACTGGTGTATTATTGTGCCCCTTGTATTAATTACGTTATCAGAGTTGTACGTTTATCTTTTTCAAAGTAGGTACACTGGTTTTATTAATATTCAAATATTTTTCTAATGTGTCCGCTGGGCACTTTGATTAACAAACTTTGCGAAAGTATTTTTTTAACTGTGTTAAGTGTCTTAAAGTGTTTAAGGGTTTGTTAAGCCTATTATCTCATACATGTAAAAGTTAATTTAAATAAATACAAAAAAAAACAATTCAAACGTCTGTATAAATTCCATTTTTCACTTATTTTTCTTTATCTTTATAACGAACAAACTTATAAGATAAATTTGATAGTAGTGTCAAACCCAATTAGTTTCCCTGTGATATAAGCAAAAATGATATGATGGGCAGGCGGGGTTAATGGGGCTATTGTGTCTGAGGGGTTATTATAACTTTTCATACTAATTTTGAAAAGTTACAATAGCCCCGCACAACCTTAATTCATTTTTAATTCCCAAAAATTATGAAATTGAATTTGGCCGTACCAATCTACCCCACTTTCCCCTACCCTTTGCTGGTTCAGGTTCGGTTCAGCAGGGGGGTGGAAGGTTTACAGGTTCCCAAAATATAACCATCCTTTTAGAACTACCACCAACCGTCCGTCTATAAAATCGCGTAGTTTTGTGGAACAAACTGAACATTCCTTTATTAATTTACCTACCATTAATTTATACAACGAGGTACATAAATGACAAATATGATATTATGCAAAGTAACAACAGCAATTGAACCGGCCAGAGTGGCCAGGTTTATTGATCTGGTGGCAAGTCCATACGTAGTAATTTTTAAGTCTATGCAATAGTAGATGAACAAAATTAAGCATTCAAATTAGAGATAGGGTAGTAAGTAGGTACTTCTTGTGTATTATTTTTACCCATTATTTTGAAGATCTGGTAATTTGCCACGTACGAACGAGACGAACTTTTTGAATGTCAAATATTAACTTCTGACATGGGTGCCTTGCTTTCGGGAAATAATCGCTTAGGTTATTATAATGAAAGTAAAAAAAAAGATATCCGAGACAATTAGTGGGCTACCACAGATTTCGTCCCCTGAGCAAGATTACTCATCAGATTAAAATAACACTCATTGCGAAGGCAACCTTTATTTTCACTAGGTATACTAAGAGTGAGTATCCATATTATTGAGCATGTTTGATTTTCTAAATGATAGTTGAATGTTGCTAAGATATCAAACATAGCTGGTAGCTTGAGGAATCAAATAAAAAACCACACATGCAATTAATTAAATTGGAATAATAATAATTTGTTTATTACTTTTTGATCCTATTAACTACAGAAATTGTTCTTTTATTATAATTTAAGAATTTACGATTTGTATTTATTCAAAGTTTCCAGTAATTCGTCAGCCTCCTCAGAAGTTTTGACTCTTATGAGAACTGAAGTAGGAGGCGGCCTCGCGTCCGGTGTTGGCATGCATATCATCATGACATTGTTTTTACCCATCCTTTGTATCGGTATACCTGACGACAAGATGAGATTCAGCATGATATTACCCAAGTTAGTGTTTGCTCGCACCAACAACTGATGCTTTCCACTTTCTTCGATTTTCTTTACATACAAATTACCCACACCTCTCTCAACGAAGTTACCATCTTTCTTCACAAATATTTTGCATTTTTTGTCATAGAGACTGTCCTTTTCTTCAACTATCTTGACTTCCACTTTAGGTGGTTCATCACTTTCTTCCTCAGCCTCACTAGATTTTGGTGCATTGAAATTGCTGATACTGAAAGGCTTGCCAGTGCCAAAGAGAAACGGAGCTGGATTGGGATTTGCTGAATGATTAGCAAATGAAAATCCTGATTTCTTTGGAGTGCTGGGAGCACTGCGGTTGTTACTTGCATTGGCTGCAATGTTATCACCAAATGAATTGGGATTTACTTGAGTTGAAAATGGTGAGGACATGTTTGCTTTCAAAAGACTTGAATTTGAGAAAAGTGAATTAGCATTTCCAAAAGGCGATGATTTGAGAGGAGTTGGCTCCGATTTTGGTTCCTCTTCAACCTTGTTGTTGGAATGTTTTTTGAATATATCTGAATTTGTTCCATGGAATTCGTCCTGTATGTCCTTGAGGTACTTTTCATAGTCCTTAAATATTGGAGACAATATGCAAAGAGGGGTTTTTTCAACATGTTTTCTGATCCAATCTGTTACTGATTCATTTAAACCTTTGAGTTTAGTGTAATATTTTTGTTTTTTTTCATTTTCCTCAGGTTTTTCCTCAGTTTTTTCCTCAGGTTTTTCTTCTGTAATTTTGGTTTCAGTTTTTGGAGTGGGGCTTGGCATGACTGTTTTAGTACTGTGCGGGATCTTAAAAGGCGATGAAGTAACAGCTGTTGAAAATAAGGATTTTTTAGTTTCTGTATTGTTTGGAGGTATACCAAACATGGATGACACTACAGATGAGGGGTCGGTCTTTTTGTTGTTGTCAGGAGAGGTTGCAGTTGATTGTGGCTTGAATGCAAAACTGCTTGTAGTTGTATCTGCTTTAGAAGCAGTAAAAAGACTGGATGGTGATGTAGATGCTCCTCCAAACAATGATGATGACTGTGAAGATGGCATGACAAATGCTGATGCAGTTGTGGATGTTGATGACACTGGTATGCTGAATAAGCCTCCACTGGCGCCACTAGCTACTGGGTTGGTGTTAAATACACTAGTTGATGCTGCTGTGTCAGTTTTACTTGATGGAGAGTCATTTGTAGGTTTACCACCATTAGTCAGATTTGCCAGAAAGTCAAATGATGTTGGTTGTGGTTTGCTGGAGCCCTTGAATACCCAGCTGAATGCACTGTTGACACTTTTCTTTGTCTGTAACAGGATGAATTGCAAGTTACATACACAATACATGTTATGCAATATAGGGTATTTGATATTCTAGTCTTGGGTTAAAAATTAAACACAACCTAAGTTATATAAATTGGATATCAGTTAGGATTGCTCCTTTTCACTTATATGACACATGACACTAATGGTGCAAAACACAACATGTTTACAATGTTTCCAATTAACAGTGTCTTCCTGGGTTAAAATGACTAAACAACATTTAACAAAGACAACTTAAATTACTTTACATTATTTACTAAAAAAAATACTATTTTCTATAAGTTAATTAGTGAAGGTTATAAAGTTAAGCCCATAAATAAATTCTATATAGCATGAGAGTTACATTATCATCAATCAATCATCATTCAATTAAAAATTTAAGGAATTTTTCTTTAATTTGTTTTATCCGTGGGTTGGTTTCTGTTACTCAACATTGAGTGCATATTTATCATAATAAAAGAAAATGTGTCAATTAATAACAAAAGCACATTGCACCCTGTCTCTTAACTTAAACAATCAGGTAGGTATTAAACAGTCAGACAGCCATTAAAACTACCAGGAAAACCCACAAAAATGCTCCAAATATACTGAGAGGTACACTGGGACCTGGGACTAAACAATATACACTAATAATATTACAAAGAGGAAAGACTTGATTGTTTGTTTGTTTGCATTGGATCGGCTCCGAAGCTACTGGACCGATTAAAAATTCTTTCACCATTAGAACTATACATTGTCCCTGGTAAACATAGGCAAACCCAGTAGTATTAAATACATAATTAACTTTAAAATTGTATGTGCTCGTACTGCAATGGCCTGTTGAGGGAGGTGGTATACTTAGGGAGACAGATAAGTCCTAAGCAATTTGCAAGCCTATAAAAGACTATTAAGCCTATTTAAGGTCAGATACTCACTAGAGACATGTAAGCACAACTGCATAAAATTTAAAAATACTGTGTATCTGGATCGCAAGCCTGTTCTCAAATAGAAGCTAGATTGAAATTCATATTTTTTATGTTGCTCCACCCATAAACTACCTACTAAGAATTTCTAAAATATCTAATGTGAAGAGTAGATAAAACCAGGTTAGGTTAGGCTTTTTCGTAACAAACACGAAAAAAAAAGACAAAAAGTTACATAAAAAATATTTACAACTTGCAATAATTAAGACTTCAAAAACATTATGACCCACTTTTATATGCAATGCAATAAATAGTCTCAATTTAAGCTTTCAGGAGAGTGCCCAGCTTTATCATACCATATGGTAATACCTATCTGGTCTTATCTTATCACATCATACATAAAATAATCAAGGAAATCTAGTTCCAGCGTAGTCATCATTTGCTCATAATATCGTAAAATATATTGTTTCATATAATATAACTAACAGTAGGTACTTACTTCATCAGTAGAAATTTGGCCTCGTCTTTTGGCGGTTCTGATAACACGTTTCTCGATGATATTATTGGCCGCAGGCGTGAATTGACCCATCTCTTGCTGATCTTCAGGATCATCCTTGTCCCAATTGTCATGGTTTAGGTCTGAAGTGGCTGGCCGCTTCGCGGACATTTTCTTTTGGGATATGGGAACGTCGTGCTCGCGCGTTGTTAAAGATACCTCACGGGTAACTTGGCGGTTAAGCAAGGACACCAATGATTGTACATTAATTCACCACACTACATTTATAGTACGTAAGTTCCAAAAGTTATAAGGGTTGACCGCATCTAAAGACAGTTTTCCTTCAGGTTTTGCTGCATTGGCACCAGATGAGCTGAGCTTTAGTCGACTGAGCTGTCAGTTAGTAATTTTTTAATCGTCAAACTTTATGCGCATTTTTATGCGCGATACCTACGGAGCAGATATTGGAGATACCGATACCGGTGCGCGGCGCAGCGCGCGGCTAGTTAATGGGGTTGCCAGATTAGTCTGCATTAAATTAGTTGAGATTCGAATATTTAAAGAGATTTCAATTCATAAAATAAAATAAATAACGGACACGTTTCAATAATTCAAACAAATAAATGAAATCACGTAAAGAATAAATAATATTGGTGGTCGTTAAAAAGTTAAAAACCCAAACATGCTGCTGCAGGCGGCTCGTTGGTAGTGAAACGAATGCTCACGTTTTGGCGGAAAAATAAAAGATGCATGACATCCCACTCTTGCTCGTTATTATTTCGCTAGAATGAAGGAGAAAGATTACAGCTAGGGAAAGGGAACATGGAAGTTTTGGTTTCGAAGACGAATGATCGACTTAGTACATGTAACTCTTTCATAACATGCGCAAACAAAAGAGATGCATAACAGTTGTTGTCGACTTTTTCTTTCATTGAAAATCGCATTGAAGATTTGTGGGGTGGCGAGTCGAGTGCGAGTGACTGGAGTGAAGGACTATTCTACTGAAGAAATACTAGCGAAAGCATTTTTATTATTTTCATTCAGATCTTTGACATAATTGATTTGATATTGAGTGAAAGTAAGTTATAATTTAAAAGTAACTACGCTTGGTTATAGTGAGTTTTGGTTACTTTAAAAGTTATTTACTATTAATTTTCTTGAAAATCATTTGATGTCTAAAAATAAATGTTAAAAAAATTAATTATGTAGCACATATTGAAGTCGCGCAAGTGTTTCAACATTACAATCTACAAGTGCCTACTGAAAGGCATTGAAGGCCTAAAAGTACTATGGAAGTGTCTAATGAAATAAAGGAAGATATTCGCAAAACTCAATCTGATCTTAAAAATGCGATACGAATACATCAGGTAAGCGAAGTCGTTAAAGTGTTGTTACTTGTTAAAAACTTGAGAGAAACATTAAATGTTTTACAAATTTTGTAACTGAGAATTTAACTATAATAAGCATTTACCCTTGAACTTATTCGCAGGTTTGGGTCACGCGTCTTCAAGAAGATGAAAATGTAAGAACTTCATCTGTATGTTGTTTACAGCGTGACAGTTGCTTTGTGCGAAAGTTACGCATATTTTTATAAATTACATGTCTTGTGTTGCAGAATTTACACCTAAAGTCTAAAGTAAAAGAAGCTGAAAAAGAAATTATTGTAATTGGACAAGCTCAAGTAAGTTGTTACATTATTTTGTGAAACTGTGACTTTGATGACCAAGTTATTTTGCTATTTGTTAACTACCTTGATATGAATGTTCACATCATGGTCAGTAACTACTAAAGAATCTTTAAATATTACTTACAGAATATAATTAAATACCTATACGAAAGAATATTTTTAATTAACCCAAAATATGTTTTTCTATTCATGAAGGTTATAACATTTATCCAATAAGGTATTAAATGTTTTTGTTACTGAAAATAGTAATCAAGTGGGTCTTGTAAGATCCTGGGTAATTTTCCATTTATTTTGTGATTTTTATGTATGACTGGCTCATCCTGTGAGTTGTATATTTATTTTCACACAATGTTATTTGTTACAGAAACTAGTTGTAGATAGATTAAGACGAGAACTAGAACTATACCAGCAACGTTTAAAAGTCCGAAATAAGCAGACCAACATTGAAAATGATAATCGCTTTGTAGCTCAGCAACTTAGAGACCACCAACTGCAATACCGCACCAGAAATAGAACCGTCTCCTTATTAAAACCTTCTGTGCTTAATGAAATACATATTAAAACAGAAAACTATAACGATGTTAAAGACAGCATATCAGATTCTGAAACTGAAATTAAATCCTCAAATGAGAAAGAAAACTCTAATCATAGCGATGGAGATGAAAAGGAGAAGTATTCCAGAAACTATCAGTCACTTCCGAAAGTGCATGATAGTAGAAATAATTTTACAAATGCCCTTAACAAAGTGAAAGAAGCTTTCATGTGAGTAAACCTACTTGTTTTTATAACCCACTTTACTTAATAGCTAACCTGCATTGGTTAACTATGTTTTTTGTCCTCTGCCCAGTTCTGCCAAATTATTATATACTGACTGACAAATAAATTGCATACTTATGAACAACTTTTAAACAAATTAATACAGTTTATGAATTTGTGAGTGTAGATGAGTTGTCAATAGGATACTTTTGCAGATTTGGTAATTATTTTCTAATGAAATATGTATTTCTATACATAATTGCTTTGGTAAACTACTCCAATTACTTACTACATTCTCATTACTTAACATACCATTAATACTATTAATAAAAAGAGCCCAAGTTTACTTTCATTTCATAACAGCGGTTCGAGTCACCATAGTAATGACACGTGGCAGGAGCAACAGAGATCTGATTCTGACTCCTCACGGGGCGTCCAGCTGTCCCCTACTCCATCCCCGCCGCCTCTGCCTGCTCCGGGTGAGCCAGTCTCCCAGGAGCTGTTCATGAGGTAACTACTGCCCATTAAAGTTAATTTGGATGGACTACAAAGGTTTAGTAATAAAATATATCTACTTGCTTAGTTGTGATTGAGTTCGACCCTATACAATTTTTTGCAAAATTATTCTTATTAGCACTTGTTCAAATGTGTAGGTTGTCTTACAATGTTTTCCCTTTACTTGCGTAGAGTAAGATACAAGTAAAGTGTTATACAGGCTGTCCCAGAACTTGATGTAAATATAAAGGAATAAGAAAGCCCTTTCCTTAGCGATACTGAATAGAGTTTTAACTTTTCAATCTGTTTTAGTTTAGGAGTATTTAACGAGTATTTAAGGTTTGATGACACTGGTAAATAATGCTTCTTTGCGGTACACCTTTGTCAATAACGTAGCAGTGTATTAATTTACACCACTAAAAACGATACTGATGTGATGTCTATTCAATACGTCTGTAGCTCTGAAAGTAGATTCGCAATTGACAACAGTGACTCGTTTAAAAGTTTTTTTGCTAATAAACGTTTGTCTCAAAAGCAACCAGTTTTTTTTGTATATTCCTGCTAAAGAGCTTAAAAGCCACATGGTTATTGCGATACTGAGTTAAAAAACCGCGGAAATCAAAGCGTACGGAGCGGACGGATTTGTTGCTTTGTTTTGATTTCTATGGTACTGAGTTTTGACGTGTTTAGCTGCGAGTCCACTGAATCGGAATCGTAGCGTACGAGGTGTCGGTATTTACAAAATCCCGATGGGGTGCGGTGCGTCCTCTGCATTCGGAATTTGCATCGGCAATATCGGAATTTCCAAAGTAATCGAGTTCGCCTGTGCACGTTTTGCAGGAGCATAATGACGAGGATATTGTTGTCTGTGTATTGTGTTGTATGTTATAGATTGTACAATTCTTTATATTCTTCCACCAAACTAATTAAAACTTTGTCGTTCATCTTTAAGCTGCGCGTCCACTGGGTCGGAATCAGAGCGTACGAGGCGTCGGTATTTATAAAATACCGATAGGGTGTGTCTACTGCATTCGGATTGATTGGACGCGCAGCCACCAACCAATCAACCAACCACCACCAAGTAGATTAATTTAGATTTCATTAATTTTGCTGTGAAGCACTGTTGTCTTTTAGTGTAGACTGTAGAGGGTCAGACTTCCAGTGAAATTAATATTAGAACAAAGGCCTAAAAAGCTGGTGAAAGCACCTAAGATTGAGTGTTCATTTAAAATGATTACTTAGTTTATTTATATGTTGGTTTTATTTCAGACTTATCGGTTTAGTAACACCAGCCCAAAAGGAGATATTGGAGAAAAAGAGAAGTGAACGCCGCAAGAGGTCAACAACAAGTACCAACCGAAATGACTTCTTATACGGAAACTACGATATGTTACCTGTAAGTAGATTTCTTATCTAGGCTATGGAACTGGTTAACTAGGTTGCACAAATGCAGATGTTGCAAAAACACTGTAATTGACTTAAATATTTGTTGTGTACAAATATAAGGATAAAGTTCCGACAGTTATTTATGTCCGCGATTGTATTACTCTAGTTATTCATTTCATTACTCTTCCCATTTTGTTAACCATCCCATGGGAACTGTTTTTTTCGGGATACACAAATATCACATCACACTTTTATAAATACGAAACTATTTTTAATTAGTTCTCATTTATCGACTTTCAATGTACTTAAAGTATAATTACACACACAAGGTACTAAAGTGTACACATATTTATGAACTCTACTGTACATATTGATATGCTAAACTTCTAAACAGATTGTTAGCAAGTTATCGTGTCATGTAGGTAGCATGACACAATAAGTTGCTAACAACCTATTAACACTATTAACAACCAGATAATATGGTAAAAATAGGACAATCTATTTATTTATGACGAAACTAAAGGAACACCTGTTAGCAGTACGAAGTAACTAGTATATTATCATAATGTTATTATGTAGGTATAATCTGTGTCACTAGCAATATTCTTTGAACATGAAATTGAAAATGTAGTGTGATGCGATGTAATTATACCCTGTTATCGTAAAGTGGATTAACTGTTAACGTGTTCAATATACGCTAGACAGGGTTAATTGGTGGCTCAAATGCGGTGCATTTTATAATTCCTCAATATAGCGTCTGGACATCTAATTTGTTTTTTAATTTAGTTTGTCTTGTTTAAAATTTGAATTATTTTTGCCTATCTCTCTTCTGGTATGCATATTTAGTCTATATATATTTTATAAATATGAGAGGGAGGCCATTGCCCAGCAACGGGATATTATACGATCAGAATAATAATAGATTTGTGTTTTTATTATTATTAACAATAACCAGATTTTTTCGATGGAGCATAGGCACGGTATTAAAATTATGCAAGTATATTTTCTATTTTTTTTTACAGAAGCGCAAAAAGTACAATCAGTACCCCTACCTACAATCGCACAGTGATCCGCCCCAAACACGCTCTGCTAAATTACGGAAACAACAGGTAAGATTAGTTTCTAGAGTTGTAAATGTAGACTGCAGAATTTTTATATAATATTTTCAAGTGTTTGATGTTTTTACTATCAATTTCAGAGCCAGAATAAAGAGTCCCGTGAAGCGTCACCTTCTGGGTCATCAGCTGAAACAAAAGGTTAGTGTATAAATATTATGAAAGAATATGTTATCAAATCCAGGGAACAGGTGCATTACCGTCGTATAACGTCGTACTCCTTCTTGTTGCGAGCAGGTAAAATCCTCAACATTTGTGCTAGGGACATTGATTTACTTAGATGTATTTAACACACCTACATCTACGCTTAGGCGGTTACTCAGTCAAAATTTATTTACTTTGGCTATAAGTATTCATGATTGACTTTTTGTTTTCTACCGTTTTTTATTCTTGCGTATACATGTGGTTGTTCTCTTGTTCTCTTGGTGTAGCGCGGCGTGTGTTGGCTGTTACTTCTGCTATGCTTAAATACTTTGTCTCTATCGGTGAGAACCTTTGATTGGCTTTTTGTTACGTATTTTAATTTCTATCTTCTTTTGTAAGCTGTTGGATCTTCAATAAATCATCACTACATAGTATAAAACAAAGTCGCTTCCCGCTGTCTGTCCCTATGTATGCTTAGATCTTTAAAACTACGCAACGGATATTGATGCGGTTTTTTTTAGTAGATAGTGATTCAAGAGGAAGGTTTTTATGTATAATAAATTTTGTTTTATGTACGTGTGTTATAGAAAACTCAAATAAACCGAAGCGAAGCGAGGGCGGGTCGCTAGTCACTACATAGTATAAAACAAAGTCGCTTCCCGCTGTCTGTCCCTATGTATGCTTAGATCTTTAAAACTACGCAACGGATTTTGATGCGGTTTTTTTTAAAAGATTGATTCAAAAGGAAGGTTTACATGTATAATAAATGATTTTTTTATGAACGGGTGTTACAGAAAACTCATATAAACCGAAGCGAAGCGAGGGCGGGTCGCTAGTAAATGATAAATCATAACGTAAATAATAAAAATAAAATTCAGAGTGTAAACATAACTTTTCTTATATGGCATGGACTCAGGCCTTTAAATTCTCAAGACTACAATCTCAAGACGGCAACACCGGAGGGTTCATGTTGAAGCTACCTACTATATTTTTAAGACCTCATGTACAACGTAAAGCAATAAATTAATATGACTAGGACTATCCTAAGACTTCAAGTACGTTGCTAGCCCTGAGGACTTAGATGGAATGAGTCCGTGCATGCTAGTAATTTCACAGGTTGTCTTATCCCCACACCGGAAGACAACAATGCGAACACTGCTGCTTGGCAGTGGGTTTATGTGTAAGACCACAGATAACTCTTGATTAGCCCGTTCGATTTCTATAAACCTACAGACAAAGTCAAGAGAGAGATGAGAGTAGATAAAGGTTTCAAAACTCATAAAACCCCTGTTGGGATCAAAAAACTAGTATGATGAATGTCCTCGTAACTTTACATTTTACATTTTTATCTCGTGGCAGATGTCATGAAATCTCTTTCAAAATGAACTAAAAGTCACAGCTCAATCGACTTTTAACTCGCGTAATTCCTTTGATAGAAAGTGTTTTGAAAGAACACGTCCATTATGCATCACGATTTTCTGCAAGGAGTTAAAATTATAATGATTTTGCAAATAGTGATCATACCTTGTTACGAGTTCTGTAGCTTAACCTAAACGGCAATAACCTAATTATTTCCTATAAAATGAAAATACATTATGCTTCATAAGCTATAATGGCTCATAATCTATAAAGGTTTTTTTTCTGAAGCCCTAATGTTTTCAGATTTTTTATAAAACAAACCTAACCTAATGGGTTCTACAAGAGGGACTTTTAAAAAATCCTGAAAAGTTTACGGTTTCAGAAAAAAAAACACTAGATTATGATGACCATTCTAGATTATGATCTATTATGTATTTTGAACTTTATAGATTATGGGGGGATACCATGTCTGCCATCGCACGCAAATACTATTAAATAATAACTAAATATTAGGGGGACAATGTCACACCAATTGACCTAGTCCCTAAACTAAGGTCTAGACAACGATGTCCATACTTTTATAGAGAAACATATATTGAAATACATAGAAAACATCTATGACTCAGGAACAAATATTCG